>OY992530.1:272669531-273090402 GCA_963921185.1 Dasysyrphus tricinctus
TACAAATTTGTGAATTTTATTTGAACTCTTCAGCACAAGGCAAACCATTTTTAGAAAAGGGCTCTGGGTTATTAATTGTGTACGAAAAAGAGTGGAGACTTCTCCAAATAATCTGCTACAATAATCAATTTCGCTCGTCGAACAGCGTACTGCAGAACGAAAAGTAGAACTAAATTTTTCGCTTATGATTTTGTTGTGTCATTTTTGTATGGGATTTTTTGTTTCGCATCAGCAGCGTATTAGGCTTGAAGCTTTAAATTTACAAAATTGCAATTTTTGTTTGTCTTCAGCATATCAAAGTTAAAGACGCAAATATGCGAATTATGTATGTCTATGCAGCACATGGCAGAACAAGTTTAGTACAAAACGAAATCACTTGTGTTCTTAGGATAATTGAAAAAAGACTCGTTTGCGAATTTGAAGTTACTGTTCAATCTCTGTAGCCCAAGGCAATGCGAGTTGGGCGCATAACACCAGAATTTTATTTTTGGAGACACGAAAATAGGAATGCTTTCTTCTAATTTTAGCGTTTTTGCCTGTAAGTGTTGCTAATAAATACAATTTAAGCGTCGGAAAATCTCTTAGAAATGTTTCTTTGGCCCAACGCTCATCGAAGCATAAGTTGAGAATAAAATAGCTTAAATTTATTTTGCGAGCATCGAACATATTAAAAACGATTTGTTCGCAAGATTTGCAAATTTACGAAGTTTCTTTTGAATATATTTTTAGAAAATCAAAAATTGTGGTGCAGATTTCTCGCTTAGTGTTTTCGTCTGTCAAAGTTGCGAAAATGCTCGGTTCGCAAAATTTGCGATTTCTTTAAGATCTCGACAGCACAAGGCAAAACAAATTGTGCACATTTGCGAATCTCTACAGCACAGAGCAACACGAGTTTGGCACATAGCAGCAACAATTTATATTTGTGAAAAATCGAAATCGAATGCCTACTTCTTGTACAGCGTTTTCGACCGTAAAAGTTACAAATAAGTGTGCGAATTTTTCGCATCTCTCGAGCATAAAATTGCACAGCTTTTGCCTGCAGGAAAATTTATTCGGCATATGGTGGAACAAGTTGAGAAAAAACAGCAAACTTTGTGTTCTTGCGAAAATCAAAAATATTGAAAATGATTCGTTCGCAAGATTTGAAAACTAGCTTTACCTCTCGCTTTGCGTTTTTGTCTGTTAAAGTTGCAAAAAATATGCACAAAAATGCGTCGTTCGCAAAATTTGCAAAATTGCGATTTTTTTAAATCCCTGCAGCACAAGGCGAATCTCTACTGCACAAAGCAACAAGAGTTGGTCACATATCAGCAAAACTGTATATTATTTAGCGTTTTCGACCGTAAAAGTTATAAGCAAATGTGTAAATTTTTTGCATCTCTTGAGCATGAAATTGAACAACTTTTGTCTCTTTGACACAAGGTAGAAGAGTACAAAATAACACAAGTTGTGTTCTCCGGTACATGGTTTAAAAAGTTAAGAAAAAACATCACAGCTTAGGTTCTTGCGAAAATCGAAAATATTGAAGATGAATCGTTCGCATGCTTCGCAAAGTCTTGTTTAATCACTTCAACATGTGTTAAAAAACCAAAAATACCGGTACCAATTTCTCGCTTAGTGTTTTCGTCCGCTAAGTTGGTTCGCAAGATATGCAAAATTGCGATTTTTTTTCTCTACACCACAAGCCAAAACAAGTTGTACACATTTGTGAATCTTTACAGCTCTTTATTTTTAAAAATCGAAAGTGGGAATGATAATTTCTCGCATTACGTTTTCGTTCGTAAAAGTTGCATATAAATTTGCGAAGTTTTTGCATCTCTTGAAAACGAAATTTTACAACTTTAGCCTGTAGGAAAGCCTGTTCGGCAAGTATAAGTTGAGAGAAAAACAGCACAACTTGTAATATTGTGTGAATCGACAAAGTTGGAAATGATTATTTCGCAAAATTTGAGCATTTGCGAATTCCTGTTCAATCTTTTATAATTTTTCTTATATAAAAAATGTTGGTGCTATCCGTTAAATTTGCGAAAAAATATGCAAAAAACTGGGTCGTTTGCAAAGTTTCTAAATTTGCGATTGCTCTACAGCACAAGGCAAACCAAGTTGGGTACATAAGAGCAAATCTTTTTATTTTTGAAAGTGTTAAATGGTAAACTTCTCGTCCGAAAAAGCTGCGAATAAAAGCCAGAACGAGTTGAACACAAAATGGCACAATTTTTGACTCTATATGACATAAGGTAAAAGAGCATAAGATAACGCAAGCTGTGTTTGAACGAAAGTCAACAATACAAAATTTCTTGTTTTCAAAACTTGCAAATTTGCGATTTTCAGCATAAGCTGAACACAAACCAGAATAATAAGAATTTTCAAGAAAATTGAAAAAAAGGTGGTGCTCTTCAAGCACATAACCCTTAACAATGATTCAAATTAACAAACAGAAAAAATATTAAAATTTTAGTGAAAACTAAAAATGTTAAGGAATTTCACATAATTTTTCCACGATGACGTTTCAAAGAGATTTTGTGCTCTATTTATGCCATTCACTCATAAATCCACACCAAATATGTAGGTACCTCACTAGATGGTGCTAATCAAATTGGCACGAAGAAGACAACAAAAAATCCCTTCAAAACAAAACCAAAAGATAAAAAACCTCATAGATCAACACTCTTGCATCTCAAATTTGCACGATTCATTGGAGTTTAAAGTTATTTTGTTTTTTTTTTTTCTTTTTCATGGCTTTTTCTTCTTCTAATACATATAGTACAATTGTACAACCGCTGCCGCAGCACACCTCTATATTACCAAATAGGAGATCAATAACATTTAGCTCTTCTTTCACTATGGGTATTCGATTTATTCCGCGCACTACGGCCGCATGCAAATACATATACTTAGATACATCTATTAGATGTGCAATATTCAAATGGTAGCAATAATAGCAAAGCATTAGAAGTAGTCGAGATATATTTTTAACTGGTGAAAGAGAAACCGCGCCTCAGAGTGCAGCCGCACGTATTAGAGAAAAAAAAAAGATATTCAATTTCGTTGAATAATTGCTGTTTTGCGGTATATTCAAATGTATAGAGGCTTAATGGGTGGTAGTACAAATACTGTTCATACATACTCGTCGTATAACATTATAGTTTCTTTCCCTTTTGGCCATAAGAGATGAACTTATTATAAGGCGTGGAAGAGGAGATTTATGCCATAGCTGATGGGAGTAGAGTAAAGAAGTAGCGTGTTCGAATTGCTTTCGGGTGAAATTTTTAAATGATCGTGCTTTAATGGGAAACCATTTTTTTTTTTCGTTTTTACTTCAAGAAATGTGTTAGTGTTTAATTTGACAGAAAAACAAATTCGATTATGGATCTTAAGATCCAGGCGTTGGCAAACGGGAATTACCATAGAAAAGTTGTAAATTGAATTTCATCTTCGATAAATGAACACTCTGGAGGTAGGTGCCTACTTGAAAAATTTTGCACCAGTTGGTCTAGTTGCAGCACCCATAGGAGAGGAAAGAAAAAAAAGGGGCAATGGGTTATGAGCTCAAAATATCTTATTAACAAGAATTCCTGATTTGTAAATTTCGAATTGATAAATTTCACAAAAAAGCAGTGCTGTCTCACTTTAAACTTCGAGGTTACTTTATTTTGTGAATTTTGCGTTAAGCAAGATATGGTTAAAAATTAGGAATTGCTTTTAGTACGAGAGCTAGCAGCGTCAAAAAAGAAGTCAAATTTTGTTTGAAATTAATGGTGTTTAGCGTTTATCTCGCCTCTTCTTCGCATAAACAAAAAACGATCTTGAAGAGAATCTCATTTTTCAAATTTTTGTATATTTACGAGATAGACGCTAAAAACCATTTTTACAAATAAAATTTGACAGTTTTACGAAAATAACTTTCATGAGAAAGTGATATCAAAAATAATTGTGACCAAGAATTTTAAACGATATTTCAACCTACAAAATCGAACAAAATTTTTTACTCCAAGTCCAATAGGAGCTGAGAAAATTGCATTCATGTTTAAAAAAAAAATTACTAAATGGAGGACAACGCAATGTTTCCTACCAACCAGAGTGCCCTTACGCAAATTTAAGGAGTTAGAGAGAACATATACAAAAAGCCAGACATACTAAAATGACCTCTCGAAAACGTTGCTAGCTCCTATGGACTATTTTCTATGGAAATTGAAGGATATCTGCGTCAAAAATGATTATTTGACGTTTTCGGAAACAGCCTAATAACAAACTTGAATTACGGAAATCTTCCGAAAAATAGACATAATGTGGTTCAGGTAAAATCTTATCATCAAAGTTACAAGAAGAGTTTAAAATGCCATTTTTAAATAAATAAACATTATAGGCCAGGAAAAATAGGTTCCGAGGTTGAAAAAATTAATTCATGAAATATTAAAATTGGAATCGACGCAGAATTGCAACCTCTATAACATATCCAAAGTCCCCCAAAATCCCCGCATTGGCTTTTTGTGTAGATGCATTTGAAGAGGTGCAGACGGGGAGAATTTGGAGGTCTATCAAACTTAAATATTTGTTTGGGTAAGACCTGATCATATGATACATGCTCAGGGAAGAAGTTGGAAGATTTGAGCCAAAATTCCGATTTGGTGTAATTGAGGTATAAACAAAAAGTATGGTATATGATTTAAGGGTATTTTTTAACGCTAAATCTAATAAAAGCAAAACTAAAATTATACAAGCACCCTTAACAAAGTTATGGGCCTTTTCAAGCAAAAATTAATTTTTGAAATCGTATTTTCCGTAGAACAAGTCAAAAGTTAACAGTCACCAAAAACACTCTTAGAACAAAGATATTTGTATGGACTATTTTGATTCTTGGTTGCCATGAAGAGTTTAATATTTTTGGCGAGTTTCATGAGTGTAAGAATTTTTACGTGGGTGTTATGGTTAACATTCTTTGTTGCCCCTCCCCCTTAAAAAAAACACCCTTTCACCATGAATATTTTTAAGGACTCTCTTGATTGTTAGTTCCTAAGACAAATGAAACATTCGTTCCAAGTTTCATTAACATACCGTTATTTTCAAAGGGGTTTCGGTAATATTTTACCTGTTGTACCTGAAAAAAAGTCATCATTACATAAAAAGGACTATAACTTCTTTTTGGGTGGTTGTATCATTTTGAATTTGGTCTCATTAGATTCGGCGTTAAAAACTACCCTTAAAGCATGTATCATATGATCAGGTTTTACCCAAACAAATATTTAAGTTTGATAGACCTCCAAATTCTCCCCGTCTGCACCTCTTCAAATGCATCTACACAAAAAGCCAATGCGGGGATTTTGGGGGACTTTGGATATGTCATAGAGGTTGCAATTCTGCGTCGATTCCAATTTTAATATTTCATGAATTAATTTTTTCAAGGTTCCCCATACGATTTGTGCTATTTTTCCTGGTCTATTATTAAATTATAAAAAATTCAAACCCTCTCAAAATAAAAAAAAGATCCGCCCCTGAATTTCTAACATACAAGATATGCGAGGAAATAAAGTCATTTATGGAGAAAGCCCCAGGGGTTTGAATTTTTAAATTAATTTATGATTTAAGTGGTTAAGAGCAGGAGTGTGATTATGAATGATATTCGAGGGGTATTTCCAAGAGCCAACAGGTAAAATTCAGCTGCATTGAAGTTGTAATAACAAGCTCTTTTAAAATAGAAACATATTTTAAGAAAAATCACATGAGAATATTAAAGCGTTTTCATTTCTTTGTCTGGAAGTATTCCGAATGCTTCAGAAACATTCGTTTGGCACTATTTGACAGTTCTTCATCTGAAAAGAAGAGAAAATAAATTCTAAATTTGAAGAAAGAATGAAAACCAGAAGCACCCACAACATGCGCTTGCTTTAAATATCAAAAATCATAAGATGAACAAGAGGAAGGTTGTCAGAGGAACCAAAGTGGGGTTAGACAGGGTTGTATACTATCACCAATACTGTTCCTGTTGGTGATAAGTGATGTGCTGCATGCAGCTGTGTCGATTGCATATGGAGGAATTCCGTGGAAACTGCAATCAAACCTCAAACACCTAGACTACGTGGATGAAGTATGCTTACTCTCTCATAGGATCATGGATCTCCATCAAATGACAACAAGGGTGGATAAAACAAAAAGGATCAGCCCTGGGCAACATTCCTCATCTTCTCAAGTAGATATTTCTGGACAACCAGTGGAGATGGTGATGGTAGGCCGTTTTTAATATCTTGGGAGTATTATCTCTACAAATGGCGGGACCAAACTAGATGTAATCAGCCACATTGGGCAAGCAAAGGCTGTGTTCGGAATGCTTTCCGAAATATGGAGATATAAAACTCTATAAGCTTTAAGACCAAGCTACGACTGTTCTGCTCCAAAATTGAATCTGTGCTTCTTTATGGGTGCAGCACTTGAAAAGTAACACCCACTATCACAAGAAAGCTGCAAAGAGTTTCGGGCCTAACCGTATCCCCAATGAACTTCCTTCGAGGACAGGTCAGGATTCAGAAAACCATCGACTCTAAAATACGAACACGTAAGTGGCAGTGGAGTGGACATACGTTCCGAAAAGGTCACCAGCGCATTGCTAGTCAAGTGATGCAATGGAATCCTCTCCCGCAGCGAGTCATAAGAGTATACTGACCTAGAATTACTAGGGGAGGAACTGTCGAAGAGGAGTCAGCACAACTGGGAAAGAGTTGGAGAGAGCTGAGGTACATCTCCAGAAACCGTACACGATGGCGCGTAGTAGTGGAGGACAATTCTCCGCAAGGGGAGCCTAACGGACTTAACAGGTCCAAGAACCTAAGTAAGTAAGTAAGGTTTAGGCAAACACCTTTGTGAACGTTTCATCACCCAAATTCAACATCAAAATACACAAATACAACGAAACCGAAATTTCAGAATCAAAAAAGTGTTGTAACTCATTCGTTTTGGCATTCTTGATCGGAGAGTTCCAGAAATGTTTTCTGGAATTACCAAACGAAAGCGCTATTATTAAAGGCTGTGTTCATTAGACGAGTGATTTGGCAAGAAGAAATAAAACGCATATAATTTAATGTAATGGCCAAGAATTTAGCTTTATTTTAAGGATAAGGTTTAGCCATTGTGTTTTAAAAAGCCTAGAGGCCCAATTTTCGAAAACTTTTTGCAGCAATTGGGGCCGTATGTCAGCAATAACGCGTTGTTCATTATTTCGTTGGCTGTATGGCATGTAGCACCGTCTTGTTGGGACCAAAGGTCATCAACATCCTCCAATTCAGGCACGAAAAAGTCATTAATCATGGCTCTATAGGGTTCCCCATTGACTGTAATATTATGGCCGTCTTCATTTTTCATAATTTTTCATCGCAGCGCGCGAACCGAACCATTATTTTGGTAGTAAACTTAAACGATCTGCAAACTTTTTTCAGGAGTAAGTCTATTCATTATGAAATGACAAACCAAACTGAGCAAAACTCAAGTGAAAGCTGTCAGATAGACCGCCTCCGAAAAAAAGTATTGCCAGATTGAAAACCACATGTCTAAAAAAAACCACCCTTTATATAAGGTCATTCAAAAATGTAATTTTTTAACTGTCAAATGTTGTGATAACTTTTGAAAAGTAAGAACTAGATGATTAATAATTATTTATGGAAACGTACTCTCACAACTGTTGACTCATTTATCACATCATCACCATCATTTATTTAAAATAATGAAAATTCACAGTTACGCGAAAACGTTTATCAAAAGAATGAATAGTTTAATGATTTATGATGTATGAGGTTATTAGTACTCTTAAGAAGCTAAATTATAAGAGGTTCTTTTATAACTGAAGTTTTCATGGGATTGACCAAGGAGTTCTTTCAATCCTCAGTATACATAAAATTAAAGTTGTATGTAATGGTTACATTTCAATTTATTTTACCAAATGAAATTCAGTATCACGTTTATTCAATACATAAACCGCTCAGACATGTAACCAATACAGTCCAATATGTAATGTAATGACTATATTCATTTTTAAATCCTCATATTAAAATTGAAAAAAAAACGTATTAACTACAGCGAGTAATATGCTGACTTCAAGCACCATAAACAAATGATACGTACTCAGTACATAAAGTTTTGGATTAGCTTCAGTAAAATATTTTTTTATGATAGTTAAAACCTGTCATCTAAATGTTCTCGTGTGCCGAATACAAGCTAAGTTTATTTTGAACAAATCAATTTGTATGTAATGAGAACACAATTCGCTTGACCTATTTTCTTTTTTTTTTTGGCCAAAGTTTGGTGCAAAAACCTTAAGTTTCACTGCATTAATTTCTTATAAATTAGCCCATGTAACCAGCGAACTCTTCCGGACCCAAGTTCAAATTTAAATAAGAAAAAGTTGACTTTAATAATCAAAAACTTGTATAGGTACGTACCTACTTTCAGTTATTAGTTATTACATACAATTACTACCAACATATTGCTCTGATTATAAAGTGTCTATATATCGATACCTTCCCGTAAGAATGTATTAAGCGACATTTTAAAAATTTTAAATTAAATTTTTAAAATACTTCTAATTCAATTATTTATTTGGGTATTTTGTTGTAGTAAACAGATTTTTCGAAGCATTTTGAGTTGAAAATTCCGTTCCAAATCTTTTTATTTTTTTAAATATATAAATAAATAACTGGACCAGAGCTTTTTTTCGATGCCTTTAAAATTTTTGAAATGTCGCTTGATACATTCTTACGGGAAGGTATCGATATCTGTGGTGTTTGGTATAAACATGATAACTCCATTTTTAAATTTGCGTCTTTACGTCCTCTTTAAATCGTGCTAGAGCCTAAATTAGTTTACCGATTTTCTTCAAATTTGGAACATTTGTGAACATAGTCCTGGAAAAGTTATGTTTCAAATTTGAGAAAAATCGGTTTATCCGTTTAGTCTGTAGCTTGATTTAAAGTGGAGGTAAGAGGGCAAATTTTAAAATGGAGTTATCATGTTTCTACCAAACACCACAGATATGTACTCACTACATTTCTATTCAATGAATCCATAGAATCGTGTACTAGCTACATATTTATGTTGCAATGAGCTCAAAGAATAATCTACTCCAAAATTAATATGTTATATGTGATGAGCCCATACCAACATAACAAAACAAATAAATGTACGTTATGCATACAGATTTTGAAATTATGTACTCAGAACATTTATTATGAGAAGCCTTGAACTTGCTTGTTTTAGATTCTTGAAGTGCTCAAATCCTATTCTCTGCCAAGTTCTGTAAAATAAAACGAAAAAAAACCGAAACTTTTGGAAAAATGACATTAAAATAAAATAAATAAATACCTAAGTATCTCAAAAATTTTAAATAAAGTCTAAATGCATTTAATTTTTTCTTTAGATTGCATAAGGAGCTTTCTTTTCGATTCAATATTGAATAAACCAAATGTGATTTTTTTTTTGTTTATATATCGATCTCAGAGCTCAAGAAAACTTAATTTTTCTTGTTGTTTGCCTTTGCGGTTACTATAAAATGCATTTCCCCAAATAGAATTCTAAAAATCAACATGTAGGCATATTCTTATTTTTTTTTTGTATTTAAATTTAACCACATTACCCGCCGCCGCCGTTTATATATTGTTTAAGTCTAGTAATGAGGCCATTAAGTCTGTTGAGATCGAATAAAGAAATCAAGCACCATGTAATTCTCTATTCCTCTCTATAACCTAACAATAAATATTTAAGAAATTAAAAAAATGTAATAGCTCATTCTTAATTACACATATCCATACATCATCATATACCCAATAGTCCAACGAAACAAAATTCCCAGCCCTAACATCTGTCTAAAGTTTAATTTAACGAGTTTTGGCCTACTTAAAAGCGCTTGGCTCTCATTACGACGCACGGACACATACATGCTTAATTATGCATGAATGAATAATATAAACACTCTCTAAACAATTCAAGACTGATGCTGAAAAATATATAAAAGTTCAACAAAATTTGTTTAATAGATATGTTTTTTTTTATTTTATCCATGAGAAAATCGAGTTTTTGAACTTCCGGTTCGCCAAACATTGCATTTAACGCGATGCTTCAATGAAGAATATTTTCAACTTGGATCGTTTCATGATTATAATGATAATTCAATTGACGCCTCGTCATTCATTGAGGAACTGTTGTGTTGTTGAGAGATTATCGTTATCTGATGTGATGATAGATATTACTTGTCAGTACTCGACTTGAATGCTACAAAGTATATGAAGCAAGGTAAATAGGTGCTGGCGCATGCATAAAAAAATATCATAGAGGAAAATGTAATAAACAACGTGTAAAATGAGTGCATTTACCTAACGAAAAAAAAAGACTAACTTATGCAATTTGACGTTTATCAAAAGCTCAATTTGGCGTTTATAAAGCTTCCATCGATGTAGAAAGATAACATCAGCCTTTAAGGCAAACGCATATCTATGCATAATTAACTATCTATACATATATGTACATTGATACCACAAACTAGGCCAACGAAATGTGAGGTAGTAAACTTAAAGATATTAAAGTGTCGTTGAGTCTAAATTTGTCGACAGAAGTGGATGTGTAATGAAAGTGTATAAATCTACAAAAGACTGATAAGCTTGGTATTTGCAATAAATGTGCAACAAAGTTGCACTATTCATACTAAATTTACGCGCCAAAGTTTTCCATATTGAAGTCACGCACAATCTATACAATTTAAACGATAAGTAATGACTTGACCGCGTGCGCATTTTTATCGTGGGCATGGGCTTGGGTCTATATGTTTTCCCCATAGTTAGGTATTTACCTGAATGCGTTTTGCTATTTAGTGTCAACCTAATGATTAGATTGTGTAAACATTATGCAGTTTGACTTGTATTTTACAAGCTTTATAAAGACTCTAGGCACAAATTCTGTCAATCGAACAAAACATCACAAGAACATGTAACAGTCTCAATTTGCATTTTAATCTTCTTGAAAAATAATTTGACTATTTCAAAAGTATGAATAGGGTAACACTGTTAAACTCTTTCATTTGATTTTTATTATAGAGTGACTAAGAATGTCACACATAATATTGGAATACAAAATATTTAAGCCTAATTTTAAGTAAAAAACTTAAATAAAGAATTAAAAAATTAACTAATACTATCTATCTCCGTCATAACTTAGAGTTATTTGTGAATTGAATGTAGGTAACTCATTATACTAAACTCTCTTCAACTACTCAGTTAAAGTCAAGGCATTGTTTTTGATTCATTAGATTTAATTAAAAATTCACACCTCAGTAATGACAGCAACAAATTGAAAAGCTCCCTGTCTTCACAGTTTAATAAAAAAAACACAGTAAACCATTCACTTTAAACATATATAATCAAGTAATTAGTGTTAGGGAGTTGGGACCCTGCATGCATGAGTTACCACATGAAGACAATGGTTGTTCTTGTAGGAAATTTCACAGTTTGTCACAATTTTATTGATGGCCTACCTACATACATAATCTACAGTGAATGTCTTAACCGAATTTTGTATTTTTTTTTACCTGATCCATGGAATGCAATGATATTAAATCTACATAAAAGTATAAACAAAGGTAAACAAAAGTTTTTTTCTTGTGCCATATTATGTGGTTGTTGTAGTTAAAAATATAAGATAAACTTTTGTTTGATTTTTTTAAGATGTTTATATTGTAATTTTATTGCTTTTGGACTTTGTTTAAGGTATGTATTTAAGGGTGATACCTATTTACGAATATTGGAAAATTCTCATATTTATACAAAATGATTGTAAAACATTACTTTGACACTTTTTTTTTTGTAGCTTGTGAAGCAGCAAAGACTCATTTATTGACATTATACATTCATGGGTAGCGATTGATATTATTTTAAGGTTGTGGCGATATAGTTTTTAAAATATTTATACTATGTACAAATATTCAGTATTCACTTAGTTTTAAGATCACTTTGTTTGTTTATTTATTATTAATTGTATCTTTTATTCATTGATTAACTTGTTTCATATTTTACTGTATAAATAGAAATTTTTAATTAAATATAAATCCTGATTAGAACTAGAAATATTTTTCTCAATGTCTCTTCAATATATTGCCCTCCACGTTGCAAAATTGATAAGAGTGAATTTACGACACTGATAAATTCACTAAGCCCAAACTTAATTGTTGATGGTGACTTTAATGCAAAACACACCTTCTGGGCCTCAAGATGCATATCTCAAAAGGGTCGAATGCTATATGAGGCAGGAATGGAAAATAATTGCGATTTTCATTCGACTGGAAAGCCAACTTACTGGCCAACTGATCCGTCAAAAATACCTGACCTAATCGACTTATTTATGGTTAAAGGAATACCCTCTAACTATGTTGAAATTACAGAGAGCTTTGATCTCTTCTCGGATCATTCTGCCGTCATACTCAATACGAGCGAAAGTCTTATAAAAATTGAAAAACCACCCAGGTTAACAAACGGTAAAACCAACTGGGATGGATTTAAGAAAGATATCGAGGACAGCGTTGAATTAAGGATATCATTACAAACGTCTCTCGAACTTGAAAACGCAGTCGATACCTTTGTTGATATGATACAAAAGGCAGCATGGAATAACACACCTTATCAAAGGGAAATGCCGCGCTGCAAAGATATAAAATATCCGCAAGAAATAAGAGATTTAGTGAAAGAGAAAAGAAAAGCACGCAAGAAATGGCAGCGAACCCGTGCTCCGCAACACAAAGCTAATTTAAATCGATTGTGTAATTTGCTTAAAACGAGAATATCAGATTTTAAAAACGGTGAAGTTGAAAATTATCTTGAAAATCTGCCAGCAGGAAAAGATTCTAACTACTCACTTTGGAAAGCTATAAAAGTAACAAAAAGACCAAAGCTTCCAGCGCCTCCTATTAAGGAAGACCAAAATAAATGGGCTAAAAGTGACAAAGAAAAGGCTATGGTATTCGCCGATTACCTGGAGGAAACATTTAAGCCTTTCGATGGACAAGCACTCAACGAAAATTTTAATATGAATTTTACATCAAATGACAGCTACATAATAAGAAATGCTACACTTGCCGAGTTAAAAAGAGAAATAAAGAAGCTTAAGTCCAATAAAGCTCCAGGTTATGACTTAATCACGGCAGCAATTCTAAAAATGCTTCCTCGTAAAGGTTTGATCAACCTTCTTTATATAATAAATGCCGCCCTTAGGTCAGAATATGTTCCGAGCCAATGGAAAGTTGCGGAAGTAATAATGGTTTTGAAACCTGGCAAACCATCTCATGAAAAGAAGTCTTACAGACCGATTTCGCTTCTTCCTATAATATCAAATGTTTTTGAAAGAATACTACTCCTTCGCCTGCAGCCGATAATAATAGAAAAAAACAATTAATACCTGAACATCAGTTCGGATTTAGAAGAAAACATTCGACCATTGATCAGGTGCAAAGGATAACTGACGTAATTGAGAGAGCTCTTGAAGAAAAGAAAATCTGTTCGACGGTCTTTTTGGATGTGTCGCAAGCGTTTGACAAGGTGTGGCACGAAGGCCTCAAATTCAAATTAAGACAAGTTCTGCCTGAAGGACTTTATAAAATTCTAAACGAATATCTAGAAAACAGACTTTTTCGTGTAAGACACGGAAATGAATATTCTAATTTCAAAGACATAGTGGCTGGGGTACCACAAGGTAGTGTTTTAGGTCCAGTTCTGTACCTTCTATTTACACGTGATATACCTCAAACAGAAGACACTATCGTAGCAACGTTTGCTGATGATACTGCAATACTAGCAGTAGGTAAAACGATTAACGAAGCTACGATTAAATTACAAAATGCCCTTAATAATGTTAATGAGTGGACAAAAACATGGCGAATAGCGCTCAATGAACAAAAGTCAGTCCACGTGGACTTTACGTATAAAAAAATAAATAGATTGCCCGTCTTTCTTAATACCGGTCGTGTACCATCTGCGAATGACTCTAGACGCGAAATTAAAATGGAAGCCGCACGTAAAAAAGAAATGCGAAGAACTAAAAAGTAAATATTCCAAGCTTAGTATTGATAATAAGTTGATTTTATACAGGCAGGTACTTAAACCTGTCTGGACTTATGGTATACAACTCTGGGGTTGTACCTGCGATACAAATTTAAATAACTTACAAACGTTTGAAAATAAATTGCTTAGGTCATTTGTAAATGCACCATGGTATATAAGAAACGAAGATCTTCACAGGGATCTCGGGATTCCCACGGTTCGAGACGAAATTAAAAGTTTCATGCGAAAACATAGAAATCGGCTATTAGATCACGCTAATCCAACGATTATTGACATTCTTGACGAGTCGAATTTAGTACGCCCGTCTGCAAAGAACAAAACCTTCCGACTTGGTGCGGTGAACACAAAACCGCTTTAAAAGCGCGGAATAAGCAGAAATTTTCACCGGAAAGTTACCTGCAACACGTTACTTAACTTCGTTAAAAATAAATTGCTAGATAAGTTTCAACTTAGTTGCAATCGGGAAGTGGAGGTGGTTTTAGTGTAGTAAGAATCTCACATTTTTATGAGCACGCGTTTTCCGGTCCTCATAGAGCCTGATGCAGGTTTTGCACCTACCCACGAAAAAAAAAAAAAAAGTTCTGATTGGGAACTCATTAAAATAACATAATTATATTGTTTAAATTCGAAATTCACTTTCAGGATCTCAAACTGGTGACCTCTACGGTACACTTGAAACACATTCATATACAAACAAGAAAATTGCAACGGAGGACAAAACCATATCGAAGGTATCCATTGGGTACCACCTTTCTGGAAACGAAACCCCGATCTTCAGCTTGAGGTCCAATTCCATACTAGCAGAATCTGTAATGAAGTACTTCACCCTGGTTGGTAATTTGGAAGCTGATGTCTTAACCGAAGTCAGAGATGTCATCACGGAAAGCCATAAATTCCATACAATTTTTTTTTTTTTGATGGCAAGAAGTCAATTTATTGGCTAAGTAAAGCTGTTTTAAATCCTTGTTTAGGAAAAAATCTGTGTTAAGATATTTATAATGTACCTACCATCTCCTTAAAAACACTAAAAATGTTTCTACCTATGGTGACTGTTCTGACATCATATTATAAAACGGCAAACACGAATTTTGTGGTACAATTACAATTAAATAACTGCACCACACAAACTAAAAAACAATAAAAGAAAATTGCACAATAAGTGCGAGAGAGATCCAGAGCGAGACCGAGTGCCTATTTGTTCACGACACTTAATTTTACATTTTCACTTTAAAATTCACAACACTTATTAAGATTCGTGTTTGCCCTTTTATTATATGATGGTATATTTCCATACACTGTTGTTTTGTTTTATTCCTTTGTTTAATTTGTTTTTATTTGTTATTAGTAGTCGTTCATTTTTAGTTTATTTTGTCCACCGACCAACCAACCAATTTTCCAGCACTGACTGGAAAGATTATTGGAATGTCCGATGGCAGCGTTCAGTACTGCAGAAAAGTAGTTCAGTTCTTCTCGACGCTCAAGACTGCTCTTAAACGATGCAATTATTCTTGCGATTTTTACTTAATGTTGGAGTACATCCTAAAATCGTATACAAATATCCTGGCTCATTTTGCTTTCGATAAATTTTATGAAAACGTCAATGTTTGCTATAAATTGTAACACTTTTTTATTAGACTGACTGGCAGTCAGCAGACTCTCATACGTGATCGATAATAGCTTTGTTTTTTTGCAAGAATTGGATGAAAGAAACGATATCGGTGCTCATCAATTTAAGCAGAATTGTCGGTGTTTAACTTTAGCACTGAAATAAACTATCTTGCCGGAATAATTACATATATGTTATCGATAGTTTTTATGTGAACTTCTGTGATGGCGTCGGTAATCCCCGTTGTCGTTTTTTTCGACCGATTTCATAAAGAAGCTATAAGTTGTCAATGCGCTTATAATTAAAACGTTTTTTGTGCTATTCACATCGGAAACACAGTTTTTCTCCGCATTTAAGTAAAGCGCTGATAATTCTCTTCGTTTAAATTAGCCCGAAGAGGTTGTCTTCTACCTGTGCGAATGACTTTGTAATCGATAAATCGCATGCAATTGCCACTTCTCTTGGTTCAGCTTAGTTCAAATTGTATGCAAACGTCACTTTTGCTACGAGCTGTCAATGCGTTGACAAGTAAAATTTTAGTGTCTACTTCACGCCGGTAACACAGTTTTTATCCGCATTTAAGTTAAGTGCCAAGAGTTCTATGCGTTTAGCATTTAGCTTAACATGCTGGCTCCAATTGTCACCCAATTGCCTTAAAATCAACTTTTTCTGGAACAGTAAAAATTCTTCAAAAATTGTGATTTCTTACAGTTTTTTTTAATCCATCGACATCGTAGTCATCCGTCAATGGAATTTAACAGTTGATGGCTTGAAATGTAGGGGACAAACTATATTTTGACAGCAAAAGTATATCTCGATCCAAATATCCTTCAATGGCCTTTTTCTGGAGCATTAAGAATTCAGTTCGGTTTTTTTTTTAATTTTAATTAATTTTTTTAATTGACACATAAAATCACATTTTCCCGGAGCAGTAAAAACTGAAAATTTCATATTTTTGAGCTTTTTTAATCAGTCCAAATTTTATTGTTTTTAAATTTGGATCAAATTGGATCGATTGATTGAAATAATCAAATCATTTTGGTGATCGATTCTTGAACGATTTTCTAGAATTTTGCCAATTCGACGATAGTGTTAGTAGCACTCAAGTTTTGAAGGCTGGACGTACTAGTTGATTGAAAACGCCAAGAAAAAGATAACGGAATTGAAAACGTAAAAAAATGGCAGATTGGGGATCCATTAATTTTGCTGAAAATTTATGATTCATAGACGTTCAACCAAACGAACGGATGCACTATCCGCCATTTTTTTTGATTATTAGAACATCCGTATATGTCCAGTATAGACTATGAAACCATCCAACCGATGTGACCCAAACCGGGTTCAGTAGGAAGGCAATAATGCGAAGATGGTTTTAGACCACTAAAACAATTGGCACATTTGGTTCATTCATGAAGTAGACTTTCGACTTTTACTATACAAACATTACCGGGGGACCCGCTAGTAAAAGCTAAAATATCATTAATTTGCGGGTATTGTGATTTGAAATACAAAGTATGAAAGCTCACTTCGGTAACCAATACCAAACCCTCAATCATCTAATTAAGTAGAATTAGAATAAATTAAATACTTTTCTGTGCGATCAGTACTGGTTGCAAAAGCAAATAGTTCTGGCTTGGTAAGATTCTTTTAGCAAGCATATAATGTGCAATACCCAAGAACTGCTAATAAGATACAGATCGAATTTAAACATGCAATCAGTTTAAATTATATAGTAAACCGAAATCCCATGGTCATTGGTGTTACACATTTCTTACTCAAGCAAAATATCTATTGACTACTATTTTCTCTTTTTTTGTTTGATATTTTGTTTATAATATCTCTTTAAAAATTTGTTAGGTAGCAATAAGTACTTATAGAAAGGTACATATTAGCACCTGTATGAAATCAAACATGAATAATGTTTGATCAATAAGCTAAGTGCGAAATCTTATCAATAAAATAAAAAAAATCAAACTATACATTAACAACCAAAGTAGATGGTTGAGAAAAATACGTTTATTATTTTTAATAACTTTTATTTTATAATAAACGCTAGAAACACATTCATCCTGTATATTTCCAAGCTCTAATGAGATAGTGTGTAGGGGAGACCGGGGACAAAAGTAACACGTCATGAAAGTAACAGGGCCATTCACGACATGAATTAATGTTTTGAGCAATTTTCTAGTATGCAATTTTGAAAAGAACTTCACTCTTCTCCTTCCCAACTAATTATTGTAGATCGGTCGTGGGATGGGCACATGTCACATTGAAAAATAAGAAAAAGTCCATCATTTGAAATTTGTTCGGTCGACGGTTTTTTTAAGTAAATAAAGGTTTAAATCTCAATATTTTAAAGCAAGTTTCTACTCAAACATTCTTTAATGTGTTGTTTCTTTATACGTTCATCTTTAAAAAAAATTAAGAATACAGAATAAGAAAAATTGAAATCGACATTGAGTTTCAAAATCGAAAGCTAAGAAAACAAAAGGAACGAGAAAGTGAGCAGAAGTTGTAGAGTTGAAAAATTGGTTTGATGTCAACAATGTAAGGGTTGGGCCCAATGAAGATTTGTGTTATTTTTGTCCCGGGAACGTGTTACTTTCGACCTGGACGCATAGGACGAAAGTAACAAGGAAAAGTCTAGGGAAAATTATCATAGCTATGAGAATTCATCATTTTAGAGAAATTTAGCTTCATAAGATCCTAGATAAATAACCCATCAATAAGATGACTGTTTCATTTTCTATTACTCCAACAAACCCAAGAGCAGGAACCCCAAAAGTAAAAATGTTACTTTTGTCCCCGATCTCCCCTATACAAAATTTTAAATTTGGGTGTAAAGTGTATACGTGCAGTTCGCCAAACGACATACCTGAAAGTACTTAAGTATTTCAGGTCGTTAATCCTCTCAAGTACAAGTAGGTGGTTACTCGTACTGCGGTAGCTCAAAATATTGGGAGTTCCGCAGAATTTCCAAGTAAATATTTGAGTCTAAGAACAAATTATTATCATATACCTACTAAAGCACCGCATTACTTGAGTAGTACTTTCAAGCACTTTATTAGTATTTATCTATTTCAAATGCTTGGGAAGTACCTTAAGTTTATTGAGAACATAATGTTTGCTTCAATTTCAATAAAATAAGAGGAGAGTAATTTATGAGCAGAAGACCAGAAAAGTCAAATTCAGCCCTATCATGAATTCCATCGTAATCGGAAACTTTTACGAACTCCGAAAAGAGCTATCACCAAATCCGTTCGTAATGGCAAATTGTATTAGATTTTTCACTACGATGGATTCTGTAATTGTTTTTTTACAGGATTCTTAACAACTTTCCGGTGCGGTGGCGGACCGTTAGACGCGTCACACTCAACCAGCGTTATGGCGGCCGACTGTTCACAGGATTTTAGAATTTTTCAGTCCACATGGTGGCAAAATTTGCGTAAAGGTTAAGAAATGAAGCCTCTCGATCAACAAACTTAGAGTTTGAAAAATAATTTTTCAAAAACTGTTCACTGAAATAATTTTATTTAAATAAAAGAAGAAAAAGAAGAGATTTTTGGCTGTACAAGGTAATAAAGCATTGCATTGTTGTCCCTCCCAAGGGGGAGGGGGGGGGGTAGCAGAACCCTGTTTCCTTCTTCTATCATTTTAAATTTTCCAAGCTACAAAATAGTTCTTGACATTTTTTCTGTAAGAGTTAACGCTCGGGAGATATTCCTTAAAGACCGTTTGGGGGGCCTTTGACCCCCGTAAAATTGATAGCGGTGCTTATATCGATGGCGACTTTTTACAGTTTCCTTAAAATGCCATGAGGAGGCTTTATACAAAAATCCAGCTTTCCGCTATTTTTTCCGAAGCAAAAAGCTTAAATGACTATTATGTATTAATATGCCTCAAAATATGTGTACTATAACTGAATACATTTACAACCGATATCTTTATTACTCTGCTCTTATTTTAATACAAAATTGTGCTTACAGAATAAATCTCGAAGACACTTCAACCATGCTAAGAGCAAGTACATGCGATTCAGTCGTGAATTTTATTTAACTACTCACTTTGGATCACAATTCAAATTCATTGTGTTATATGATGGGAAGTGGAACGCCCCAACAACCAAAATTAATTATTTTAATTGGTTTAAAACAAGTTGTGTGCCAACTCAAGGCAACAAACATATCAGCTGAGCACCTGGCCTTAAAAATCTAACTGGACTGTCACCTGAACACAAATTAAACCACTTAATTAACTAAATTTTGAAGATATGATTTGTACATTTTTTAAGGCAAATATCTTTCTCCCTGTCCTCGAGTTGAGTCACGCCTCACGAATTTTTGACTCTGAGAAGTATTGATGACGATTTTATTCGTAGACTTTTTTTTTATTCAACCCAGTATCACATTTCTGGCAGTATTTTACGTGTATGCAAATTAGATAAGATTTATCTGCGCTTAGTAAAATATAAAAAGCCACTGAAAAGTTGTAGGTATGTATTCACATGGCAACTGTGAATATTTGTTCGCAATTGAATTGTGTACTTTTTTGTTATAAATTAAATAAGACCATAAGACATACATATTGGTACAAATCTTCAAACCTCTTTTATACAAAGATCGTGCAATGAAAATCGTATGCATAAGATGTACAAAGATAAAGTAGCTTAGAGTAGGTTTAGACTTTGAATTTTTTGTATAGGTACACCTGGGGGTATATCAAAAGCGAAAATAAATGAACACTTTTAGTTTCACAATTAAGAAAAAGAGATTTTGACTTTTATGGGCATTTGAAAATGCTTTAAGGCATTTTCTTGACCATTCAAATAAGATACATTATTAAAGGTTTCCCTTGAGTTGGGGAAGTTGCGTGAGCTGCGGCAACAAAAGGCTTACTTCTACATCCGGATTAAGAAAAATTCAAAGACATTTTGTTTAGATTGTGATATTTCCTTTAAGGCACTGATTACTGTTAGTGTTAGCTTAATTTATGTTGGTACCTACGGTCAATTAATTGCGTTAGTACCCACGATACATTTTCTCACGCACATTTCCTTTTTTACTTGGATTTTCAGATATGTATCAATTGAAAAGTGATTTTTAAGTGAAATTGCACGATTTTCTATGTAATTAAGTTAAGGTTGCATTGAACAAATATTTCGTTCAAACCGAATGAACAATTAATTCCGCTTTCCATTGCAAAAACAACTAAGCCTTCATGCTGGAGTTTTTATTGACGAAAACAAATTTAAGGACCTTGCTCACTCAGGTAATTGTTTTTTCTAGGAACCATAAAAAGTAACGTCTGTGAAGTTTGCAGGGTAACATTCACCTAGGAAAATGGGACCATCTGGAAAGGATCTTACATTTTTTTTTGCATTTTTTGCATTTATACTCCGATTTTGCAGTTCACCAAATAGGGCTACTATCGATTGATCTGATGCTAACTTCACAGTGAAATAAGCTGTTAGAAGTCACATTGTGTATCTGAGGAACAGACTTTGCTAGGAACTTGCAGAAAGGCTCCAAATTTGCATTTGAATGATAGGCTATAGAGTCAAATTTTGAAGTCCTTAAAAAAAACAAATGATAACTGTGTTGCAACTTCTATAGATATACAATTTGTTTCTAGAACAATAAACGGCAAACTCCAGATGGTCAGTGAGCGATATGAACCCAGCCGTGATTGAGAACGTACATTTTTCACACCGTCACTCGACATACACAACATCTAAAAGCTCTATTCCCATAGGCAACGATATAGAAAACTACTTCCAAGAATACCCCAGCGAGAGCTTAACACAACTCACAGCGACTACCAGACAATATGGAGTGAACTCCAGTGCACCACAACAACAACCAATTCCAGAAGAGACTGCAGTCAATTATGCCTACAACTGACGCCTTTATTAAGAACATCAACTGACTGATCGGTCAAGTGATCATCACCAACAATGGAGAAACAACAATGATACAGGGTAAAGTCTAAGCCTTCCCTACTTTTATCGAAACAAACTTCACCCCCAGCTCATCTTCTGATGATCCAGTCTTCCTTGGCAAAATTCAGGCATCCATACAGCAGACACTAATGCCCAACTTGGATAGAGCAATGTTTAGCGATAACAATCCTGCAAGTGAATCAGTCGATAGCTCAAACGTATCTCAGAGGATATAGTTCAGATTATTGGCAACTTCAAGACAAAAGAGGCAGCTGGACCGGATGTGGTATCCAACTTTGTTCTTAAAAAAGCCTTCCAAAAACAGTGATGGTGTTCTTAGCCATCATCTTCTACGACTGTTATGATCACAGTTGCTTTCCTAAAAGTGAAACACTGAAAAATCGTGGCGATTCCCAAGAAGGTTGAAGGGAACATGGTCACTTACGACAGGCCGATATCCCTCTAAGTTCTGCGAAGAGCTGATACTCATAAATCTGAAGAAGTTCTGCAGCGAAATCAATATTATCCGGGACTTGCAGTTTGGTTTTCGGGAAAAACATTCCACCCAGAATCCATTCTTGAAGTTTCATCATGACTCCAACACAGCTTTGAACAACAATCAAGTTACTGTGGGAAGCTTCGTGGAAGCCGAAAAAGCATTCGTGAGTGTATGAATTGAAGCCCTTATTCATAAAATCGATATACTAGGCTTTCCTTCAGCAATAATTAAAATTATATTTTCTTTGCTTCCTTTTCCAGGAACCTTTTCATGCAACTGGAGAACTGCAAATCGACAGTGAATATCATTAAGACTGGAGTTGCCCAGGGGTCAGAACGTGGAACACTTGTCTACAACATCATACTTCTGATCAACCAATTTCAAGTCAATGCCAGAACCTTCTCTGCGCTGATAACTGGCTAACTTATTACTCAGCTGTCCTAGAAGCCAAGGCCACATCCGCAAACTCTTTGAGTTCACCATCAAATGGAGAATGGAATGGTCCAGATCACGTCATCGAAATCAGGGCTTGTCTGCTTTAGAAGACCAGGGGGCAGGGGACAGACGCGGTCTTTCACCTGAAAGCTGCAGAAGCATCATCCTAGTATTCCCAGATGGAACCAGGGATCGAATTGGCTAAGGCTATAGTCGTTTTGACAATAGCTATCTCTGTTATCAAACGGCAAACATTTATTTTAGCAATCGCTTAAGTCTAACATGATACGGGCTCAGACCTCAGATTACCAGCTAAACTCAGCGCCAGATCCAACGAGCTGCTGAGATTCAACCCACATTCACGAATTGTCCTCAAAAAAAAAAAATTAATTTTGCTTTCCGACGCCTCTACTCGCTGATGAAAAGAGAACTGGGCTAAGCTAACAGACAAAAGTTCTTAACTATAAACAACTCCTGAGATCAGTCATCAGTTACAGTTTACCAGTTGGGGTCATCATTTCCAAAATGGCGGGGAAGGAACTACAAATATTCGATAGGAAAACCGTGAAGATCTGCACTGAGCTTTGCTTCGATCGCCAGCGACTTAAGGAGGCAACTCTACTCTGAGGCCAAGGTAGTACCACAGATACTATAGTTACATAGATATCGCACTCAGAGCAAATAAAAATGACTACTTTTTTATCGTGGGACGTAGAGCTACATCCCAGTTATATCAATATTGTGTGAGTTATGGACCACGTATGATGTTTAAAAAAATAAATTTACATACGTAGACATAAATTCAAAACGTCAACAATAAGTCATCAGTAGTTTGATCAACCGACTCGATTTTTGAGGGCGAATCAAAAGAGCTTGCAATCACAAAATATTGAAAAAATTGTCATTTTTATTTGTACTGGATGCGATATCTATGTAACTCTAGTATCTGTGGTAGTACTTTTAGACTAGTATTTAATGATATCTGATATAAAGAATCATTGCCAACCACCCTTATCCACAGTTGAGAACAATGACAAACCAACACCGACATTCCGAACCCAGGCATACCTTAGCACCCTGGATATCCGGTATACCACTAAAACAACCAACGATGGAGCAGGACCCTTCTACTCTGACCCGGGTCAGCCTATTACCATAGCTTAATACTCTTACTGCCACTGGACAACCAGGACTGAACAACCCGAGAACGACAAAGTCAAACCGACTTTTATATTAGGTTTTAACATAGGTACATTAATATTTGTATTTTATTTCTTTTTGTTCAATATTAAACCCCTTTCCAACCAAAGGAGAATGGGCAAATTTGTATGAAACATGGGCGTGAGCGGCCAAGAATGGTTTTGTTATTTTTTGATGTGTTTTAGTCCTACAATCACCGTGCAGAAATATTTTCATTGTGGTGTACTTCAAAACCGAAAAAAATGCATTTTTAATAAAGTTTTGCTAAGTTTCTTGCTTCTGACCAATTCAAAAATAGAAAAAGAAAGTGGAACAAGAAATCTAGACAGTCTCAAGAGTATTTTGTATATAAAAATGGCCATACAACATCATTAATAAGAACATTTACCATAAAACTATAATATTACAATCCTCACAATATTTAAAAATCCTGAGTAAAATAATATGTTTAAAAAATTACAAAGTTGTTGAAACACGTACTGGGTCTGTTTAAACCCGTAATGCGTCCTTGGGATATTCTGAAACCCCGTTAAACACACTACTACAGTGTCAGTAGACGTTATGAAGTTAGAATAAAGCATTACACCCACTAAAAATATAATCACTATGCAATATTGCTCAATGCAATTGCATTATATTAACATTGAAATATCTTCTTTTTTAAATGAAATGCAATGTAATGTCCATAGTGAAAGTTGTTCCTGAGTAGCATACCTTTCATTTGATACTAATTTCATTAATGGCCGCTAACGCCCAAAAATGCCCATTCTCCTTTAAATTTTATCGTTATACGCAATTTTTAACCCAGTTTTGAATAGAAATTGAATTGCATTGAATTGAGTTGAACTGAATTGAAATTAATCGAATTTAATTGCTTTTTCTTCTATCTTATTCTCCAGGGGAATTTCAGAGTAAAGGAAGAACACAGCAATTTTAAAAATCGAACGGCATAAGTAAAGGGCCTACATATCGCACTGAAAGCATTTATTCTTTATTGTAAAATTAATTTTTCTGTCGTTTGACACAAATTAAACTTTCTCTCTCGTTGAAATACACACACATTTTCCAACCTAAATCCTTATGGAAACATAGTATAAGATTATCTGTATATCAATAGCCGTGTTTTTTTTTATCATCGGGATCTGGATCTTCTTTTAACACGTATTACAAAAACAATTTTAGAAAATTTCCCATTATTTTGTTTTTGTATTACGTGTAAAACTTAATCCAGATCCAGATCCCGATGATAATAAAACACGCCAAATAATGGCAAAATAAATAGGGTCCAAGATGGCTTCCTTGGGGTACCTATAAGAAGTGACAATTTTCAACCTGAAAATGTTATCATAAAAGTCATTGATAGATCTGACAATATTAAAGGTTTGTTCGTTTATTTCCCAGAACTGACAGTTTCTACCAATTTTATTCCAAAGTTCTATCAAAATTCATATACAAAATTAAATTGACAAGATTCTTGACATGGGCAGTCTTATGAACCAATAGAACAGGGATATTTTTCAGATCTGACAATTTACTATAGGTTCTTAGCTTTTGGCCATATGTAAGATCAACCTGCTATATAATACTTATACACACGATCAATTTTTATTGACGTCGTCCAATGAACCAATGACACAACGTCAATATCCTCGGAATCATTGATAGTGTTCAGACAAGCTTCACGTGAGGTGACTCATTTTGATGTCTCTCATTTTTATCTAACTCTCATCTCTTTGAAAGAAAGAGATGGTTAAGTAAGGCAGAATATTTCAAATATTTTGAAAATTTCTGCCTCATTTCGCCATCTCTTTCCTACCAAGATTCAGAAGTGAGATAAAAAGAGAGACGTCAAAATGAGTCGTTTCACGTGAAGCTACACTGAACACCGTCATTGTCATCCGTTAAATTTGAATCAATTTTTTGTTTAACTTAACTCTTTTGACAAACTCATGAAGAAATATATATTTCGAAGTCAGAAACAATGATATGATATATACATATCTATGCTTGTGAATATTAAAAAATATTATGCATATCTGAAGTAGGAAGTGAACCAAATTGAAAAAAATCTTACACTCCACCATTAACAGATCGCGTGTAGTGTGGAGGTGTATATGTTAAGTGATAGCCGGCAGCAACTCTAGGGTGTTCCAGTAGTAAATGTCATTGCTGACGCCGAGCCACCACCGTCGCGCTGTCGGCCGTCACCGACGCCATAACCATAACCGGCGCGGCACTGTCACTGATGTAGCCGGCAAAACGGTGCTGTCATTATGCTGTCGCCCTATAAAATAAATAAAGTCTTATGATTTTGTTGTGCCATAGAGGGCGCTCTAATTTATACGTAAATCTCACTGATTGAGATATCTAGACTATGCTCCAGCAACATGGTAACCTGGAGAGTCAATCTAGCGCAAGACCAAAAAGAATATAAAATATCTTAGTCTGTTAGTAGGTAGTTGTTGTTCTATGTACACATTCTCTATATTATAAGTACGCTTTTATTTGTTTCAATGGCCATTAAGTAGAACGTTACGCATGAATAGAGTTCAGCCGGATAATTTTGTGCACTTTTTTTCTTCTATTTCTATTTACTATTATCACTGATTGATTGCGCAGTGCACACGCAGCCTTAATGGATTTAAATTCTATGATATTTGTGTGTTTACATTATACCATACCAGTCCAGCACTACTAAGTGTCCCATATCACGCAGTTCGTAGGTATATTAAAAGTAGCTTTTAAGTTTTGTTTTTTCTTATTTTCAAAAGCAATTCAAATTGGAAAATTCATGCAAAAGTTCAGTAGGTTTGTTTGCATCGTCGCGTCGTCGCGTCCGTTTGCTTGACTATAAATACATAATTCAAATAAAATTTTTAATCCGCTATAATTATGTGATTGAAAGCGAAAGACAGCAACTATACGGGACGACAACGACAGCAACAACATTAACTAACGACAACGCTGACTGTATGAAGTATGACACAAAATAGTCAGCGATGTTTTAATGTTTGCAAAACTTGTTCACACTTATCGAGGACTTACATATATTAAACCAAAAAAAAAAAAAACATACAAGTTCAGATTTGCGATTGGGAGCTTGTTGGACATCAACAAGCGCACGCGAGCGATTATCACTTTAAAAAAAAAAAAAATTCATAGCGAGTATAATTTATAATATAAGGATGCTAATTTATGATGGCTATCTTGTGATTGAAGGTGTGTAAATGTACCGCCATTTGCCGAGCTCGATGAATTTATTTTGATCTATTTCGTTTTTTTCGAGAGTCGAGATGTAAAAGAGGAACAAAATTGACAGGTTGAACAAGTTTGATTTAAGCTTTTAATTTTCTGCAGAGAGGAGAAAATCGTTCCAAGATGATCAGGCTGATGGCTTGTGGAAAATAGGAAAATTATTGCTTTTAAAGTGGATTATATGGCTGAGGGGAATCTCTTTAAAGATTGTTTATGTTTTCCGGTCAATCTACATTTGGTAATGTGGGTGATAAATAGCTGTGATGATTAAGTGCCATTTTGCTTGGGCTTTCTAAAATTATAGATATTATGATGTTTGTAGCACTTTCTTAGGACAGAAAGTTTTTTTTTTATATTTTGTGCGCACTCAAGGGGTTATGGCTACCCTTAAAGTGTTAAACACAGTGTGAGCGTTAGGAATCTTGGAGACAATTTGATGAGTATTGCAAGAAGTACGCGAATCACGGTTGAATTATTTAAGGAGAGGAATCCAACTGGCTAGTGAAATACTAGAACACTGTTTATAAAAATAGCGGTTAGACAGAAATTAGACAGAAAATATGGCGGCAGTGTTCGAGAGATGCAAATGCTTCCGTTATAGTTCTATCGCCTATCAATTTTAAGGATCTCTTTTGAATCCTATCCAATAGAGTCTCTGGAGGTTTATTGGAGCACCTGCCAAATATGAGAATTGTACTCCAGTTTTGGACACTTTATAGATTGCAGCCAGATCAGAAAGGAAGAGAACCTAAACAATTAGCAGCGTTTTTGGAAGTTGCAAATAAAAAAATAAAATAAATTGGGTGGCGCAACAGCTCATGGAGAACCAGGGCCTAGTGACTTACAACTCACAACCATTCCTGTGTGCGTGTTTGTTGGCAGGAATGGAGGGGACCTACAGTTTTTTGCCGAGTCCGAACGGCTGAATGAGAAGCACTTTTTCATGACTAGTATACTCTTGGAGGATTTGTCAGTTCCTCGCAAGAGGCAGTACCTCGAATAAAACATTTCTGTTTTCAGGTGGCACGGCTGGGAATCGAACCCACACCTTCGGCATGACAGTCCTACGCACTAACCATCGAGCCACGAGGTACTACGGAAATTGCAAATATATGACAATATTCTGATTCCACAAAAGGTGGTCTGTGACGCCTATTCCGAGAACTGAAAGTATTTCAGTTTCCTTGATGCATAAGTACCACACATATGGATAGTAGCATTTGGGGTGGGTTCCACTTTAACGGGAGAAGATCGCATTGAGTTTTTGAAGCATTGAATTCTACACGGTTCTTAATTCTTCATTGGACAATGCTGTCAAGGTCAGAATCAGGCTAATCTATCGCTGCCGTTGAAGTTCCACATCCAAAGCACAATAAAATGAATGATCAAACGAATATGAAAAGCTGAGGGTACCTTCATCAGCGAAACAATTTAATGGATAGGTTTCAGACAAATGATCATTTAGGAATATAAAGAAGAGAGTCGGAGACAAAACGGAGCCCTGGGGCACACCAGCATTTATTTTGTGGATTTCAAATTTGAAATCGTCCAACAAGACTTGTTTTTATCGGTCCAAAAGGCTTATAATACTTACATATCTTGTTAACAAGTAGGTAAGAAACACACTTGAAATTTTCTGTGGCAGCGACTAAAAATGTTATCGCAAGTTGGTAGGATTGGTGTCATGTGCGTCCATTCACATTTAAAATTATGTGTTCTATTTTCTTCGACAGAATTACATGAACATCTTAAAAGCAATTTCCTTACTAAACGATGCTATAATTAACATATTTTTGTTTGGTGTCAAAAGTTAAACTAGGAACCTTATGGCTGGTAAATGCCAAATGATGGCATTTTTTTGCAAATCTTTCTGTTTGCAATTGACGGAATATTTTGTCAACAATAATCTTATTTCGTAAGGAATAACCATTCGAGATCTATGCGGTATTTCTGATAGTGAGGCCAACTACAGGTCACATTTTGACAGCAAAAAGGTGATACAGCCAAGCCAGCTCTTTTCATCAAGCATTGAGCTTCAAAGTTTTAAGATATTTAATTAATGAAATATCTCTATCCAGAGCTGTAAGATTCAAGTGTGTATATAAGCACAGTATACCAGAACAGTTTTTTAACTACATTCTTGTACTCAGTAACTACCAGTATTTTTGAAGTACTTCATCGTAAGTATCAATTATTGCGTAGCGTACTTAAGTACTTTAAGCAGTACTTTCAAGTATTTCATCAGTACTTTCATTTGTTAATACTTTCAAGTACCTTAAAGTACTTGATCAGTTATCTTCTGTTAGTCGGAAAAAACTAAGTAAGTACCAGCATTTTTGAAGTACTTCATCACAAGTACCAATTGTTGCGTACTCGAGTACTTAAGCAGTACTTTCAAGTACTTCGCTAGTACTTTCAAGGATTTTTAAGTGCTTTCAAGTACTTTAAAAATATTTGATCAGTTATCTTCTGTTTGTCGGAAAAAACCAAGTAGGTATGTACCTACCAGCATTTTTAAAGTACTTCATCGCAAGTACCAATTATATCGTACTTAAGCAGTACTTTGAAGCACTTCACTAGTACTTTCAAGCATTTTTAAGTGCTTTTAAGTACTTTATCAGTATTTGATCAGTTCTTTGACCAATCACCACAAAACAAAAATATTTTGTATCAGAAAATGAAAATCAAACGTGTTTTGTTTGTATTAAAAGAAGACAAGCAATACAGCGTCGATTTTTCCGTTTTTCTCCAAAAGGGTTGAGAACTATAACTTCCTCCCTCCATTACAAGATAGGTTACAGCTTGTTCACTCACAATCAGCAGCTCACAACAATCGATCGAATCTTGTTTACCGTAACTCATTCTTCTGCCTTCTCTAAGTTAATAAGCATACTAATATGTCAAATAAAGTGGGTGGATACTCAAATTGTTGGGTAAACAAACAACCATTCATAGCTCGTTGCTACATTATATTCAAAACCATATCGTTGTGTCTAAACTAGGTCAACGTAGTCATTATATACCATTTCTCAGAAATAATAATCAACTAAATTCAAATCCATCATCAATTGAATTAAGAAATGCATATTTTTCAATTGAAATTGAGACTTCTATCGGAATTTCCAGTCTCAATTATTATTCAGTATTCACGCCATCTAATTCACAACAATGTGCGATGACCATTTCCTGTCAAATCCAATTTAATGCTTTTTAAATAAACTAACAAATAAACAAAACTACTCTGGCAATACTACTATGTTAAGATCAGAACACATGTTGTCTCCTTTCCATTTGCGCTCATTCACACAGACATAACAGCCATCAGCAGCATAATTTCCACACTTCAACGAACGAGTCTCTTAACTCCAAATATCGTATTCAACAAAAATTCACTTAAGATTTTTAAGAACGCGAGACTTCAACTTCAACGTCAGCGCAATCACCTGTGCGTTGTTAGAGTTGGTATACGACCAGTCTACCAGTAACGGTAAGTTATGCTGCTGGATTATTTTTGTTTGTCTGATGTTTGTATCCAATTCGCATGATCAGTCTCAGTGTATATAGAATGTATGAACAACCACCGATCACGTTATGTTAATTTCTATTGAAAAAGAAAACATTTACCAAATGAATCACAAGAGTTACTTTTCAAAAAAAGAAAAATAAAATATTTTTATATACAAAAAATCAGTGGTTGTATCTTTGCGCGTTGACAGTCATTTAACGACAAGCGCTCTGATTAAATTACTACTTCTTTGCGTTGCGCTTCATTCATTTCCTTGTGGTGCATGCATAAAGCATATCATGATCACCCGGTATCGGTAAATGAAAATGTATCTGCTCTGCATACCTACTTACATTCGTGTTGAGTCTTTCAATTGTTTTCATTCCGTTTCATATTCACATTCAATATACAATAAAAAAAATATACAAGTCCATTGACTTCTTGTTTTTATTTTGCGGATTGCCACTAAGTACGAAAGTATTGGGTGAAATCAGAAATCTGCGATGGCATATAAGTATAGCAAATGGGCTTCGAGAATGGGGCAAGGGGGATGCTGGATGCTGACGACATCGATGGTGGTGACCTAATAATGGGTCGTCAAGTAGCAATGCGCGCACTCCACTCAGCTCTCAGCTGATGCCATTGCTAGCTGATGCGTCGATGGTACCGACTTGATTGAGATATAAGCTTATGCCTACCGGTGTCTATCGCTGCGCTGTCTTCATCGTCAACCGGAGCAACGCACTGTGGCTCCTTTTAACAATTTTATATGACAAAATTGCTATGAAAATTTGTTGTTGCTCTAAGTAAAAGACTAACTCACCCAACTGAACTACTAAAATTGACTCACGCGGGCATTTACTAAATTTACAAACGCATGTAAAGTTTACTATCAGTGCGGAGCTGATGCTCCAATACATATTTGATCAGAGTTTTCCAGTTTCTACTTCCTTTTTCCTCTTTAAATTCCAGTTTCCATCATGCAAATCAAGTCTCCACTAGAAATCAAGTTTCCCCTAGAAACCAAAATACAAGCAACTAAAGTAAAACCAAAAAAATTGCCTTGAAGTTTGCATAATTTTTACTATACTAGGTGCATTTCGAACACTACACGTACCCGGTAGGTTAGATTGATAGGTAGAGATTTCACCCAGGAGTATAACACTTGCTTGTTGACCAAATTAGAGATGGGAATCTGTCGCACAGGTGTTTGATACCATAAATGGTTTTGCCTATGGATGAAAATGGGTCAGAGTAAGGACTTGTGGACATATCCTCTGAGCATCATCTTCCAGTTCAACAGCAATATGTCTGACTAGGAAATTTGTTGGTTTTCAGTGAAGGTCACCATCTGATTATGAAACCAAATATATTCCTTCGTTTGGATTAAAACGGATGTGAGGTATGGTTGCAATATGTTGTAAGCCAGCACAAATGACTCACTCAATTGGTTCGCACCCACCTCGAAACCAACTCCATTATGCCAAGCTATAAGCAGTTAGCAAAACGACACCAAAGGGCATATTGATCCAAGAGTGTGATTCTAAGGTCACGGAGCACCATGAAACCCCACAACAACCCGAACTCCAAATACTCCGAAATAGAAGCAATCGATTTTGGCGTTAGATGCATTACGCGCGTTGAGAAAAGAGATCAAATTCTTGATCCTTATTTCGTATAGAGTTTGTTAAGGTCATCAAAGAATGCTCTCATTTTTGCCAGAGCTTTACAAAAGAAGTGAATGAATGTTTCCTTTTCTTGCTGGTTTCCACAGCGCAGATTTAGGGGGGGGGGCATGAGACAGAAGCACTCGATTTTCATCTTAGGTTCATTTTGTTGAATTGAGCAAAGAGATCAAACTCTCGATCTTCATTTTGGAAAGTTTGTTATGGTTATGGTCATCAAAAAATGCTCTCATTTAAGCCAGAGCAGGACATTAACAAAGGAAGTGAGTGACTGTTTTCTTTTCCTACAGGTCCCCACTCCCTACAGCTACGAAAGTGAGTACTATGAGTAATATCCAGCACTGGCACATGTTTTCCTACTGGCAGTACAAGTTTCAACGACTGGCTATATCTTGCTTGGGTTTACATATATCAGATCAATTGTTCAGGATTTATTCTGGATATTTTGCATGTGGTTAAACTGTTCCACCTACGATTGGATTCAACAATTAAATTAGAATACATATTGCCCTTCACAGCTCCAAAAAGAAGGTGAGCTATTGAGGGCTGATCCTTGCCTATCCAGTTCAACTGCCAGTACATTTCCATAATTCCATTTTGATAAGTGGCGCCCAATCTGAAGTCCGGTTAGGAAACCGAAATCCCTGCACTTTTTGTGGGGGCCTTATTTTTAAATGATTGCAATTTATTTTTGACATTCCATGGATGAAATTTAGCCTGTGAACCATTTTTGTAATCTTTTTTGAAAAAATGGCGCCCAATCTAGGCTTAATGTTTGAATACAAAATATCGTAAATTTCTTGGAAAATTTCCATAATTAAAATGACGGTTGATATTTTAAAAGAAATGTGTTGAGTAGCCGTACTTTCGGGTAATATTTCAGTGTTACCATTTTTTGAACATCCTTTTTTGATGTCAAAAAGTGAGTGGTAACATGTATATAATATTTTGAACATGAAAAAAGTTGCTTCCACATGCCAAACGCATATTGGAAAAATAAAGGTTAATGGCCTAAAAGATGGGTGTTGAGTAATCACAACTTCAGTAAAAATGCCAGTGTTTCCACCTCACCGAAACAAAGGGTGGGGGAATTCAACTTTTTTCTGGTAATTTTTGAATATTTTGAGCACGACCAAAAATTGTGAAAATTCCTCCAGAAGCCAAATACGCTTTGGGAAAATTTCGAATTTATTCTTATATTGCAGTCAATCTGAAGCGTATTTCTCCATAGTTTGTAATAAGTTATCTCAAATTCTAGTCATAACAGAAACATTTATTTTGATTCTTATTAGTCAAAGAAAAAATCGAAGAAGCCTTAAAATATTCAGATTGAACATTTCTTCCCTAAGAGCTAACTTTCAGGAGTCAATGGTCAATTAGAAAGAGGGCAGCTTGAGTGTTTTGATAAGAAACTTCATCTAAGTATCTCATGTCATGAAAAGCGGCTCCCTATCCTAACCGTTCGGATTCAGTCCCTCCTCGATTCTTGCCAAACAGCAACACGCATCTAGTAGTTGAAAATAGTAGGTAAAGAGGCCCCCTGTTTGCTGTTGCGCCACCAAATCTCTCTTATTTATACTTTTTTTTTTTTCAAAAAAACATTCAAAAAGCACCACAGTGTGACGATATGGAGAGTATTTTTTTTGTTTTTCGTAATTTTAGCAACTACCGGTCTTGTATAATCTAGATACACATACATAGTGGATAGTTGGAAATTGGTACTTCAAAGCTGGTTAAAAAAAAAAAGAGAGAGAGACTGATCCGGTGGCATTGCCAGTGCCATAGTCGTGGTCTCAAATTCCAATTGTGACATTAAACAAGTGCACTTGTCCAATAGATACAACTTTGTGCGAGTCACATATCATAATATACATAATTTTATGTTTTTTTTTGAGGATGAATGGAAGATTTATTTTTCTTTATCTTTGCCATATGTAAGGTGTTACATTTTGACAGAGTACAACCATTTGACTTTTGTTATTGCAGTCAAAATTATTTAAAAATGATTTTTGTTTTTGTTTCAAAGAGTTTCTGTAGTTTCGTCATAATGGAATTATGAAAACATTGAATGAAAGAGGTCAGATGTATCGTTTTAAGAGTGTTTTCTATTTTTTTTTTTTTTTTTTTTGTGAAACTTTTCATGGAATATTATGATTATTTTTGTTAAGTTAAAGAGGAACAAGTGTCGACTTTTAATGAGAATTCTTCAAGCTGTCAAGAAAGTTCTGTAGTTTAAGTAAAATAACTTCAATTTTCGAACAGGAAGTATGAGTTAGAAGAAGAGTATTATTTCTTAAATGAGAATGAACAAAAATGACACAATTCTTAATTTTACTCATAATTTTCATATCTCCTTACTTCTTAGAAAGTAGGAGCAAAATTACAGATATCACTCTGAAGAACCAGTCCTGACATCAGTAACATCTAGTTAGTCATGCGCTGGCCTATTCTTATTATAGGCAGTGCCTACCCGATATAAAGCAGCGTTTTTTTGGGTAGGCAAAAAGTTTTCGTCTTTCGTGATTCCAGCGAGAGAGCGACGACAATCTGCATCAAGGCCAAATTCCACCACTTGAGCCTCATCCACGCACATACCCCTATGAAAGAGAAGGATGACACTACTTAGGAAGAGTTCTACGAGTTCCTCGTCAAAGCTTATGGGCAATGCCCCAAGAATGGCGTTAAAATTCTTTTGGGAGATTTTAATGCCAAAATTGGCAAAAAAAAAGACATCTTTTGCAGGACAGTCGAAAATTATAGCATGCACGACATCACTTCCAGAAATGGGCGCAGGTTTATCGACTTCGTAGCGGCAAAGAACATGGTATTGATTAGCAACAGATTTCCCCGTCTAGATATCCACAAAGGCACTTCGGCTTGGCGGTCCCCCGATGATCGAACCTACAACCATATAGACCATATTTCTATCGACGAAAGGCACTCCTCTGGTATATTGGGCGTTCATACGTACAGGTCAACTAACATTGTGAGTGCAAATATACATGGAACCTCTTTGGCGAACATCAACCATGAGGATTTAAACAACATTGGAAGACTGCAATCGGAAGAGACCCACCATAGCCTTAGCCGACCAAGTATCTCTAGAGCTTGCGAGAAACCATACTACTGATAAGATGGGCCGTGGAGCCCTCTGTCAGCAATGAAAAAAAGCCACCAAGAACGCTGCGGAAGAGATGCTAGGATCCTCACAGCCACCGCCGAGGAACTCCTAGTTTGACTTTGAATGTGCGCAACCAAACAAAGCCAAAACGGAGGATAGCACGCCGTGACAGAAAAGGAAGACAAGGGCTTCTTGCCAGCTCTGCGTTGACAAGAGAAGAGATAAAAACTACTTCCTCAGAACAAAAAAAAATATCATGAAGGGCAGTCGAGTATCATTTTGCTTAAGCAAAATCAGGTGCGGAATTTTTACAGAAGAGTTAAAAATAATTCTTGAGGCTGATCTGCAGCCTGCAAAGATAAAGAAGGAAATATGTATCAAAGTGGAAACCCATTTTATGTTAAAAATCTGGAGAGATCAGTTCAACCAGCCAGTTTCTTAAGGGCGATCGAGGCTAATATCCTGCCCAAGGAGCATCCGCGCCAACTCAATTTTGTTGATGATCTGTAGTTTTCACACACACGACCAAAATAAGATCACTAGGCTAAAATCTAGCAAAGCAGCCTATGCTGATGGTCTGCAGGCGAAATTTTCCAAGTACGCTGGAGATGATATGGTAAGGAGCATACATCAACTTGTTAATAAAATATGGTCGAAAGAAAGTGTGTCTGACGAGTGGAACCTTAATTCCATCAATCCGATCCAGCAAAAATGTGATCGACTTCTTAGCACCAACTACAGAGGGCTACAAGATCCAGTCAAGCGTATTTTGTGAACGCTTGGACCCATTTTCTAACGAACTGATTCGCCACTGTCAGTAAGGTTTCAGGCAAATCACTATAATCACTATAAAGTCCAAACTGGTAGATCGTTGTCAAGTTGAGCTGAGATCTCTAGGTGCAACAATCACTGTTACCCTTAAATGGCTCCCAGGAAATTGTGATATTTTAGGGAATGAAATGGCAGATGAAATGGCCAAAAATGAATCATCTCTCGATACGAGCCAGGTCGAATCCCCTTTACTCACCAAGAATTGCCTCGAAGCTGCAGACGTTAAATTGTCATAAATTGACACTTATCGGGTTTCAAGGAATTAAAAGAACTGAATTTTTACTTAAGATAAGCAGGTCTCATTATCACTCCTAATTGTAGTCCTAACGGGCCACAACTCAATGGGAACCCACCTGAGGAGAATGGGCATCAGCCCATGGGAGTTATGTAGAGGGTGTCAAGATGAAGAGGTACAGGAGGGCTCATCCCATTTCCTTTGTGAATGCCCCAGCCTAGCTAGAACTAGAAAAGAAGCCCTGGGAGAATATTTTTTCGACGAAATAGGCGACATCTCTTCCTTGCCACTTAAGAATATGTTGAGATTATTTCAGAATTCAGGATGGGTCGGGGAGGCATCCCAAACCCAAAATCCTCTCAATCCCCTTCCTTTCTCATACATACCTACCTTAATCCTATGGAGCACAATGTATCCACGGAGATCCGAGTGAGATAATGCAGCTTGCCGTATCATCACCTCTCCTAACCTAACCTTAGGTTTCAGGCCCTCACATTACACCAAATCTTGGAAAAGACCCAAGAATTAACTATCGAAACACATAACCTTTTCAATTACATATATCAAAGCATCTTAGAAAAGCATTGACCGGGATGAGCTATACCGTGCTAGTGCCATGTCATGTTTTGGGTATCCCTGCCAAGACGATATGCTTTTTAAGGATGACATTGCTCGCTGCTCCGTCAATATTGGAAGAGATTCTACTGAATCCTTCGCAACTTCCAATATTGCTCCTTACAGTGCAGTGCGCCACACCAACCAAACCAACACAATTGGCACAATCTTTCAAAAACCAACACAATATCTTGGATATGCAGATGACTTGAACATACCAAAAGAGCCTTCTCTGGTATGGTGTCAGAAGTAATTGAGGGGAATAGAGCCTAATCGGTAGAAGTACTAAAACCTATTCCACTGACAGTAGGTGTTACAGGAAAAGGTAAAAGAAGGAATAATTCTAGGAATCTAACTAAAATTGCAGGATTTAACCAAAAGAAGTTATTAGAGATGAAAGGAAACGTTGTACAAAACTCTTATCATTCCGGACTTGTTCTATTGTGCAGAAGCATAGACCCTCTTCCAAACAGATGAAAGCACCCTTGGTGTCTTTGAGAGAAAGGTTCTACGCATGATTTATGGTCCGGTCTCTGTTAACAGGTGAAATAATATCTGACGAAGGCGATACAACCAAGTGCTATACAAGCTGTACATTATTGTGCCCTTGGTCAAAATTACATGTTCAACAGCTAAGATGGCTAGGGCAAGTGAAGCGAAGGAACATCGACCTTCCAGCACTTAAGGTACTCAACGCTTAGGCAGCCCAGATGGAGCGAGAAAGAGAGGCAGACCTGATTTCTAGTGGCGTGACCAAGTTGAGGGAGATAGCTATATGCTAACTTGGTATAGAAAACTGCAAGAATTTATAATACATAGATCGACATAGCTGGTGGAGTCTATCACTTCAAGCTCAGGTGCACAGTGCGCTGTAGGTATTTGTTAAAGTGTATACAGTAATTTGGCATATTAGACCTATGTACGGTGGCTCATCACCGGAGTTCTGGCATCAAATAAAAGCCTATTCCAGATAAAATATTTATTTTGGGGGACGTAGGTACTTCATCTTGAAACTAAGTGACAAATCCTTCAAGAATATCTGATCTCCTGGCATGATATATTACCTCCCATTTAAGCCGTTCGAATTTAGCAGAAAAATATGGGTAACCTTCATTCATGACTGAGAGTGGTTCTCACAAGTTGTCACGCCACCAAGTTCATTTTTCAATACAAAGCTACTAAATTCCGCTTAAACTTATTGAAAGTTGACTAATTTGAGCTTGAAGCTTGTATGAACAAAAGAAACAAGTTTTTCTTTCACATTAAAATAACATCTAGTGAACTTTTTCCTAAATAGATAAAATATATGTAGTTTTTATAATTGACTATGCGTTTACATATTTTTTAGTTGATTTTTTTTTTAAAGAAAACTGAAGTCTAAAAATGCAAACAATTTTCTACAAATTTGACTATCGCTATAAAAAAAAATCAAAATATTCATGCACTTTATAATTTATCTATAATTCGCTGTCCACGAGTCAGTGATCAAGCACTTGATTTTCATAATTAATTCATTAATTAGTTTCAGTTAGTTTACTAATGTGTTTGACCACATTCCATTTTCAAATAAGCAATTTTACTTTACCATAAGTACCTTAAGAAACGATTAAACACTATTTAGAAAAAAAAAAGTGTTTGAGAAAATCTCAGTCTCTTTGGTTTATTGCATTATAGCCAGGCATGTTAAATAGATTTTATATTTTCCATTAAAACGTGAACTGTGACTGAGATTGATTTGATAAGTTCTTGTAAGTTGAATAATACATTGTTTTGCTGTCGGGATTTTTTAGTCATACAAACATAGTTTTTTTTTAGTAATTTGCATATAAGATACACGCAATTTCTGTGTAATATTGTGAAGTTGAAAGATAAAATATGTTTTCATGTATTTTTTTTAAATTCAAGGACAGTAAACAAAACAATAAATAAGAACTTAATTTAAGTTCCATTTGCATCAACTGACAGGAATTGTCTGCTTTATAAGGCTTAATTATTGTCTCGAATTAAAACTGCAATAAATCAAACTATGCTTTTAGTAGTATAAAGCATAGTTTGATATATTAATCGATTTGTCTCACTCGAATGACACAGTTTCGAACTAATAAAAGTCAAAGTTTTTGAAAGCCATTTGTTATTTTGGGAACCTCCCAGAATCACCAAGCGTGAAATGCAAATCGCCAAATTTCAAAAATTTTCACTCCATGATCACCAAATTAAAATTCGCCTTTTTTTGGGTATGCCTATGCGTCGCGAAACCTATTTTCGTGTCGCCAAATAAAATTTCAAATCGCTATGTTTGGCGATAAATCACCACATTTGACAAGCCTGATTTTCAATTTATCGCTGCTTTTTAGGAGTTTTTCTCTTTTTTCTTCATGGGTTTAGATCTTTGGGTTGATAATTCGTTCAGCTAGGTAATTTCCTAGTTATATAAGATACCAGATTAATTTTAACTATTGAAACTTTTGAACTTAAATTCCCCACAACCGATTGCCATAAAATTTTGAAAAAAAAAAAAATAATTTATTTCGTTTTCTTTTTATACACACCATACTTTTTTAAGAGAAAAAAAAACTCATTGGATTTTAAGCTTCTTAACTTTAAAACCTCCAATAAAAAAATTTGTAAATTTCTTTGAAAAATGGAAAACAACTTTATTGTAACACTATTTTATATGAATAAAAATATGCGCCTCACATAGTTTGTTAAAACATTTCAGTTCACTGTAAAGCTTGTCGAAATGCAAACAAACTCTTCACAATCTCTTATTTCCATAGTAATTGGTGGCCAAGCCCCGAAACAAAGAAGATTATTTAGTCTATCAAAGTCGGCATAAATTATGATTATTATTTAAATTATGACACATTTAATATTATTTATTGATATAATGATAGTTGGAAAATATTTGTAAAGGAACATGAAAAGCTACCTGCACATTCATAGGCTTTTGCCCTCGATTTATTAGTACATAGTTTTTTTTTTATAAAACTGTACTTCAATTAACAGTTCTAAATTAATGAAAGAATGACTCATTGACTCTGGCCTCATTTGAATATTCGAACAGATTTGATCATAAGAAGTCTTAATTATGTATACATTTTGACAATTAAGTTTATTTGCATTGGGCGCCATTTTTAGTTCTAAGCACACTGGTTTTGATTTAACAAATTGCTCATTTTAAAATTGCCCAAGAAAACTTTTAACTTTGGATTTTATTGCATTTTAGTTTTTGACTTAACTTCTTTTTCAAAAGTGCAATAAAGTTCACAAGACTTTACTACTCTTTCAAGAGTGCAATAAAGCCCAACATTGTTTTGGCCTTTATTGCACTTCCAAAAGTGTTTCATGGCACTTAGTAGTTGAATTATTTTTATTTTTTGTTGTAATAAACGCGCACTAAAGAGGTTGTGATTACCCTTAAAATGATTGAACACAGTGCAAGCGTTAGGAAAATAGGAAAGGATTTGAAAAGAGATAACGATGCACGATAGTTTTGAAGTTGTGAATATCAAAATGGAAGCGAAAAATAGAGCCAGGTAAATCATTCCAACATACGTGTTATTCAGCTAAAAAAAGAGTCTCTGTACTTTACAGTACGTCCACAATTGGGTTCAAATTAAATGGATAAGAAGTTTTTGACAAGAGATTATTAATGAAAATGAGAAAGAGATTGGGAGACAAAACGGAGCCCTGAGGCACACCAGCATTTATTTTATGACCAAGTTGTGGATAATATAAAATTTGTAAAAATGTATGTCACACGTATTTTGAGTATTAAGTTGAGTTGAAAATGAGCGAGCACCTAAAAAAAAATTGGCATACATATAAAATGGTGCCCAACGCTAATAGGCTATAAAATCAAAAAGTGAAATGTAGACTCTAAACGATCGCCTCTCACGATTGGCAGGACCAGAGCCATGTCTAGAGGTGGTCTAAGGGGCAGTCGCCCCAGGCATCGCGACTTAAAAGGCACCACACCAGACGTACTGCAGAAGGCACTCACCGCGTTCCGTGAAGGGCGCCGCGGACTACGGCTTATCCAAACTAAAAGATGGAGGCAGAGTGCTATAGGTCACGCGCAGATTCTACAGAGATAAACGGAAAATATGGTTAGTACTGACTACATTACACCCCGTTAAGTCTTTCACAAGCCGTTTACGACCGCTTTTCCTAGCTGAGAGGACTGGCAAATGAATGATAGAAAATGATGGTAAAAATGGAGTTCGCTCGATACCTGTATTATAACTAGAAAATTATGGCCTAGTTTCAACAAACAAAAGACCGACAGCGTCATCCAACTGAGTAAAAAGTCCTTATCTCTTCTCGGTCACAACCACCTGGGGTTACAAAAAAAAAAAAAAAATATGAAACTCAGTTTGAAAGAGTTCTGCAGGGGATGTGGTGACGTACAGATACCCGAAGGTACTCCTCACTACCTGCCTTGCGCTATACTATCTGAAAAACAGGATTCTAGGGGGACACGACTTGGAGGAACTCTTTGACATTCCAAGCAAAAGCCTGTTGAAATTTATTAACGCTACCAAATGTCTTGAATATTCTTAAGCTCTATCAACCACCCGACCACGAGATTGCAAACCTCTACAACCACAGTCAAAGAGATAAAAAGGGTCCAGGACGATAATAATAGAACGATCGAAAACTGAACGTGTTTCTTGTAGGAGCGGCAGTGGACGAAGAATGGGCCACCTCACCTATCACCATCTACTATCACTTCTGCGGTAAACACGAGCGTGACAGTGATAGAACGAAGAAAACAACTGAGCGTCGCACGTATTTCTTGTAGGATCGGCAGTGAACGGGATAATGGGCACCTTGCCTATACAGCAGCTACTGTTGCTTCTGCGGTGAATGCGAGCATTGGTGAGTTGATGGAGCCACCTCTACCTAAGATTGGTAAGATCCTCTTGAGGAAAGGGACAGCCCCTTTGACTCATTCAGCAATCCTGACAAACAAACGGACACATTATACCAACCACTGACCTATCATACTCATCAATCAGACGTTACAAGGAGCCTCAGCCCAGGTGATTATGTGACGACAGACATTTCTTTAAAGATCTAGAAATACTCGCCGACTTTTCAGGCTATAGCCTGCTGAAACTCATCAACACCCTTAACGGGCTCGAATTGACATTGGATTTATCATAGGTTTCATTTCATAGGGTTCACAATCTCTAGTTTACCACAAACCACAATGGATCTACAACAAGATCAACTGTCAGCTCACTAATCTAACCGATTTGAAAGTTTAGAAAGTTAATATTTTCAGTTCTAATTGTTGGATCTTCAAAGATAATTTTTTCAAAGAAAGGTTAAAGGTCATAAATATATTTCCGTTGCAAAGAGGAACAAGAATTTTCATACAAAAGGGTTAGCTGGGACTCCAATCAGTCTTATTTTAACTTTTCAGAATGCAAAATTTGATGAGGAGCCTTGCATTTAAAAATAATATTCTGCAAAGTTACTGCCTTATTGGCAATTTGGAATTCTGGAGAATTTTGTGTTTTTATTACAAAGCTTATGCTTGACTGTTTAGCTAAAGCTCCTAATACAAATTTGGACTAGCTAGCTTCCTAAAAAAAATTGTTTTACTTTGTTTTTATTCACAAGGTTTAATCATCAACGTTATTATTTCAGCGAAAAATAATCTTCAAGAGCATTATGTTTGTAAAATGTGAGCGCCGATGAATTCCATCCATCAATAATTCACCATGCCATGCTTTTCAAACATATTGGTGAATGTTATCGCTCCAGCCTAAACAGTCTGAAGATTGGCTTGGCTATACTCCAGCTAGTGAATTTGGTGGTAGTTTACTAAAATAATTAGTTGGAATAGTCAAACCTTCAATATGCATATATGATGGTGCACTTTGCAACTTGTTATCATATAAAACCCCTTTCAATACAATATGTCTAAAAGTTATTCAAAAAAATTGTCAAAATGTACTTACTGTATTCACTTAGATCATTTATTGTTCCATTTACCGTTCCGTCGGTCATCAGCTGTATAAACCGATTTTTGATGTATAGTTGAATTTTCCTCCCCGGTCCAGATATATCTTCTAATATCGTAGATCTTTCATTACGATCTAAATTACTACTATTACTATTCGTGTTATTATTATTTCTAAAATTATGAATTTTATTATGATTATTCAGTCTCCTAGGTTTAATGCTAACACCTCCTTCTGCAGCATCTATCGCCTTGCCAGCAGCATTTATTCTGCTGGTGTTGCCTCGATGTCTCAATGATATACCACGTTTCGTATGTACGCTACGATCGGTTCGCGATAACACTGGTAATTCTGTGTGTGTTAGTGTTTTTGTTCTTGATTCAATGGCAGTTGTTATTATTGATGACGCTGTTGATGTGACAAAAGTGTCATTATCATTATTTATATTAGTAGTTGTTGTTGTTGATATTATTGAAGGCGTCTTCTGATCCAAGTTCGAAAATTCTGATGTTACATCAAAGTCATCATCTATCGAAGTTGTTGTTGTTGTTGTTATTGAAATATAATTTCTCATTGTTGTCGACACAACATCACCATTATCATCATAGTCACTTTTGTTTAAATTTCGCGTTCGTTTTGATTGATAATGATGACTAATGATCGATGATGCTGCCGTTACTTCGTCACTATTTATAACATCACTAACACTTACACTATTTTCATTATTATTATTTATATTCCTTAAACTACTACTACTACTGACAGTAGAACTGTCATAATCACTAATACTAGCACTTGACAGATATGTTGTATTAGAGACATCTTCATTCGCACTCACTTTATCGTCGCGATTGCCGTTGCCGTCGTTTTCGTTGTTATTGTTTTTGATATTTTTCTTTCGTTTACGTTTATTGTATACCATATTGGATTTTTTGACGCGACGCGAATTTGACACATTACCGTCTGTCATTATTGCATACAAAGGGTCGATATCACGGCGAGCGTGCGTTAGATGCTCATTATCAACAGCAATATCTTGATCATCATCATATTGATCTTGATCTTGATCTTCACTACTGTCACTACTTGTATTTACATTCAAATGTAGTAAATAGCTGCCATAATCACTATATTCACTGAAATTCGTTATTTGTTTACGATTTGTTTGAATTTGGGTATAATTTGGCGCTGCTATCGAATTATTGATATTTGACGTTAAATTCGAGTATGATGTTATCAATGATGGATGCTGTTCTTCTATGATGGAGATGGTGGTGTTCGTTATGTTGGTTGTCGCGGGTGTTGTTGCTGTTGTTGTTGTTGGCGTACGTGCTGTTAACATTGGCATTGATAAAACAGTGGGCCACACGATTATAACCGACAGGAGGGCACCTAGCACAGCCAGGGCCCTCCAATGAGGACTTTGGTTTATTCGCATTAACAAACGCCACAAATGTTATACCGAGTATCTTCTCGCTGGGCAAAATCACTGTGCATTGCATTCAAATGCAGGACTATGTTCAGGAAAAAGCAAAGATCTTGTATAATGAGTGTTGTATTGATTTTTTGTTGATTTGTTTTTTGTGAATTTGGACAATTATTTCGATAACTGTTGTGTAGGGCAATGTAAGAAAATAATTGATTTTTCATAAAAATTAATTATAAATTAAATGTACACCTACATTTATATGTGTATACTCGTATGTATAGAAACTCAGATTCATTTGTGTTGAATTCGAGAGATTTATTAATTTTGTTTTGAACAAATAAATGAAAGTTTACTTTATAATGACGCATCGGCGTATTTCACATAACTTCTGTCTATTTATTTGTAGATAAATATTAATGTCATTTTTATTTTTCTGTCGGTTTGACAGCTCAAGTGACCATGTTGTTTTTATCCTCATCGTCGTCGGTGTCATTCAAGTGACGTTTCTTAGTTTTACTAGTTGATTTTTTTGCCATTTTGCATATTATTTTGACGTTTGCCTAGGAGTTTTATTTTTTTTTTTATTTTTATTTATGTTTTTGTTCTATTTTTGCAATCTTTACTATACACTTTAGTTCATCTCTTAAAGTTATCTAAAGATTGCCAGATTATTTTTTTTTTAAGTATTTAAATGTCAGTTGATGATTTGAGCGTGTTTATTTGTCTGTTGTTTCTGTAAAGAAATTAAAAAGAAAATAAAAAACACATTATTTTTGTGAAAGATACATATAAATCATTCCTATTTTTGTTTATCTTAACTTATGGACTAAATACTTTTCGTGAAGTTTACTGGTGCTATTAATACTACTTACGTCCACCAAAGTACTTAAAGAATTGTCTAAATGACATTTCTCTATTTTTTGACAAAAAAAAAAAAAGTTTAAGACAATTTTATTTTATGTATGGATGTATGTAGATAGTATGTATAAACGTGCGTGAGTATGTGCTTTTTTTGTTGTTGTTGTATCTTTCTATGAACGATGATGGCTATTTTTATCACTTCATACAGTTGATGCATAATGACCTAGATTCAGTACCTTCTATACTCGCCACGAAGAGATTAGATAATAAGTCTGCTGAGTGAAGAATGCAATTGGAGGAGGTTGTATGATTTTTTTTTTTTAGTAGGTAGGTAGGTACTCATATAGAAGAGCAAGAAAAAGGGCGATGGAAGAGATGAAAATAGAGTCGCCACTACACAAAAACTAACATACATACATGTAAGTTTTGTATTTGTAGTTAAATAGAGGAGAAAAGGTGGAATGTGTTTGGGTTTTTTTTTTTTTGTTTGTAATGTGGTTTCAACAAAACAAAAAAGTTCTAATGAGATTTGAAGATAATAATGTAGTGTTATAATTTTTGAGCTTTCTTGTATTGTCTTGATACGATACCAGATTATTGAATAAAGCCTTGGTAGTACAGAATCAGAATCAGAATCAAGAATCAGAATCTCTTGACAAACTTTGATTAACTTAACTTTTGCTGTGATTCAAAGATAGGCAGATAGTATTTGGCAAGTCATGCGTTCCAAAAAAAAATGTAACTAAATATTTTTACTTAATTAAAAAGAAGACAAAAGAATATGGTTCCGCTATTTTTCTGTTTACTTCTCACGTTAAAAATATAAAAAAAAAATTGGATTTTTTTCATGGTGATTTGTAAAATTTTGGAATCCAGAACATATATGTAGAATACTTGATTTCCTGAGAGGCCTTAGCCTTCGGTTTTATTTCGATGAATTGAATAGGTATTTTGTTTTCACTGTATTTACGTTTTTTTTTAATATCAAACATCGTTTTTCCTGCAATATTTACATACTTGTGATATGGCAAGTTAAGCATTTGAAAAAAAAAATTAACTCTTGATTTTGATAAGACTTGCATAGACAAAATATAGTTGGGACTAAAGGCCTTAATATGGCATGTTCGGGAAGTTTTGGCACGAAATCCCCCTTTTCGGTACAATATAGCAAATTTTACACTCGTAGAAATGTTCTAAATCAAGATTTTGATATAATATCACAAGTTAGAGGATGAACTTAAAAGAACTCTGTTTAAATTGTCTTCATACTCCATGTCGGAAAGACTGTCGTAGTTTAGAGATGACTCCACTGGAGCCGAAGATGCCCTGAGAGAATACTTAGAAAGTATATAGGTAATTGCTCAATTATGTTTTTCCGAAGTTTTGAAATGCTTTCAGATTTACAGACCGAACGGCTTGTCCGGTTAATATAAGATTTGGTACTAGGTGCTAGCAGTGTAAAATTTGTTTTAAAGTACTAAAAAATAGGTTTTCGGGCAAAAACTAGGAAAAATGATAAGAAATGGTAAAGTTTGAATGGCTATATCTCTTTCAGTTTTCAAATAATATGGTTTTATCAACATTTCATACACAAAGTTGAGATTCTTCGAATCTAATGTCATATCCGTGCTGTTATATGCTTGCGAAACCTGGAAAGTCACGACTACCATCTCGAAAAAAATGCAGGCTTTTGTGAACCGCTGTCTACGCTAAATTCTAAAAATTTGCTGGCCACAAATTATATCAAATGAGGAATTGTAGGGCAGGACAAGTCAAGAGCGGGTGGACGTTGACATAAGAAAGCGTAAATGGCAATGGGTTGGTCACACACTGAGGAAACCAAACGATGAAATTGCAAAGCAGTCCTTGGAATGGAATCCTCAGGGTGCACGGGTGGTGGGTTGGAAGACCAAGAACAACATGGAAGTCCACAGTTCTAACAGAAGCAGACTCCTAGAGAAAGACGTGAGCACAGTTAAAATATCTAGCTGCAGACCGTGAAGGATGAAAACGATTTGTTGGCGCCCTATGCCCCAATCGGGGTTAGAGGACTTAATGATGATCAACATTCCATATAAAGTCCTTAAGACTCTACTTTACTCTGTTTAAGTGGGTATGTCTTAAGCATATTTTTGCCCCGAAAAAACTTATGCGCTATTTAGAAAAAAAATTAAAAATTATTGGTTTTTCAATTTTTTTTATGTTGGTTTTTGTTAACTTTTCTTGCTTAAATTTTTGTATAAAATTTTCTAAACCATTCATTTCGGTAGAAAATATAATTTTAAGCAAAAAGTTTTAAGTGTAAAATTGTCAAATTCAGCTATTAAATTCGCCTTAAATTGCTAAGATTTGGAAAATTCAAATGTTATCTACCTAGTCAATGCATTTAGCAAATATTCGCCTCAATCATTGATTTCAAACTGAAATTCTTGGCGACTTTGAACAAAATCACAGTTTTTTTTTTAAATGTCGAACCTTCGAGTAGATTCGGACTTGACTCGGTGAATCGCAATTCATAATAGGGGCCTAAAAATATCAGTACCTACTATACAATATCTTTAGCAATTTAACGAGAAATTTTATTTTTCTCAAAAATGGCTCCCTCGCATCTTCTCTTAAACAAAATTCAATAAAAATTACTTCAAGAAAAGGCTGTCTTCGGTTGGAAAACCATTTTCAAAAAATTGCTTTTAACGGTACCTCTCAAAGAACCATTTTATGATTTTCGATTTAACTGAAATTGGTTCGACTGATTTCAATGATTTTTTGTATGCAGAGGCTTCCAGAAAGTTAAATAGTTAAGCTTAAGTTTAAAAAAAATGATTTTTTTGTTAACTCAATATTTCGAAAACGACCCAGTTGGTTTCTTTAAAACTTGGTACGGTTTTTAACACTATTTAGAATATTTTAAAAAACATTGTAAGTTACATTCAAATGTGAAAAATACCGTCGAAGAAAATCTCATATTTCTCAAAAATTACTCTTACGATTTTGATCAATTTTTGTCTGTGAGCTTAAATCAAAACGATATTATTAAATTTAAAAAAAAACACTAAGCAACTATTAACAGAGTAGCTATCTCCCCTGTTTTTCTATTTTTGATTTTCTTTTTACAAAACTGCCCTGCCCCTTCTCCCTGAACTGTATAAACGGTGGGAGATAAACCCCTTTTCTGCAAAAATAAAACGCTTCTATTGTGTCCCTCTACAAAAATACTTTTTTTTTTGCATCATACGGATCGTTGTCTCTCTTTAGGATTTCTTTGCTTGATATTTTATTCTTGACATCTTTGGTTTCTTAATTCAGTTTTTAAATATACAAAAATGTTAAATTTTTAAAAATATTTTAACCTACAAAATGAAATTCAAATGTTTACTCTTAGTCTAATGGGAGCTGAGAAAATTGCAATTAGATTTTTCAACACCCTTTTTCAAAATGGTAGAAAACATAACATTTCATATCAGCCAAACTGCCCTTCAGCAAATCTTAGGAAGAGATTATAATGTATATATATCAGAAAACCAGCCATACTAAAATGACTTTTTGACTTTGCTAGCTCTCATTTATTACTATTTTAATGTCTAGAATAATTAAAATTATAAGCCTGTGAGCTAAGAGCAAGTACGTTTGACCCAGACGTGCATTTATTTCAGTCGTGATCGTAAGCAAAAATGTTTATTGAAGTGGTGGTGGGTAGGGGTGGCCACAATACCAGAAAAGTCTTGGTATCGGAAGCCAAAAGAATACCAGCTCCAAAGCATCCGAAACAATACCGAGGCGATACCTTACTTTTTGTACCGAAATAACTGAGACTCTCGGTAGTATCATTTGGTATCAAGTTAAAATAGGATTTTTGAATATTTTATTATTAATTTATTACAAAGAATACCAACTCTAACGGTTTGAGTACAATCTTAACAGTGTTTTTCTCATATGGACAAGGCTTCAAAGGCCCACGGCCACGCCCATTTTGGTTCTGGATTTCAATGGAACCACCGATTTGGATTAAATTTTCAGAGTTGGTTCATTTTTGCTAGAGGAAGTTATTTTATTGAAATCCACCCACTGCCACGCCTACTTTTCTCATATCTTGGTTTCTCGGAAATTGCTCTTAAGTTAAGGATATTAAAAGTCTTTCTTTTAATATCCAGTTACTTTCATAAAACCTCTTTTTCGATTTGTAAGCAATTAATTATGGATTTAACTTTTTATTCTGGCTTACGGTATACAACAACGTTTGAGTGAAATTCTGATTACTATGAAATAACTCATACATTTTGAGACATGGTCATAGTTAAGAAGTCTAAAAATTAAACATTTGAATTTACAACATTAAGTTAAATTGTTGCAACTAATCAATCAACTAATGTCCCTGCGTCAAAATGTATGTGTTGGTTACTTAACCGGAACTTTAGTTAGATATTGTGAAACAAGAAACAAGCCCTTAAAATTGTCAAAAAAGTTCTAGTAAAAAAGATTTTCTTTGATTCATTATGCATAGTTCATAAATGAAATAATATTTTTTATTAAATCATTAAAAAACCAAGCAAATTCAAATCCACAAGATCAAGAACAAATACGTGCATTTTATTTTTGTTAACGACTGAGACCAGACCGATACTGATACCGAGCCCGAGACGAGACTTTGATAAGACAGGACCAAGTTATACGACACCGAAACTTACAAAAATATTGTTTGGTTTAGTATCGTGTCCTAGCAGTAGTGTTGTAGGGGAAATTTGAATAATGGAGTAGTGGAGACTTGTTTTGAGGATAATTTCTTTCACCAATTATTATGCATCTTACTAACAAAATAAATAACCAAACATTAAAATAGCAAGTAGGGCAGTCCTGGTATATTGGCACCCAATATGTGGGATATTTACAAAAAAAAAGGTGCCATCTTATTAGTGAGTAATTGATTAAAAAATATCATTTGGAAATTGGTCAGTCTTTAAAAATTTGTAATCAATGATCAAAATTTTCAAGGTCACGGGTGATTTTTGAAACCTCATTTTGGGATATTCGCTAAAACGAAGATAAACTATCTAAATGGCCACTTGTGAAATATATAGCTGACTAATTACTGATCTTGCTTACCTTATCCCATAAATGAGGTGGTAAAAGTCGTGCAAGACCTATAAAAAACAAAAACTTTAAGAAATCATTAAAAAAGCCTATGGCTAAGGAATTATTGACTCTTGTTGATCTCTTATCACGAATCATTGGCCTTTCAGATGATATACATATTTTTTCAAATGTGAAATTAAAAAAAAATCTTTGTTTGACCAATTACTGAAAACATCGGACCATTTAGTGACCTTTCCAATGCTATACTTATTTGTTTTTAAATTACACAAATAGGATGCAAAAATTTGTCTGTGACTACGTTTGAGGCTATAAAAACAACAATGTATAGAAAAAATGTCTGCGCAAAACTGATAATGAAACTTCATTACTTTCTGAGAAAAAATGTAATTACATACATACACAGTTGTAATTTATAATTTTTATTTGTTATGTAAAATTAACAAACAATTATCATTCACATTACACAAATTCTGATACTTTTGAGTGATTGTTTTTTGATTTAAAATAGATCCAACTATTTCATTGAGATAAGATTAAACAGAATAAAAGAGTTCTTGTTATTAGTTTTAACTATAATAGCGCCATTTGATATATCAACAAATAATTATTCTAAATTTCAAATTTTATCACTTTATATTTCTGAACCTCTCATTTAAGCCAAACAAAAATAAACTTCTCAACCTTTTTTGAAAATCAACCTTCCACAGAATCTTAGTGTGTTCCTAATCTTCAAGAACATTATAAGCAGTTTGATAACATCATACTTCTAAATGATGATGATTAAGGCCGGCATTATGAGTGTTGTTTACATTTCAATGTAGATATGTATGTGTGTATATAAACAAATTTAGTAATCTATGTTTTTATATAGAAAAAAATAACTTTTCTTTTTAAGTTCAACTCCACTTAAATGATAAGAAACTATGTATGCATGTATGTATTTATACATTATATTCGACTGAACTACAAATTTATAATGCTATTAAACCTATAACACTGTTCCTAACATATATAGGTCAAGAAATCGTTTCAGACTAAATAAATATAAATTGGAAACGAAATTGAGAGTTTGACAGTTGTTGGAAATCTCGACATTCATATTGGATTCGTTTAAATGTTGAACCAGCAACTAGGTAACAAAAAAAAAGAGAAGAAAATGTTTATAACCAGGAAAACACAAGTGGAAACATGCTTCATTGACATGTAATTCGATTGCTAATTTTTGATTATGTCTACGAGTGGAGTATGTGTATTTGTAAATGGACTAATGTTTGGACAAGTGCTTCTATCGTTTTACTAATTTTCTACAGCTCACAACTTTGTCAAACCAAAACGACAACAACACCGCAGGTGGTATGGCTCCAAAAAAAAATAGTATTAGTCCGTATAAAAAGTGAGGTGTTATAGTAATTGCAAACATTTATTTTTGTTAAATTGAATATGGGGAACATTTTATTGGTCTCACTTAAACTCGAATATATAAAACTCTGCCATAAGTTCTCATAATTAATGCAAATATATGCAATAGAAATTAATGTCTAATAGCTAATATTTAAAATATTTAAATAAGTTTGTAGGTATATCTGGTACATAATTTTTGTTTTTTACTTTTTCCAGGACTTGACTATTGAAATTAAAATCCAAAGACAAAGTATTTATTGGTAACTAATCATTTCAAAATTCGACCATGACATTTATATTTGCAAGAGAAGCTTTGTTCACTTGGTAAAAGTCCAGTCATTTGGACCGAAAAATTAGGGTTGCCTGAAAAGTTGGTACATATTTGTATAGATTCTTAGTAGCTTTTTTTCAAATTTTCACTTTACAACCTCGTTTCCAATGCCAATCATGCTACCAAAAAAACAGTTTTAAACCAATACATATCTCCTTTCCGACTAATTTCACGGTGAAAACAATTATGGAAATCCTTTATTTTATCTTTTATTTTTTTCTTTCGTAACAAAAACATTTTTTAAAAACGACCGCAACACATATTGGTCCATGCAAAATGAAGAGGCAGTCGTAAATTAGTCCAGGCAATCTAAGCTAAAAATACCCTAAACATGGGCAAAATTGCAACAGAAGCTTTTTTGATGGACTTTTGTTCGGTATCCATTACTGAACAACATATCATCGGACAAAATCCGTCCATGGAAACACCCTCAAAAACGGATTTCAAAATGGCGGACTGATTTGGTTGCTGTTTTGGGTTGTTATTTTAACTACGCAGTTTTTTACTGTTTTTCTGTGCAGAAATCAGTTGCTCATCTCAGGAGGGGGCGATGAAAATTACCAATCATGATATTCCTAGTCACCCCCTTTCCCTAGTCATAACCCCTCCTTCATATCTGGCCCCCAGAGGATATAATGGATACTTCGGCTACGACTATTCACCTTAAGTCTAAGAATCCGAGGAAAAAAGACACCCCCCTCCCATTTACGACCCCCCCCTCTTTTCTTATCCCTTTCCGTCAAAACCCCCTTCCTTCAAAACCCTCCTCCAGCCATGTTCTCTTCTCAACAATGATCCCATAGAGCCCAAGAGAAAATTATAGACACGACAAAATATTCTTTTAAAGTCAACAAATACTGAAGAAAAATACCACAGTCATGACGCAGTCAACCAGCCCCTCCCCCAACCAGTCTTGAGCTCCCAAGCGCTTCTTTAAATTGCAGGGCCTTATTTCAATCAAACGTGGAACTCTACATAAAGGACGTATATCAAGGATGACACGACGCATGGTATAAAAAGACCATTAGGGATATTAAATTTGAGCCTAGTAAAGTCGGGAGGCAGCCACGTGACCCCAATTCATGATAGCTACCTAATGAAATTTTTTTTTTTAAGTATTTCGACTTTAGACAACCAATAAAGCTGTCCAAACATCAATATCGTATATAAGACAGTCTTTCTTAGCTTTAATTTGGTACCCCAATAACTTGTGGAACCTGTAAAGTGGTTTTTTTTTACCAAAGTTAACTGAAAAAGCTTGCCCAATCCATGGTTTTGTAAATTTTTGGTCAAAAGCTACCGGTTGGTTTCCTGTTTTTCAAAAGCTACGATGAGATATGTACCCTAACTTACAGTCCAATCCCGGACTTTTTAATGAAGTTAGTCGGCAAATAGAACAGTTTCAAGTCTATCGAAATAACAAGCAACCTTTAATAATTGCCTTGCTTGGTGAATTGCTGAAGAAATAAGGATGTACCGTAAGTAACGCAAATTGGGATGCTAATGTGGACATTGTTTCTGCCGCAACTCATTTTCAGAACGTGTTCATATCACTGTGATAGAAGACGACATTTATCTGCTAATTTTGCTTTTTTACCATGCAAAGGACAATGAGATAAAACTAAATCATCGTAGTAAGATGTGGACCAACTCCAAATTCAGTGTATAATATCCTTAAAATGCAATCTCTATTAGGTCATGAAAGCTGCAACTTGCTTCTATTTCTGCTTGCTTCCACGGGCCGCGATATCACAACCAGAATCTTTTCAGGCAGTTAATGGGGCTTGTATGCGTATGCACAAAATAACTTCAATTAGTGTGCTCAATAATACCTAAAGGCTTGGTCAAACAGAACGCGGTCCGACGGGACGGTCAATACTTTACTGGGAAAGCAAGAACGCGAGGGTCAAATTTTCTTTGTAAATTTTTACAAAGATCGCCAGACCGCGCTCTGTTTGACCAGGCCTTAATACTCTTATTTTTTAAAGAGTTATTTCTGAATAATGTTAATTTAATAAATTAATAATAAACTAATACATTTACCAGGAATATAATTTGATCTTTAATTTCAAATAAACTTTTTCCCTTTGGGTTCTTCGAAAACTTCATGGCCTATATTTTTCAGGGCTAGCAAAGCAAGCAAAGAATTTTAAGAAACAAAACGTTGTAAAGACACCATGCTACAGCCACAAATTGAAAATTTCATTTCACAAAGTTCCGAAGTACCCGCCGTTTAAGATACTGTGGCAGTTATGAAAGAGGTAATCGCTTTCTTTAAATTTCATACTCATATTGCTTCGTGTGACCAGATGTGCATAGCGGTATGAAGTGCACTCCAATTTTCTGTAGACTTCATCAATATTGTGGAAACTCACGAAAATAGCACCCAGCACCCTTGAACGAAATCCTGGATCCTGGCACCTGGGCTTAGTCGTGGTTCAACCCACTATTTTAAAGATTTATTTCTTTAAAAACGGTACCAAAAAAACTTCATAACCTCTTAGTGATAGTAAAAAAATACTTCTAACCAATTTTAAATGTATGTACATATTTATCATGTCGAGTTATGAAATGACTCACTTAAAACTTTATTTTTTTCAAAATTCTAGCAGAGTAAAATCTTTAAAATATTCCAATCAGATTGATAGCCACCAGGGATTGACAGTTGATGAGCAAAAGTACTCTCAAATGGACTAGCACTTTTATCAGCTTAGTTCAAATCTAAAAGAAGTAGTAAGCTTTAAAAATATGTCTTATCGACCAGAGCTGGAAATTAATGATAAAAAAAAGTTTAAATTCATTTACTTGCAATTGAAATCTCCGAACACTTTTTCTATTACTGTTAAATTAATGTAATTGAAGAAATTCAATTACTAATTATACTATATAATTTAAAAGTGTCAATAACTTGTAATTCAATTACATTTATGTAATTGAAAACAAAAGAATTTATCAAAAAACCTGTATTGATTACTTTTTTCAGTAATCATTACACAAAATGTTATTAATTTATTGTTTTTTTTTTTGTCAATTACATTATCCGTGATATTGCACAAATGGTTCCTTGTTGTGTTAAATCTCTGTATTTTTGTTGTTTTAAACTAATTAAAATATTTCTTACTCACTTTCACCAGAATTTAATTAACTGTCGTCATTTAAATAATTTCCTTTTAAAAATATATAAACTAAGGAATAATAATAAAATGAGCAAATTTCTCGTTGCGTTTTTGTTTATTTGTATTAATTCAGCAATTAAGAATACCTTTTTTTTTCTTTTATTATTATTATTATAATGTTTAATTAATACAAACATTTAATGAATTGCAATCCAAAAAATCAACTACCTTATATGTAATTAAAACAGTGCATTCCCATAATTTTCGATAAACCCATTACTGTTTTCAATTACATATAATTTGTAAGTAAATATTTTCAGTTACAATTACAAGTAATGGAAGTATATGTTTATTTTTTTTTCAATTACAACCACACATAATTGTAATTGAAAAAAATAAACATACATTTCCATTACTTGTAATTATAATTGAATATATTTACTTACAAATTACATGTAATTGAAAACAGTAATGGGTTTTTCCAAGTAATTTAGGGAATGCACTGTGTTAATTACAGTTAATGAGTTCAATTTTGTATTACATGGAATTGAAATGAAATTTGAAATAAATTACAAAAAGTTACCATTACTTCTCAACTCTGTTATCGACTGAACATATTTCGTTTAAAAATATTTTCGGTTAAATAGTACTAAATGTGCTGATAAATTCAATATTATTTATGTATCACAAATTCTTTACTACGCTTTATAAAAATATTAAGCACAAAAAAAACAACAAATTGAAAACCTTTGACCCTGACCCTGTCCAAAACAATTCAAATTAAAAAGAGACTAAAAAATATAAAAATAACAGAAAGTTAAAAAAAAAATATTCCACATACGCCCCGTATACCCGCGACCAATAATAATTTACTTTCCAAAAAAAATAGCTTTACCGACGAAATTTGTACCAAGCACAAGTGTATCTTGTCACTTTATTTAAATAATTTGTCTGTCAGTTTGTTTTTGACTAATTTGTTTCAATATCGTGAGGTATTGAACTAAAGTTTCAAAGTGATTCGCTAGTAGCCCAGGCAATATAAACTTTTACTGAAGAAAAAATCCAAGTAAAAGTTTTTCCAAGCACAATTTTCTTTATTTTGGCATAAGAAACACTCACCAAAAAGTACATTGTTAAATCGTCAAGGTCAAATGTCAAAAAATTGTTTTTTTTCACATATAACTTTTAAATGGTAATTTATATTGAAAAATATTTGACGAAAACTTTTAGACCATTTGATTTTCTATAGAAAAGGTTTAGGCACTTTTTTTCTTTTGACTTATTGGCTTAAAGTTTTCACCATTTTAAAAAATTGTACAATTACAAAATTGCAGTCTTTGGTGCTTAACTCATAATGAGTGAATGTTATCGATAACAACTTAATTCAAAGTTTGTACTTTCTACGCAAAAAACATGTTTTTTTCGAGGAACCTTGTCTGGAATAGCAGAATGTGATTAAATCATAATCTGAGGCAACAGACGTCACTAACTTCCTTAAATTAAGTCTTTCATGGACAAAGAGAATGTAAACGGGAGATTGTTAGGGTTTGATGCCAACTGACCGGAAATGTTAATTCTTAATTACAATACGGCAATTTTTCAAAATGACGCACGCTGCGTTAGTAGAGCAGAGTTGAATTAGTTCAACATTCACTATAAATAAACTATGGTAAAGCTTGGTTGAATAACTTTTGATTAAAGGTGAAACAATTTCAAGACATAATGACGCCAAATTTTTTTTTTTTAGGACCATAAAACCTATTTATTATCAAATCCATTAGCTTTTTTTAATTTTTTTTTTTTCAAAAACAATAATAGCTATTTATATTTTTTAACTAAAACCATTTTTATTTATTTAATGTTCCACTAAAACCAGACACTACGTCAAAACTACATTAAACTTTTCCACTAATTTTCTTAAAATATTGAAATGAGTCACAAGCATAGAGAGATTCTTAAAAGTTAATGACAACTTAAAAATTTAGTTTTCCCTTATGATATGTGCAATAAAAAAATCAACAAACATTTAATTTGACACAAATTCACAAGGTATTTTATTGCATTTCTTGATTTATTATGTTCCTGGTCTTTGCGACGTGAAAGAATTTTTTACGTAACACCTCATTATGGATCAGAAGAAGAAGGGAATATGTATGTATGTAGAGGTATGCCATTTTCAGACTCTCTCTCCCACCACAAGCTGATTATATAGTGATCAACCGGATAATATATTTGTACCAACAAAAAATAAAAAACACAAAAATAAGGTGTTGATAGTTCAAGACAGAACGAAAAAAATACACTTATTCGACACGTTGGAATTCATTATTTTTTTGTTGTCTGTCCCAAGTTTTGACGTTGGCAAGATATCAAAATTTTGTTCGTGTTTCACTTCATTCATACATCACACTCGTTTATAAACAACTTAAAGGAAGAAAAATGTATAACCTGCGGACAAAACGATATATTTTTCCCTCTGTCTCATAGTTAAAGTTTAATTTTAGTAACTAATTCAATTTAATTAAAAATCAAAATGAGAACACGAGACGTAGGTAACAAACAAACTGACATTTATGCCTATATAATAATACTAAGTAAAAACAAAAACACTAAACCACCATTAATGCACGCACACCCCCAACCGAACCCCTCCCCAAAAGATTCACTCCACTTCTATAATAATTGCTGATTTATTTCCTTTGGTTTGGCTGCCGAAGAAGCACCTTTCGACCATAATCACGCATCATGTACGACCTAAAGAAGTGCGTAACTACAATTAGCAAACTAAATCGTACACACAAAATGTTCGGGGTATGACAGAATAGGAAAACAAAAAAATAGAGAAAATGTCAAACAAACCAAAGCGCTACTCTCTAGTCGTGCATCGAAAGAGACACGCACACACCGCAATAGTTTGTTAAATTTAAAATTTATGCCAATGACCCTTTGCGCACGCTTTTCTAAAAGGCTACAAATTGCTAGCTCTCGCTATAGCTTTGGTATACATACATAGATTGTGATGTTGGGGGATATTTTTACTTTTAATCTGGGATGTGAATCGTTTTCGCTATGCTTCCTAATAAAATCTGTTTTGGGCTATGTTGACGAAAAAATATGCGCCGCCAGCTTTTCTGTGCGTATCTTTTATGATAAAGTGTTGCCTTTCTGTTATTTTTGTTTACCCCAAATAATCCCTACATTTGTTATAGTTGACGTAAAAGTCAAATGTTTATATCTACAACATGCTTGAAATCAGATGGCAGCGATTTGGAATACCAAAATCGTTATCAGTCAGCAAAACTGTTTTTTTTTTTCTAAACTTTGACTCAGACAACAACATTTTAACGTTAAAGTCATCGTGGACCTTATTTGCATTTTTCACTACCGTTTTACCATTTTTTTTAACATTAACCTCACCTTATTTAACTTGCTTCCGAAAACAGCGAGTTCCGTGTTTTCAACTGACAATGAGTTTTGAAGTCGTACCAGGAAGTAAGAACGAAGTTCATACCTACAGAAAAGTGTGAATTTAGCACTCCCAGATTAAGCGAGAGATAGCGTTTAAAACTAATTAGTGTGGAAAGGCAGGTTATGAGTTTTACACCCACCCAGTTTTATGTTTGAACTCACGAGTCTATTGTATCAACAAGCCTCAGATTCTGAAAGCCCTCGAGGAGAAAACCCGTCAAAAATGCGAGGACCTATCGTTGGAACCTCTGGCAAGAGTGACGGAAAATGGCATAAATCGGGCCGCCCGCATGATCATCAATTCTGGAAGGGAGACCTCTTAGCCAATATTATTTGATTGACATCTCTAATAATTTATTGAAATATGTATGTAAATATCATCTCTTCTTTACGCTTAATGACAATATCTGAGTATTAGACCTCAAGTAATGAGCTTCAAAGAGCCAGTTATTCATTGCAGGGTTAGGTAAGGATAGGTTGATGGCTGGTGGATCTTGTTCCCGTTACTATTAGATCGATGTTCACCCATTATGGTACCCTGAAGGATTGGACCATCCGCAACCCTTTAAAATATTACACCTATGAAATCCTATGGAGCATCGAGTCATTTGGAGGCGTTGATGAAGTTCATTAAATTTGAGATGTTTTTGCCTATTGACTTCGAGATTTCTACTAGATCATTGAAGAAATAGCTACCCAAAAAGTTTTTTTTTGTATTGCAGAGTGAAGGGTGTCCTCTTCTACTTCTTCGTCTCCGCGACCCTTCATAGGTCTTCAGTACTTAGTCTCATCTTCTTTTAATGATCTAAGAGATTATGTCCTGTGATAGTCCCTATCAAAAGATTCAGGGTTCTCTTTTTCAGGTTTATGATTCCGTGCGTTTTTTTTTTATTGTAGCTAAAAGACTCTTCGTAGCGGTACAAGTTACGAGTAAGTTCCATCTGTCATTGGTAAGTTTCACTATCTTCTTTCCAATTGTCTGTTTAATTGCACAGGGTGGAATTTTAACACTGGACTCTGTAAGGCTTAGATCTAACGATAAACCAGTCCTTGCCAGATCATCTGCTTTTTCATTTACTAGAATTCCATAGTGTCCAGAGAACCAGCAGAGTCTGATGTTGTGCTGCGTGGCAAGATTTTTTAGCTCTTTTCGACAACATGAAACCAGCTTGGATTTTATTTATGTTGCAGAGATAGCTCCGATCGCTGCCTGGCTGTCAATGTAAAAGGTGATATCAGCCCGTGGTATTGCCTACATTGATATCTGTTCGGCGGCCCTAATCATTACCAGGACCTTCTCTTGGAAGACACTGCTTTAATCAGGGAGTCTATAAGAGTTGGCTAAATTCAAGGATTCTGAGAAGAAGCCCACACTTACTCCCATATCCATCTTCGACCCACCAGTGTCGAAATTTCGGTGTAAATTTCCACCATCAGTTTATCTAATTGTTGTAAACTAGCATCCCATTCCTCTCTTGTGGAGATGGAGACAGAAAACGGTTTTTCAAAACTGCAGGGTTAACTCTGAGTTGAACCAAAGTTTGCTAATGCTCAAAATAAGCTCGAGTTAACTCAGGCATACTTTTTTGAGATGCCACCACAATGCTAAATGCACTGTCAATAATTTTAACTATCGAAGTCCAGATGGCACCACAACGGAGTTAACTTAGGACACGTTTCTCGAGTTAACTCAGGCTTAGCTCCGAGACCAGGATGATCTCACACTGAGAAACTGGCCTTTACTATGTATGTATATCAACTCATGTTTTTTTTTTTCTTCAAAATATTAGTTTTTTATGAAGGATTGAATAGAGTAGTCATACTACCTCTCCTGGTGTACTGATCACTATAATAGCCACTGACATTTTGTTGTATGTTATTTGAACTTAAGAAAGATATTTAAGTCCCAAAGATCACAAAAAAATTACAATTCTAACTGCTTATTTTCTAATACCAATGGTTTGCATATAAAGAATTTCACAACCTGGACTGCATTTTTGCTAAATAAATAAAGCTTGTTAAATGCACACATAAATGTCATGTATATCAAAATCATCGTCACTAAGTATAGATTAAAACAAAATCAAAAAATGTTTAAATCGGTTAATACTTTTCGAAAACGATGTGAATTTGTCAAAAATTGGTTAGCGTTTAGTGTATGAAAAATAAGAGAAAATAAATTTTATAAGAACAAGTTTTTTTTTAATTTTTGCTATAATTTCTATCACAGCACACATCCATTTTTTTAATGTTTAACTTATAATTAGGTACCTATTTGGTTTCGAAACTTAAGATTATATGTATATGTATTTAATCTTAAATGGCATTTCAAAATAAATTTTCCACCAAACAAATATTTTTTGGTGAATGGCAACACTGTCTTCTTATGCGATCAAAAATTACATAAAATTTTTTTTTAATTTATTTATTTAAATATATAATTTTTAAAATTAGAATATTCTATGAATTGTGACGAACTTCATGGGTGACACAAAAGTATGCGAAATAGTCTACCCAAAGCAATCAATTTTGTCAAGGCGCTTTCATTGAATGCACTCTCTTATTTGTTTTTCTTCAATGTGAGCGGAGTAGGTATATGTATGTATATTTTTGCTTCTGATATGTTTGTTGTAATTTTTTTTGTAGATACAATTCACCACTGCTGCTACGGCTATGTTACACCGGATTTGGCTGAGTGTGTTAATAAATTTTGTATATTTATTTTAAAGTTGACAAGCTAAAAGTGAAAAAGAATAACTTTTTATTTTGTATATGCAATCTGATGCGTCAATGGGGCACTTAAGAGTTTTGGGTGACGTTATGTCAACGTTAGATCTGATCTATGGATCATCAGATGAGAATGTCTTTCTTCGCACCAGATTTCTGTAAATTTATTTTATAAAATGAGGGATCTTCTTTGGTGTTTTTTGAAAAATTATCGAGTGACAGAAGAAATTAACGAAACATTTTACAAAAGTTGAAATCTAGCCAGATGTTGAATATTTGTATTTTTTTTTTTTAAGGAATTAAAATTATGTTTGGGAATTTGTTTTAAGAGATTCAAGATCATTGACTTTTTCGTCTTGATTTCAATTTCATTTACATTTCACTTTCAATAATTGTCATTTTATACAATTTTTGCGATGGCCAATGAAAAATAAAGTTTTGAGCCAAAAATATTAAATCTTTGTAGGAATACGTAAGAATAACCTGTTCGGTTCAAAATCGTGAAATTCTAGTTTGGTAAAAAATTGTGGGAAAACTATTATCCACGCAAAAACATATTTAGGGCAGGTTTAAGAAGTTAATTATTCTTGTTTGAATTCAAAAGGGATTCTTAAAATCCGTAGTAGTTTGCCAAAGATAGAACCAGTTAACTTAAATGGAACCGTTATAACTCCAAAATAAAGGGAAAACGAGAAAATTACCTCATTGATTTTTCGATTTAAAATTACCTCAGGAACCAATGGCTTTAAATTACGACAGAGACTGTGGGACACCTTTAATATGGAATATGGAAAGAACCCCCCTCCCATACGATTTTTTTTTTTCTCAACTTACTCTACGCGCTTTAGTTTTTCGTCACATTTTATACGAATTACTCTGTATAAATGAAAAACCATGTTAAGTTTCCTGGGGGATACCACACAAGAAAAACTCACCTTGTACTCTACTTCACAGATGGTGTAAAAGAGTACCTACATTTTATACAGAAAAAAAATTCGTAACTCTACCGATTGAACTATTTCGAAAACGGTTACTCTTATGAAAAAAAGCTACCTTACATTTCTTGTAGGAAATTTTTTAAGCTACAACACAATTTTGGAAATTTTTTCTTTAAGAGTTACCGTTCGGGAGATATTCCTTAAAAACAGTTTGGAGGCCTGACCCCCCGTAAGAATTGTAAGTGGTGCTCATATTCATGGAAAGCCATCATGGGGATGTTTTGTACCAAAATCCAGCTTTCCACCATTTATTCCGGCGTTGACTACGAAATCTCGCAAATCAAAAAATCGCATTCGAAATCTCGCATAACAAAATCTCGCAGTTACAAAATCTCGCTTTTCATAATCCCGTAATTAAAAAATCCCGTTTTTCATAATCTCGCAATAACGAAATCTCACAAACTAAAATCTCGCAAACTAAAATCTCGCAAACTAAAATCTCGCAAACTAAAATCTCGCAAGCTAAAGTCTTGCAAAATTGAATTGAATCACGGGTTATTTATTAATTTGAACTGTTGAATTTTCAATATTATTGTTGTCAAAAGAACAAGAAATATAAAATACTTTGAGTTCCATTTTAAACGCGTAAAAGACAACCAAAATTATTATAGAGGTTATTAGCAGTAATAAAGGATGTACAATTTTTTTTTTTACTGACGGGTATAATTATTAGTTAGAAAGAAAAATTATGCAAAGTGCTCTTGGATAGGCATATTCTCACAAAAATTAATTTTACTAAAAGCCGTGTGTGATTCGTTGCGGTGAAATTTGAATTTGCGAGATTTTAAATTGCGAGATTTTGATTGAAATTTGCGAGATTTTTAGGTTCGAGATGTAAATGCGAGATTGTAAGAAGCGAGATTTTTTAAGTGCGTGATTCTGTAAAACAAGATTTTTAAATTGCGAGATTTCGTTATTCGAGATTTTAAAAAAATGCGAGATTTTGTTATTCGTGATTTTTGTTTGCGGGATATCATAGCACTCCCTTTATTTCATAATTTGGCTGAATTTATGACTGGTACCTAAAGCTAAAAAACACAGAATTTGTTCAATATGGAGATTTCAGGATGACCAAAAGTGGCTTTAGAAATCATTCTACACAAAACTATCACTAAAGACAGCAAGCGACAGCCAACAATAAAATGACATTCCTGATAGAAAAATCGAAATGTTGACGCATTTTATTTTTGTGCTGGGGAGCAGACTGGGTATCGGCTTAAGTAGAACCTAATTTACCAAAACCACGTGTTGATTGGTAAGAATAGTTCTTTTCAGTATTCAAAATATTTTCAAAAAATTACTTTGATGATTTCTTCCAGCTTTGTTATAAGGAATTACCAAGCCACTAAATCAAGAGCACTCCAATGCTTCACTAAGTCACTTATAAACTTTATTTCAACACAAGGCCATTAATTGCCCCATAGTCTATTGAGCAAGTAACTTAATGACAAAAGCCTCCTTATCAAGTTGATATGCCTAAAAAGAACGGTATACGTTCCTTCATCAAAGTATTTGATCTCTCTATCCATTATTGACCAAAAAAAAATTTTAAATTGCAAAAAACCATTAACATTTATCGATTACAAAATGATTATTGATATTGGCCTACATTAACTTGAGATAAATAGCTAACTTCAAATTGTCAAATTCACTGAAGTATACTCCAAATTAAGGGCACTATAATTTGATGAACTCATTACCATAATTTAATATTCCAGAATACTCTTTCGTTGATTACTGTCAACTCATACTTATAACATCATCATTTTTATCATCATCATCATCATACTTGACTTGAATCTGGGTGCCTTTTTGGGACTAGTATAGGGCTGAGGCTGACATAACATCATCATGGTGGTTGCTGGCTTACGATGATAGCAATGATGCTGATGAAAGACGCACACTGTCATGGCAGCTAAAAGTCAATGCCAAATTTTCGATTGAGAATAAGAAGTATAGTGCCCTCGTGCCGGCAATCTGACTGAAATAGCCTATTTTAGGAGGACCTAATCCGTATACCATCAGCTGATGATGTGGGTAATAGGGTTATTGACATGCACTACACACGGAACTCCCAAAAAATCCAACTTCAATGCCAAAGATAGGTATATCTACTTAAATTAAAGACATACCAAACATCTCTGTTTAAAGATTAGGCACACAAAAAAGACAAAAAAAAAAAAAACACACAAATTCCCTAAGACATAAAAACCGAGACCTACCGGCTTATAAAAGCCGGTCGTTTAAAGGGTAAATTACACGCTGAAGGGTTTAAGTGTGTTTGCCTTTTTCAGGGATAATGTATGTCATTTTGAGGATGTTGAAAGCCTTCATTATATTCGGGAAAAATTAAGAATTTAAATATATTTTACCCAAAGAAGGATATGAAAATAAGAAGGATTGTTTTGGAGCATTTTATATGAGGATGCGAAATCCCCTCGAGGAGATTTACGTCATTTTTATGAGATTTCTGTCAAATGTCAATGAACTTGTTTGACATTTCTTGTTTACTTTAGCTACACTTCTCTCATATACATCCATTTATATAGTACCTAAAGGGATGGTGTATAGTTTTGTATATTTGGTTTTCTGACAAGTTAATAGTGTATTGACTTTAATCTCGCAGTAGGGAATGTTTAAACAAACTTTAGGTACATGAGCACGAGAACTATATAGAAACTCTTCAGTTTCATTCAACATATAGAAGTGGAACACATTTTTTGATGATTTTTTTTTTAATCTGTTTAATTTCGTATTCGGTAGTTTATGTATTGATTCGTTTTTATGTATAATGAAGAGACTTTTAAATAGGCTTTATTGCTTGATCCATTCAAAAAAACAAACAAAAAAAAACAAATAAACATAAACGAAAATATCTATTTTAGTATTCAAATGAGAGCAGCCCCACAATGAATAAGAATTAATTTGATACCTATGTTTTATTATCATATAAACTCTGGTGCTTTTTACTCTTGAATATATATTTCTGTCTTTGTTGGATTAATTAAAAATGGTTACATAGTAAGTTTAGGGTCATAAACTTATAAAACTAACACCCATTAAAAGTTGGTTTATAGAATTTAAAAAAAATGTATAACTTTTACCGTAAAGGTTTAAGATAACGCAAAACCAACATGAGCTTGTGGGTATTTTTTGTCCAGTTTAGTGATCTTAAGGCCGTATGCACGCAGTTTCTTCGTTTACTTTTTAATCCAACTTTGATTATTAGTTTAATCCGTTTACGAATTCATCACATGTCGTCTTAGTGACAAAAAAATAACAAAAAATCTGTACTCGATAGGTGGAACTTTGGTCTAGTTATTAACTCATTGATGGTGTGCTTTTTAGTAGTCACACCGAAAAAATTAATATTTAAAATGAAACAAGTTCTTTTCGCAGCCAGCGCGCAGCAGTGCGAAATACCTCAAGACAAGATCTCAAATATCGAAATCTCGATTTTTGTTTAAAAACCTCGAAAAATTAAATCTCGCAAATTAATAGTTCTGCTTTTCATAATCTCACAATTACAAAATCAAGCTATTTTCATAATCTCGCATTTACATCTCGCATATCAAAATCTCGAAAATTAGAACTAAGAACCTGTGAATGGTCTTAAATTAGTAGAAATGTTGATATGTGGTGCGAGATATGAATATGCGAGATTTTTATTAAAAATCATTTAGGTTTTGCAATGCAATTAAAAAATGCGAGATTTTAATTTGCGAGATCTTAGTTTGCACGATTTTGTAATTGCAAGGTTGTTTAAAGTGAGATTTTGGACTACAAGATTATGAAAAGCGAGATTTTGTAACTGCAAGACTTCGTATTGTAAGATTTCGAATTCGAGATTTTAATTTGCGAGATTTCGTACCCAACCCAGTCCTCCTATATATGAATACCTACAGCAAATCTGTGTAACAATCCACCTGTGATAGGTAATAGCCTAGGCAAAATTTAATTTTACAACGAAAAAATAAGTAAAGGTTTTTAAATGCGATTGACTTTATTTTTGCACAGAGAACACTCACCAAAATTTTTGGAAAAATAAACATCTTTATGCCCCAAACAAAACCATTTTTTCGAAATTTGACAATTTTTAAAGTGGTAATGCATTAGAACTGACCGCTTGTATGGAGAAAAGTGTCATCAAACATCTTTTATAAAACATTATTATCGAAATTCAAGCAGTTTACACGCAAGTGAAAACCTTACAAATGCAGACATAAGTGATGGTAGACCCACGGATGCTCATTAATTATCGAAAAAGTGTTAAATAAAAAGAAATTTGTAAATTAAAAGAAATTAAAAATTATAAAATATTGGCAGGGTTAAAAAATAAGGATATTTTTGTAGAATTTTTCAATTTTGTAAATCAGTATGAGTCTGTCTCTTTATTCGAAACACATGTTGAGGAATCTTATGTTAATAACTTCGAAGGGAAAATTAAAAATTATGAATATAATTAGATTCCAGAAACGAGGATACACACCAGGGGTCCAGCTAGGATATGGTGGTATATTGGTTTCAAGAAAGATCTAGTGGTAGTAAATTGTGAAATTAAAGTTTTGGACGTGCTGACGTTTCTGAACATCACTATTGAAGGTACTAAGTTTTGCATACTTCCATCCTATATAAATTGTAATATTTCCCTACCGACGAGATTACAAAGAATATGGAACTGGTACCAGAACTTGTGTGGAGGTAATCAAAGGCGCAGGTATATAAGAGCGTTTTGAATGAAAAACTGTTGATGCATGAAGACCTACCTATGTGTAAGGGCCATTGAAGCAAGCATCAGGGATTCATACCCTATAGCAAGAAGTAGTCTGTGCAGTAAAATTAAATCACAACAAAAACATAAATGTTAAAAAAGGAGCCAAGTTCTTATGTGCACAAGAAACCTGTGCGTAAAAAGTCAGCCAAAAAAAGTAATGAGATCTAAAATATATGCCAAGTTTTAAGTTCATGAAGTTCAATATCAAATATCTTACGTAGAGTAATATCGAAACAATTCCAAATCATGACAGAAATTTGGTAATTAATGATTACTGATTAAAATTTGGTGGATTCACTGGTCAAGTTTTCATACATTTTAAATTTGTGATTAAGTAGGTATTTAAGAGAAAACTTGCCAAGTAAATCCACCAAATTTTAATCAGTAATCATTAATTACCAAATTTTTGTCATCATTTGGAATTGTTTCGATATTACTCTACTTAAGATATTTGATATTGAACTTCATGAACTTAAAACTTGGCATATACACTCCTCGTCAACTGAATACGCACAAACATTTTTGAATATATTTTATCCATTTTTTCCAAACAGTGATGGTTATTATGCCATCTGTTGATGGTAAAAATTTTCGTAACATATAAATAACAGAATTTCAAAGTTTTATCCAAAAACAACCGTGAGTTATTCCTTCAACCACTTCCAAAGTGTAACTTATGCAAAGTAGAAGTTTTTTTTTGAGTCAACTGAATAGGTACAAAAATTAAAATTGGTATTGGAATGGAATGAAACAAGTTTTTGTTTAAGTTTAGTAGTGGGTACTTCCACCTTTATTTTTAATTACTTCGTAAATTCGATCCGGCATGGAATCGTATAGCTTTTTAATGTAATGTAAAGAAATTTCGCTCCACGCTAATTTGATTGCAGAAATTAAGGTTTCTTTGTCTTCGAACTGACGACCACCCTTATAAACTTTGCGTACTAACCATCCCCAGACATTTTCTATGATGTTTAGATCAGGTGAGTACGGCGGCCATTGAAGCAACTGCACTTGTTGCTCCTCTATCCATGTTTTTATTATGCGCGCTGAGTGAATAGGCGCATTATCATGTTGGTAGGTCCAGTTTATGGGTCCAAAGATGTTAGAAAATTTAGGAAAATTTCTTTCCAAAATTACTTTATACCCAGCTGCTGTCATTCTTGATGTTACAACCTCGAGCTCAACTGTTCCATAATAACTGACTGCTCCCCATATCATGACACCTCCTTCACGACTATGATGGCACTTTAAAAATCTTTTTTCTTTTCTTAAGTCGTGAAAATAGAAGTTGAACCCATCAGGGCCATCGAAATTTAACTTTTTTTCATCTGAAAAAACCACGTGATACCATTCTTTTTTCCAACTCATGTAAAGTCTTGAAAAATCTAATCGCAACATTTTCCGTCTCTCGTCAAGTGGTGGTTTTTTCTTAAGTTTCATTCGTTTAAGATGGCTTGAGTTGTTGATTACTCTTAATACTGTTGAGCAACTTGCGTTTACGCCGACTTTTTGTTTTATTTTTGCCACAGAATCAGAAGAATTTGATGCATATCTTAAAATTCTTCGTCTCTCAGCTGCTGTTGTTGCTGTTTTCTTACCTCCCTTCATGTTTTTGCCGTATGCATCTTTATTTTTCAAGTAAGAATAAACTACATTAAAACTTCGGCCAATCGATTTTAGCTTTTTCAACACTGTTAAGACACGTAGATCTACCCATTTTTCTTAAAATTTGAAATCAAGAATTAAATTTTACTGAAAGCACTAAAATCGTTAATTTAAACTGTCAAGCACTCCAAAAAACTTATAAACAACGAAGAAAATGGCGTTGTACCTATTCAGTTGACTAAAAAAAAAACTCCTACTTTGCATATAAAACACTTTGCAAGTGGTTGAAGAAAAACTCACGGTTGTTTTTGGATAATTCTTTCGGAATTATCTGCTTAACATCTTAAGGGAATAGTTAGCATCAACAGATGGCATAATAACCATCACTGTTTGGAAAAAATGGATAAAGTATATTAAAAAATGTTTGTGCGTATTCAGTTGACGAGGAGTGTATGTGGAGCGAGATATGAATATGCGAGATTTTTATAAAAAACATTTAGGTTTTGCAATGCAATTAAAAATTGCGAGATTTTAATTAGCAAGATCTTAGTTTGCACGATTTTGTAATTGCAAGGTTGTTTAAAGTGAGATTTTGGACTACAAGATTATGAAAAGCGAGATTTTGTAACTGCAAGACTTTGTATTGTAAGATTTCGAATTCGAGATTTTAATTTGCGAGATTTCGTACCCAGCCCAGTCCTCCTATATATGAATGCCTACAGTAAATCTGTGTTACAATCCACCTGTGATAGGTAATACCCTACGCAAAATTTAATTTTACTACGAAAAAAATCAATAAGTAAAGGTTTTTAAATGCAATTGACTTTGTTTTTGCACAGAGAACACTCACCAACATTTTTGGAAAAATAAACATCTTTATGCCCCAAACAAAACCATTTTTTCGAAATTTGACAATTTTTAAAGTGGCAATGCATTAGAACTGACCGCTTGTATGGAAAAAAGTGTCATCAAACATCTTTTATAAAACATTATTATCGAAATTCAAGCAGTTTACACGCAAGTGAAAACCTTACAAATGCAGGCATAAGTGATGGTAGACTCACGGATGCTCATGGGCCGCTTTGTAATAATAAATTAATTATCGAAAAAGTGTTAAATAAAAAGAGATTTGTAAATTAAAAGAAATTAAAAATTATAAAATATTGCCTTATAAATTATCAGGGCTAAAAAATAAGGATATTTTTGTAGAATTTTTCAATTTTGTAAATCAGTATGAGTTTGTCTTTTTATTCGAAACACATGTTGAGGAATCTTATGTTAATAACTTCGAAGGGAAAATTAAAAATTATGAATATAATTGGATTCCAGCAACGAGAATACACATCAGGGGTCCAGCTAGGATATGGTGGTATATTGGTTTCAAGAAAGATCTAGTGGTAGTAAATTGTGAAATTAAAGTTTTGGACGTGCTGACGTTTCTGAGCATCACTATTGAAGGTACTAAGTTTTGCATACTTCCATCCTATATAAATTGTAATATTTCCCTACCGACGAGATAACAAAGAATATGGAACTGGTACGAGAACTTGTGTGGAGGTAATCAAAGGCGCAGGTATATAAGAGCGTTTTGAATGAAAAACTGTTGAACCTATGTGTAAGGGCTATTGAAGCAAGCATCAGGGATTCATACCCCATAACAAGAAGTAGTCTGTGCAGTAAAATGAAATTTCGGAAACCATGATTTGATGAGGAATGTGAGAGAGCCAGGTAGCGTTCGTTTGCCTGCCTTAAACTTTCTTAAAAGCAAAATGGAACAACTCATTCATATATTGAAGCCAATAAAAATTTAATCTCTTATGAATTCAACAGAAAGAGAAGTTTTACGAGGATGAAGCTGAAAGTATGACGCACTGCCATCTCAATTTTGGGAAAAAGATACAAAGTTTGAATGGAGCTAGATATGTAATGGGCAACGAGCTGAATTCTAACTTCCTAAAAGAATATTTTGAAAAACAGTGTTTGCTTTCAAAATGCTCGACCGGATTCAAAAAATTATATTCTATCACATTTTAGGAGATAAGTGAAGCGATATCAATTTTAAAGGACGGGAAATCAGCTGGAAGGAATTGCTGCCCATTTCTACAAATACGGCATGAGCGAACTTACATATAAGTAGACTAGGTGCCTTGTTTAATCATATTTTGGAAACACGAAGTGTAGGTCCCCTAAAGATTTAAAGAAGCTTTGATCTTTTCCGTCCATAAAGAAGGTTTGACTTCTGATCCACAAAACTATCGTAAAAACTCGTTTCTAAATGCTTCGTATAAAATGTTTACAAATATTCTGCAACGCCGGCGGCAAAATTATTGGATTAGAGTCAGCAAAATGTTTGAAGAGTTCATAGCTGGTTTAAGATTGGTATATTCAACTATAAACCACATATTTGTATTAACCAGCATTGCAAAATCCTTCATTGCAAACTGCAGGAAGCTATATGCTGTCTTTGTTGATTTCAAGGCAGCCTTTGATTCGATTGATAGAAACGCCTTGAAGTTATATACAATATGGGAAATGTCATCAGAGTTTTGTAGGGTGATCGAAAGCCTTTATGCAAATTCAATGTCAGTAGTTTGGGATGGAGAGAAACTCAAGAGTAATTTCGAACTTTTCTGGCGTGAGGTAGGGTTGCACTTTTAGCCCCACCTTGTTTGCACTCTTCATTGAAGATCTCATGGATTATCTGCCTGGAGAAGTCGAGTATGCGATATTGTGATGTAAGCGTATTAGTCCGAAACGTTACAACTAATGACCAATCGATTACAAGATAACACCAGTCCCTGGAGCCTAAATGTTAACATTGAAAAATCCAAAATAATGATCTTCAAGAAAGGTGGCGGTAGAAATTGTCGAAATGAAAAGTGGAAATATATCAATGAGACAATTGTTGTAAAAAAGGAATATTTTAGGTATAATATAATACTGCAGTAAAGGAATATTAGTACCTTGGGGTCTACATAACAAAAACACCTAAACATGAAGCTTATTAAGTCCAAAAATGCTATTAATTCAGCGTAGAGAAATAAATATTTATCGCATTGCTATGCGATTAATATGCCAAAACTGCTGTAAATATGCCAAAAACCTAATTTTTGGTCAAAATTTTGGTATTGGTGATATTTTATTATTTTATTATTTATTTTATACGTAATAAGTCGAAGGAGAAAAAGTGCCTTAAGCTTTTCGGTAGAAAATTATATGATTTACGAGTTTTGTGTCTTATATTTTTTAATCCCGTTTACCCTTTAAAAGTTCCTCTTAGAAAAAAATCGCATTTGATTTGACAATAGACTTTTTGGTGAGTTTTCCTTTTGCCAATATAAAGATAATTGCATTTAGGAACCTTCACTTGGATTTTATCCCGCAGATTAGGATTTTTCTTGGACTTTTTTTTCATAATGGAGCTTCAAAAATGATTTTTTCGGGTGAACTACCTCATTTGAGATGAAGTGACAAAGCTTCAAGTATTATCTAAGCATCGGATTGGGCAGAAAATGATTGGTTCATTCCATTCCTGTCCTGCCAAGTAACATCAGGCCCAGAAGAATGTAAGACAGTTATGGGTCACTAGGCCTTGATTTTCCACGAGCTGTCATGCTGCCACCGAAATTTATTTTATTCATTATAAATTTTGTTTAAATTATTTAAGAGAAAAAAACACACACACACATCGGCGGCCACGCCAATAATATATATCTAATATGGGCCAACAATATTCAAATAAATCACACCTATTATGGTAAATGGGCTAAAAATTTGTCTAAGTCAAGTTAAACTTCTTTCGAGTGAAATGCAGACTGATAGGCAGCAGAAACGAGTTTGAAATAAACAAAAATCTTTAAAAATATGCCCAAATGTCAAAAAAGAAACATAATACCAATGATTTAAATGTTGAAATATGTAAAGTAACTTGTTTAATATTCAAAAACTACTTCAGTTCGTTGACCAAAATCAGGTGAAAAAAAAACATTTTAGTCAAAAGATATGGTCAAAAGCGGAAATATATTCACACAAAAGCTTCAAACTAGTGATAAAAAGCAGCGTATACAGCTGGTTAAGACTGTGAAACTTGTGTGTTATATTGAAGTTCAAAAAAAAAACCGTCGAAGTTTCTATTTCAATCAAGAACCAAAGTGAATTGTATCTTTTTTGTGGTAAAACACACTCCAAGTTTGACAGGCTGTGTCGGCCTTAAAACATACAGACAGAGCACAAACAAAAATAGGTTTGTCAATTTTTTGAATGAATAATTAAATATTTAAATTTTTGTTGTAATCAATATAAACCACATTATTACAGCTTGTATAATCTACATATAGTAAAAGTTATTAGTCAACGAGAAATTTAGGCGGGAATAAAACAATACATAAAATGTCTTAATTTATTATTATTGATTTTGATTAAAAATGAAATGAGTATACGAAAATAGTAATTAAAATTGAATTGCATCTGAAATTTGAATAAGAAAAGAAATTAAAACCATGCCTCTGCAAGTTTTTATTTTTTTTAGATTGAAATTTTGAAATATTTGGGGTCTATATCTATATCTATATTTTCGTCGACAGAATGGTTACAACAAATCTATTTAAAATTAAACAATTTTACAGAAATCCAGTGAGCGGCGAAATCAGTTTGTATTAAAAAAAAATATTTGATACAAAGTCAATGTTTATTGTTATTGGCATAGAATTAGTCGAGTTTTGATGCTAATCTAATTTGTTGCAGTCAAACAAGTGAACTTGGGAAGATTCATGTTTTTTTTGTTAATTTTTACTGTAACTAGGTATAATTTGTTTAATTAAAAATGTGGAGATATGAGATCGCGTCAAGTGAATGCCTTTATTTATATGCGGAATGGAATCTTAAAAAAAGAAAGCAGTCACACGACCTTAAATCATCAATTCATTTTAGGCTTAGCTTCGTTTAGATTATATGGAAAAGCTATGCTATCTTAATGTAGAGATTAACACTTAACACATATACACATAGATACTTATCCAAAAGCCATTTTGTATAGCCGTGTCAATGAGGGAAATATTGAACTGGTTGATATTAATAATTTAAAAATTTCTTCAAGAAGTTTATAGTATGAAACGATTTAATTCCGTTAAAATGATTTAGGACTCGGAAATGTAGGATGTGTATTATGTAATGTTTTTCAACAAACTCAGACTGGATAAGGATACTGTCGGGGTCTTTGATAAATAAACAGGTACCTACATAGACAACAAAATTCATTAAGAAAATGACTTTCCATACTTCCTGGTTGTAATAAATTTTGTTATATAAATGTGCATATTTACGCCCTCACATATTTACTGGCAATACTCTCATAGGTAAGTACCTGTTTAGATGTAGATAAACAATTCAGAAAGCTATAGGCTGGCGCTCGTACAAAAATAAAACTTGAGATTTTGATTAAACCAAAAACGATAAAAGAGATATAGAAAAATGCGTGTTACGCTCCAAGAGGTTTGTGTCGACTTAATTTAAAATTAGGTTGAATTCCTAAACCCGTATCTTGCACAAAATATACTATAACCAAACAGTCCCTATCAAATCAAAATAATTGAACGTGTGTGTGGAGGTACTATAGAGTCTTGATTTCGGGTAGGGGGCATAAATATAAACTATAGAGAACTAAGCTTTTATTACGCCCCAAACGTTTTAAGTGTTGCCGCATCCAGCTAGACACCGATAAAAAGTGTCAGAACATCACATTTTGTGTTCAGTGAACGCAATTAAAAGTCAAAAAATCGGAAAAAATCTTCTCATACCAAAATATACATGAAAGAACGTTATTTGTGAGGTCGCAACCAGCTAGACAGCCCAAGAGCTCAAAAAGGGCAAAAATAAGTTTTTTATATTGAAATAAATAATATTTCAAAAAAAGCAATGCAGCGATTTTCTTGATTTTTTGACATACCTACTTTGACATCAAAAACTAAATTTCACTCCTTTTGAGCTTTTCTGGCTAGTTGTAGCTGCACCCCAAACGGGGTTGAGTGCGAAATTTGGCAAATCAAAATATCGCATTCAAAATCTTGCATAATGAAATCTCGCAATTTCAAAATCCCGCTTTCGTAATCTCGCAACAGCGAAGTTTTTTATTGTAAAAATGTATTTGCTTGCGTCAAATACTTTTAGGGTATTATCAACAAAAAAAAAATTTATGTAAGAACCCTGTGCGATTGATTGCTGTGAGATTTTTGAATTTGCGAGATATTGATTTGCGAGATTTTAACTTGCGAGGTTGTGGTTAAAATTTGCGAGATGTTAAGGCTGGATTTTTAAAAGCGAGATTTTGTAATTGCGATATGAAAAAAAAAATTATTAATTTGCAAGATTTCATTATTAAATATTTTTTTAAAAATGCGAAATTTTGGTTTGTGGGATATCGTACCGATTCCCTAGGAACGTCTGACACAAATTTTGTTTGTAATGAGGAAACTTTTCCTAATTTTCTGACATTTAATGTATATGGTTATACCACTAGCAGCGAAAATTGATTTTTTACACTTTTTGTGGGCGTCTGACTGGGTCTGGCGACACTTTAAAATTCCATATCAAAATTTATAATCAAACCTTAGCTCTCTATAGTTTAAATTTATATAAAAATGGTTATACCCCCGACCCAAAAATACGGCACACGCACGCAGGCACACCCACCATCGATTACAACATAACCCTACTCTTATAAACACCCTATAATTGGAGCAAAACCCCAGTAACTTATATCTTCTGGATGTTCATTCCAGTGTAAGCGGACAGAAAAAAGAGAGTGTGCTCCACAAACGCAAACGTTGCTCTTGAGTGCACCAGTGCCGTCGAAACAAATATTATAATACTTACTTACTTAGTTATAAGGACGTAAGGTTGTAAAATATGCGCAAAGCGTAGTGAAAAAAGAAATTTCAAGGGAAAAATGAATTCGTTTTGTTCTCGCGATTAAGACAAGTTTTGAATTCGTGCAAAAAAAAAACTTAAAGAAACCAATCAAACGACATTACGATGATAGATAGAACGAAAAAAGTGGTTAGCCAAATTATGATTGTCTGTTTGTATCTCGATCTACAGCCTAAACCAATGATTAGGTGATTCCCTAGATGGGAAATTGAAATCTGTTCTAGCTTCAAAAATAACGGTACTTGCCAAACACCCGTTTTGGAAAAGTTTAATTATATAAAAAACGGCTCCAACGATTTTGATAAAACAAAAATCAGTGAGTTATTCTGTCGTCACAAGGGGAAAGGGAGTATGTACATTTTTTAATTTTTAGATAAATCCATTTTTATGATTTTGCTTTTTTCACCTTAAAATTAAACGATTTTGAAAATTTTTCAATAACAATTTCTTATTTTAAAAAAATAATGTTATTTTACTTTGCGTAGGTATATGCTATAGTAATTTTGGTGATGTCTTATTATGAGAACAATTTACTTGCGACTTTTAAGCTTAATATAGGTCATAAGCTACTCGCCTGCAATGTAATTTGCGTTCGTGATTTTTTAACAATTTGCAGTCGGAAATATGAGTTTTAAGCTTTACACAAAAATTTGAAACTATTAAAAATATTAAATTATGGTACTAACCGAACTCAATTTTTGAATTTTGACGTTACGCTTTTTTTTTCTTAGGACGGCAGTGTTTTAGGAATGATGAACTTTTCGGTATTTTTTTTTACCAAGAACTGTTATGAACAGAACCTCCCATATAAGGCTTTTTCATGGTTTTTGATTTTCTCATTAACGTGTAGGTAGCTGTTAGTCAAGCAAAATTTTTATTTAAATTCACCTTTTAAAAGTAAATAATATTGCATATCAAAATTTTACAAAACAAAAACATTTTGTTTTTTTTAAAAAGCATTTTTTTTCTTTGAAAAATCAATATTTCAACAGCGGGTCGGTGAATTTTTTTCAAACTTGGGTTATTTATGACATAAATAAATACCTACTTAAAATTGGCATTACAAAAATTGTGGTTAAAAACGTTACAAACCTTTTATATACAAAAAAAATATATTTTAAGAAAACCGCTCTAACGATTAAACTTGTTTGTCAAAATGGAGCAGTCTTGAGTGTATCTTGATAAATATACCAAACCTAAAACTTATCATTGCATGCAAAATCTGGAATGGACCATGAAAGCAAAACATTTCGGTTTCTTTACCATTATTGCTCAATAATCCTAGTTTTGCTTAATAAGGGAACTTGCAAAAACTTTTATATAAAAAAAACAAATGAAACTTCGCACATCTGTGCAGAGTCTATTCTAAATTTTAACTATTTTAACATTTAAACTAAGATAAAGAGCCTAAAATTTCACAGTTAATCAATAAATTAATTAAACACGTCTGCTAAGTTTGAGTAATCAAAAAAATCATATATAAAGCTACAGAGTACAATACACTTTGATCTTTCTTGGAATTTTATATAATTTATTGCTATAGATACAACATGATGTGTGTATTAAGGGAAAGTGGGGGCAATACCGCGTATCCAGTAATGAAAATAAAAATAATAAATGAAATTTTTTATTCCGTATTCCACTTGTAGCCCAGGAAAAAATATACAAAAAAAAAAGGCCAAATTGCGGAAAAAATCCAATTGAAGGTTTTGAAATGCAGTAATCTTTATTTTGGTATGAGGAATACTCACCCAAAAGTCCATTGGCAAATTGTTTGCGCGTTAGAAGTTATTCAAGGTCAAATGTCAAAAAAATTGGTTTTTCGCTTATAACTTTTAAACGGTAAATGCTATCAAAAAGTACTTCATATAAATCTTGTAGATCATATAATTTTCTATAAGAAATGTTAATGCACTTTTTGTTCTATGACTGATCGTTTAGGAGATATCGCCATTTAAAAAAAAAAAACATTATTTGACGAAAATGTCTGTTTTTCGCCTGTAACACATGAACGGTGATTGCTATCGAAAACAACTTCATACAAAGTTTTTACACTATTTTTTTTTTCTACCAGTGATAGTTCCAAAGATATCACTATATTAAAAACTTCGTGAAAAGTTAAAAAATCTGTTTTTTTTGCTTTTTACTCTCAGGTGACGAAGTTTTCATAGATAAATTTATACCTGCTTTATGTGTTTTTATATTGTCTACAAAAAATATTGTACAACTTTTTTCATAGGAGTGATCAGTTAGAAGATATTAGTACTTCAAAAAGGTGAAAAGTTCAAAATGTGAGTTTTTCTCCTACAACTTTTAAACAACAAATTTTGTTAAAAAATTTTGTACACAATTTACAGATTATATGACTCTACAAGAAAATATTTTCATATTTGTTGTAAAATTGATCATTTAAATCATATTCTTATTTCTAAAATTGGTCAAAATTCAAAAATACCGGTTTTTACGTCTTTTCTCATAAATGACGAAGTTGTCGAAAAATAATTTATTTTCATTGTTAAGATAGTCATATTTCCAACAAAAAGTATCATCATAACTTTTTTGATACGAGTGCTCAGTTACGAGATATTGCTCTTTTAAAAACCTTCGAATCTCGAAAATATAAGTTTTTCAAGATATACACCGAAAAACTCGTATTTTCGTAATTCGAACATTTTTAAAACAGCAAAAACTCATATTTTGAACTTTTCACCTTTTTGAAGTACCTACTAATATCTTCTAACTGATCACTCCTATGAAAAAAGTTGAACAGTATTTTTTGTAGACAACCTTCACTTGGATTTATTCCGCAGTGAAAGTACATTTTACCTGGGCTATCTGGTGTTAACATAATTATCTAAGCAAGCATGTATGTATGAATGCATATTATGTTTGCAGTAAAAGTATTGCCAACAATTTTTTTTGTCATACCTACCTATGTTGTATGAAAAAAGGTTGTTGTCTTTTCGTGCAGCTTTACCCCCACTTCCCCTATATAAAGCAGGTTCACTTACATATTTTGGAAATTAATTTTTTGAGAATATGGCACCATTTGAGATAAGAAAAACTATAAATCAGACTTAAATTGTTTATTAATTTTTATAGATTTGACACATTTTTCCGTGCGTATGGTTGTCATTTACTTGAGAATGACTTAAAAAGTCAACAAGCAACAAATTTATGAAATTTAATTATGAAATGATTTAAATATCGAAGAAAATGAATAGAATCATATTTGTTTAAACACTTTCTATTTCTTTTAAATTCGATATTATAAATTGTGTCAGGACTGCTACTATGTATTAAAAGGTATATACCTACATTATCGTTAATCTTATAAAATAAAAATAATATTTTAAAATAGATCACGTGAGGCAACCTAATCTTTATAATTTTCAGCTACTTTGATGACGAAAATAAAAAGCTCATTAATAAAATGTATAACAAAGTAAAGCCATATTTGACACCTTTTTCACTGTAGGTATATATGATTAGATGTCTATTGCGATACGCACAAACAATTCGCATTGTTTTATATACACAAAAGATAACGATAATCGTATAACAATCTTTCACTTAATCAAAGTCATAAATATTGTTTAAATCCTTAATGTGACTTATTATCTACAATAATGTTTAGGAAATCCAAGAAAAAATTAACAAAAGTTTGCGATTTGAAAAATGTTAAATTAAGTGTGAAAATTTGATGTAAGCACGTAGGCCATTTAAATTAATGAGTTCAACAATTAACTATAGCACTTCTGTTACCACAGCAAGATGCTATTATAAACGTGCTGCGTGCTTCTTGATTATCTTTTAAATGCTTATGTATGTAGTTCCTGCAGCAACAGTTGTTGTTGCTGAATATTCAAAAACAGAAACATGAGGAAAAAGTCATACAAAAATAAACACTCTTAAACGATACCTCCTCCTTCCATAGACCAAGAGAGATGGCAAATGATTGATGAAGATTAGAAAGAAGCTGAAGAAAAAAAATACAAGTCTTTGACATCATCATGGTAGATTGCTATCTCATCATTCGTTAAGAAGCAACCACAACATAGGCCGCTTATTTTTGAATAAATAGCCAGACATCGTCAACTTATTAATCAACTAATGAAAGTTTTTTTTTTTTTTGTTAAACTTAAACCTGATATAAATGTTTACGAGTGGTTATTTTAGAAAATGGAGAAATAAATTTATGTAGACTAATGCTTCTGAAGATGTTTTTGTTGGGATAATATTGAATTCAAAAACTCCTGGAGGCTTATAATTCCAAATGTTGGTATATTTTGGAATTGTGGAACGTGGAAGTTGCACAAGTTGTGGCTTTGAGGAAACATGTTTTGTAAGCCCATACATAATTCGATTATTCAATTTTATCAGTCTCAAGTGGTTTTTTATTAATAGGACTGAATATTATGTATGTTGAGGTTGCCGAAGTGAGTACCAAAGTGGGGTGTTCGTACACCCCTGGCATTCAAAGTTGTTCTGTAATCTCTTTGATTGCACTCCCCTCGATAATATCCAAAACGTTTGCAAAAATTCTTGAATAATTATGAAATTAAAGATGACATCTCATCATAACTATACCAAGTTATAAGAAAATTTTACATAGAAATTAAAGAGTGAAAAATATTTAAAAGCATGAAATTCGATATTTAAATTCTCCTTTAGTAGTTTGAGGTAGGGCTCCCAGCTTTCATTTAAACACTTTTTTTGAAGATATTTTTTTTATTATGAAAAAAAATTACAAAAAAAATAGGTATATAATAATTTAAAGAAGCATAACTAAATAATTAAAAATAAAAATTTGGCATTTAATACCAATAAAAACTTTTTGATTAATTTATTATTTTCTTTTTAAATAAACAGTCTCCTACAAAAATTACTCACTTTTGCTCCCAAAAACTAATATTGAAATTTTTGGATTCACTTGCTCAATTATTTTTTGTCGCTATAATATATTATATTAAATAAGAAGAAAAGAAATAGAGTGTAGTTTTCACTTCTATATTTACGTAAGTGAGAGATCCATTTTATATTTTACTATCCTGGTCTGTCAAAGTGACGAAGAAAAATTACTGAGTTTTCTGAAATATAAAATGGCTAGCTGCCTGAGCTTAAAAGTGGTGAAAATTTGACAACATTATGTGTATATTTCTTGTACAAGAAACACGCATATGTTAGAAAATTGTGTATTTTGCCACTCCCACCAAGAGTGTATGCAAGGGGGGAATGTAGGGGCGCTTGCCCATCCCCCTGATCAAGATATATTTCATACATTTCATACAACTTGTCTTCTTTTTAATGCAACTTAAATCTCAATTTGGTACTTATACTAGTTTTTGAATGAGTTTGCTCCCCCTCTGATCAACATCCTGTGTACGCCCTTGACTCACACTAATAAATTACATTGGGCATTCACACGTATTGGATACATGCATTGACATTTATTATTATTATAATAAAAAATTCGCATCTTATTCTACGTTAAAACTTAAACGTTGAAATCTAATGACTTGAGAAATAAAAGCGTTCAATTATTTTGTTGAAAGTTAATGTGAGAAGCTATAAATTTTATTTATTTTATCATAGGAGGACATTTTTGCTATTAAAGGGAGGACAAATAATCCAAAAAAGAGGACTAATGTCCTCCCAAAAAGACGGTCAAACTCAAACTCAGGGTTTGAGGTGATCAAAAAGAGAATGCCATCTGAATTCGTGATCGAATATGAACGTACCTACCTATGAACACAAAATTTTAAAATCGTTCAGGCGATTTAGTATGCCAATCTTAAATATTTATTAATGTCCTACTAAAAATAAAATTTATAAATAATATGGTTTACCCCTTTTTTTAGAATCAAATTTTCAAAAAAAGAAAATTGAAACCTTTTAAAAAATTCAAAATTGTTTTTTTTTTTTTAGTATGCAATACCTATGTAGGTATTATTTTTACTTATTTTAAAATTTGTTTTTAAAAATATAAATCTTTTCAGCCAATAATTACAAAATTTAAAATAAAATAAAATCGTTCTATGGGTTACCTACCTACTAAATAGGTAGGTACTTATAGTTGCTAGGGTTTAAATTTTTATATTATTTGCTTTCTTCTAGTTTTTTATATTAAAGCAAATTATTTTCCTTAAATAATCAAAACAGTTCTAAAAAAAACCTTAAGGTACCAAACTTCAAAAAAAAAAAAATTATTTAAAAGAAAAACGTTTGGAATATTTTCTAAAAATCTTAAAAATATTTTTTTGGAAATTTTTGGTAAAATTCTCATATATTTTAGAAGCTTCAGCACATTTTATTCTAATATGCAAAAAAATAATTTAAATCGTTGAAGCGGTTTTCTTAAAAATTATTTTTGTTATAAACATATGAATACCATTTTCGTAACATTAAAAATAAAAATTGGTATGCCAGTTTTAAGTATAAAATATTCATTAAGCTGCTTTTAAAATATTGAATTAAAAAAAAAATAATATTTTTTAAAAAGTCCAGAATTAACTTTTTTCAAAATTTTGATACGCAATATTTAAAGGAGATTTTTCAAAACAAAATTTGATTAAAGTTGGTTGAGCCATTAATGAGAAAATCAAAAAAAAAAAAAAAAAAGGTTATATGACAGGTACCGTTAGTAACAGTTTTTGGTACCTTTCTTTTTTACCAAAAAGTACACAATAACTATGTACCATCATATACGTTTATTTTCTTATCAAAATCGTTGAAGCCATTTTTGAGATAGAAAAACTTTTCCTTAACGGTTGTACCGTTATTTTGGGAGCTAAACAAAAAATTATGGTTCTCTAATAAAATAGTTTTCCATTCAAAGGTACTGGTAGCCTTTACTAAAATTTTTTTTATGTATTTTTTTAAGAAAAGCTGTGGAGCGGTTTTTGAGATACGATTACCTATGTATATAAAATTGCTCAACAAAATATTAGGCTGGGACCGTTATTTATGGTCCTAGACAAAAAAATAAAAAAAACAACGTGTGGGGAAAATGACCAAAATTCTTTCCGTGGCAGATTTCTTATTTAACTGTCGTTAAAGTATTCACAGGCACCACTGTTGAGTTGACTGTTTTGAAAAAAGCTTGCCCGTAAGCCCTGTTCTGATTTTTTGTGCGGGTAAGGTATAGCTACCTATTCCTGAAAAAGTTTAAACTCAGGCATGTAATGAAGAAAGAAAGTGTTCCGTTCCTAAGTTAACGGTTAAAAAAATCAAGTCAGTAGCAGTTACTCACAATTTCGATTTTTTTTCGAAATATATAAACAAAAGTTAAAATTAACCAAGTCACAACAGTTTTTTTTTTTAATTTATGTTGGATATTTTTCAAGTTACTAATTTTACATTTTTTATCAGAAGAATAATAATTTGATTCTTTTTTTACTGATTTTGTTCTGTATAGCAATGAGCTCTCCAATTGTATCAAAATCAAAATTGAAATTCACAAAGCGCAAGTTTTTTTTAAAAATCGCACCATGATAATATAGGTTAATGGTAGATACTGTGAATTTATTCTTTTAAATTCAAACAGAGCCAGTAAACATCGACCAAAATGTCCGTCCAATTCTTATAAGAGTATATGACAACATTTATCTGTTATGTCTTGTCGTCGTATCTGGGCGAAACCATTTTTGGAGTTAAAATCACCTGGTCGCTATCAAGAGATAAATAGGTACTTGCATCTATCAATGGAACTCGTAGAAAATAAAATTTAAAAAAAGAGATAATTATCAACTTTTTTTATAAATTCAAAATATGTATAATTAGTATTTTGTTCTATTATTAGCAACCATCATCATCTCAGGCATAAAAAAAAAACAAACATTTTATTTTTGAGTGAAAATTTGTTTTCAAATTATTTTTTGAGTTGTATAGACAGCAAAAATGTGACCATGTGACTTAATAGCCTCCGACGAATAGACATGTCAAAAATACTTATAACAAGAAATATTTTTTTGAATATTGAGTAAACAAAAATTATTCACTGTCAATTTTTGCAACAAGAAGATATTTCAATAAATAATTTTTGATTTTCACTTGATTCGTAGTTTTATTTTAAATCAGCGCGTTTTCTTAAATGAATGAAAAAAACATAAACGTTTTATGTGTGCGCGTATTTGAATCTTTTTTGTTATTATTATGTTAGATTAGAAAAAATATACGAATTTGATTTTCATTGTGTTGAAAATTAGAACAAAACAGAAAATATTGATCTTTATGGTTTGAATGTATAGAACAATTTTCTTAGAGATGTAAATATCTAGTATAACTACTGGCACTGGCACTTGTGCAAATAAATAGGCTTGAATCGCCCACACAATGGCACGTTTGAAAAACTTATAGGTAGGTACTTTTTAGAGGTGAATAAACTTTGCTCACTACAATTAACCAAAAGTTATTACACTCAAATAATTTTCAAGGAATGCAGAATACCAGTATTCCAAAAGTTATAAAATAAACAAAATTCAAAGCTTTCTAATTTTATGATTTTTTTTTTCAAGTCAGATGAAACATATACGATGCACATTAGTAAAGCTGTTATAGTTATTGATTTTATGAAGTAAAGATAGTTTGAATATTTTTGTTCAAATTTGATAGCATTGGAAATCAGGCGATCTTAAATTGTTAAAGATAAATAGAAGCTTATTTACCTACTAAAGAACATTTTAAACAACTAAATTAATTTAATATTCGAGATATGAGGTCAAAATTAAACTTCTACATTTCCTTTAATAAATAAAGATATACAGAGTCATAAGGCCAATGCAGTTCGAGCAATGCCCAAGGAGATGATCGGAGTCTTTGCCAATTTTCCTAAAACCACGAGTAACGAGTAACCTTTTAAAATTGTGGTACATATCTATATATGTACTAGATTGCTCGAAAAGTGAGCGTAATCCCAACCTCACATGTCTAATTCAGTCACGTACTATAATAATAATAATTTTTAAATATAATCATTTTAACTATATGTACTATCCGAGAACTCATGTGGTAAATCGGCTCCTGGACTGTATATACAGAATACACCTTTTTTAAAAAGCTTATAAGCTTAGGCGTGTTAATGAAAATGCGTGTGTGGACTAGGCATAACTTTAAATTTTAAAAAATACTGTCAACCCGTTATTGAGATACCGAATTTTCAAAAAAAAAATTTAAACTTTTTTTAAAAATTCCAAAAAAAATGTTTGAAGATGAATATGCAACATTATTTAATATTATTTGAAATTTGTATATAAGAAAATTAATCAAAATCCGTTTAGTCAATAATGAGAAAATTCAAAATAAAAAAAAACGTTATATGTCAGGTACAAAATTAATGGTTGCTATGTGTAAAATTTTATAATTTCTGGTAGTAGATCGTACTAATTTATGTATGTATGTATATAGAAAAAGTTCAATCAAAGTCATGGCAGTAGTTTTGGAGAAAAAAAAATATTTTCTTTTGCTGGAATCTATCGTTATTTTTTCATAAATATAATTGTTTTTATAAAAATACTGTAGAGAATAAGAAAAAATCTCTTAAGTACCGAGTTTAAAAAAAATCCATCATATCGTTTTCGAAATATTTGATTTTCAAAAAAACATTTTTTAAAAATCTAAAAAATATATTTTTTTAGTTTATTTATATTTTTTGGAAGCTTCTGTCTATAAAAAAATTACTGAAATCAGTGATACCGTTATGAAGAAAATCGAAAATTAAAAAAATGGTTCTTTTGGCGGTAACATTACTAACCATTTATTGAAAAATGGTTTTCCACCCAAAGGAAGTCCTTACTAAAAGTAATTTATTAAATTTTTGTTAAGAAAAGTTGTGAAGCCGTTTTTGAGAGAATTACAATTATGAAAATTGCTAAAAAAAATTGTATGGCAGGCACCGTTATTTTTGGTTCTAAAAATATGAAAAAACGTGTGGGAGGATGACCAAAAAGACGCTATGTTCCAAATTTGAAGAAAATCGATTAAGCCGTTTAGGCTGTAGCTCAACGGACAGACAGACAGACAGAATTGTGAGACCCACTTTTTTCGTCTTCCCTATCATCGTAATGATCAAAATCTCGAGTTCAATTTTTCTTACGAATCACAACTTGCCAAATAGTACCTACCTATATATGGCAAGAAAAAATTCATACTGTATAGTATACTGCTAACTTTACTGTGAAGTAAGCATGATAATCCCTTTTTCAGGAACGGAGCTAGCTAGAAATTTGTAACTTTTTGTTTTTCAAAAAAAAATAACTCTGTTCAAGTTTAAAAAAAAAAAACAAAAAACTCAACCCAGTGGGAAATTTTCAAAAATTCACCAAGGAATCCCCTACTATTTCCTCGAGGAATGGAAGCTACACCCAAGGAATTTGAGGTGAAAGCATCGAGGAAATTAACATGGGGTTGTCATTGGCGTTCACCAAGTGATTTTCTTGGAGAACATTCAGTAGTGAAATCACGAAGAAGGTGTAAATTGTTTATTCTATAATGAAATGTTTATGATGAAACATACCGTGAATATACATCAGTGATATCACTAGGTACGTGGAGTATAGCCTTTTCACCAGACCATTTACTCTTAGCTGAAAAATGTTCACTAAGGAAATCACTTTGTGAATGGAACCTACTTAATCATCTAGTGAAATCATCAACATAGGTAGTGTATCTATTGTCTAATTTGAGATCAAAACGAACCAAAAAGCAGAATCAAAAGTTATATTTACGTTTTAACAAACGCAATTTAAGTTATGTTCAGTTCATGTTACATTGATTTTCTCACAGGAAGTCACTGTGAACTTTATCTAACAAGATGAGGACCAAAAATCACAAGCTCAGGACTCTGTCCATTACTATTCATCGTTGACAACCTCGTGTTTCTCGAAGCATGATTTTTTACAATAAAATTGTATACTGCATAGGAATTGAATTCAGTTGAATTTTTGCACCAAGTAAAAGAAAGGGTGATGCCATGAAAATAATGAACCGGTGAAAGAGGCAACACCTTTTTCTAATGAAATCATTACATGCATGTTCCTCGTAAGAAGTATTTCATGAATTCATTGTGCTATTCACCAAAATTATTCCTTGAGGACGAAGTTTTCTACTGGGAATTTGGACTGTTATTATCACCGTGAATTAAGCATTACACCCCTTTTCTATGCAACAGAGCTATAGTTAAAAATATACAGTAAGCGCCAAAATTTGCAGTTTTTTAAGCAACATTTTTTTTGTATTTTTTCCTTCAAATTGGGCCCCAAAACTTGAACTGAATTTTTCTAAAAATGCATGCAAAGCTGCACATTTAAATCCTACTGCAAATTTCTAGCTAGCTCCGCTGCTGAGAAGAGGTTCGTCACGCTAACTTCCCAGTGAAGTTAATGATTATGTATGATTTTTTTACAGTGATGTTAGCATTAAGGAATGAAATTTTTTGTACGTAAGGACAAACACATTTTCTTGAAATGCAAATAAAACTGGAAGCTTAGAGCCTCATTACAGATTCATAATCAGCCTGGTTGCTCAGATAAGGGCATGTCATATTAACTTCACAGTCAAGTTAGCAGTACACTGGGTTGCACCAGCTATTTGATGAACCGGAACCGGAATAGAAGTGAAAAGGTGGTGTCGCACTGCAATTTCAATACATTTTTGACAACTGAAAGGGAAAGTTAATCCTCCAATGAAAAACTGTTTCTTAGTTAAATCGTGGTTAGTATTAATTTTGAAAATTAGCTAACCTAGATTTAACACAGCCCCGTAAACCTCGCCTTTAGATAGCTACTTGAATATGACTTCTTTCTTGATTATAATGTCCACAAGTCCATACGTCTCGATATGATATCCTCATTTTCAAAGCAAGATATTATGATCTTTTAACTCTATCCTAATTATAATCTGATAAATTTGTGTTTTTCTTGGTGAATTGTAGAAGCAGTTTTTGTGTCATCACTGATAGTATATGAATGAACGTAATTAAAAATGTTTACATGACTTATCACAAAAGCTTTCTAATTAAAAAAACAACTGCGTTAAAATGAAAACAAAATAATCAATAGATGGCGTTGATATTGCATTTGCAAGTGCATTTCATGATGTAATAAAACAACATAGGTAAATACCAAGCTCCTATTTTTCAAAAAAAAAACAAAAATCGAAATATGTGTATGTGTGTGTGTACTGTACTGTATACATATGTTGTTTGGAAATATTTTCATGCTTCCGTATAAATGACATTGACAAACACTTAACTAAATATCTTTGTTAGGTACTAATTTGTTTGCTTTTGGAAAATGTTGACGTTAATCATCATAAGTAGATATGTGGGGCATTTGTTTGCTTTTATATAAAAACACACGCCAACGCCAAGTTTGTCTAATCTGAAAGTTGAACCGGAGTTGTTTGATTGCTATAAATGTATAGCAATCTCAAGTTCAGTAATTTATTAATTTATAAAATAATGAAAATAAAAAGTTAAAACTATTTACACCATTCTTTAGCAAAAAAAATGCATGACGCTAGGACGCATAAACGTACTTCCACTGTGTTGCAAAAAAAACAGAATATAATTATGACGAAAACTGTAGGAATTTCATAAGACTCGTTGGACTTAAAACTTCTAAAAAAACTGTTTTTATTATAAATATAAGCTTATCAAAAAAAAGTGAAATTAAAACCCATGTTAAAGAAGTTTTCTTTAAAATTAACTGTCAATATAAAAATATGTCTTAAACGTTTTTTTCAAAAAATATGGTGAGTTTGCTGGCTAAGGCTGAAGGTAAAAGGAACATAGAGAAACAGTTGGAGAGAATTGCTAGAATTCTCGAATTAAAATTTCTCTACATACCCAAAATATCTACATAATGTGATAAGTACAAAGATGGAGCAAATTATGTGATGGCTATATCCATACATAATCTTCTGAGCTAACAACATAATATTTACCTATTCAGCTGTTTTTCTTTTTTTTTTTTCTTTGAGACACAAGCACTAAGCACATAATAATAGTTCGAAATAAAAAAATTACAAAAATCAAACACAATAATTTCTGGGTGGTTTCAAAAACAAAAAAAAAAATTACTTCTTACAAAAAGTTCATTCATACTCATTACTCACGAAAGACAAAAAAAAAAACTTGTTTACAGAGGTATTTCTCAATTTCAAACATGTGAGATACAAATTTTATATACTTAAGAGTATGTCATTATATCTCTTGATTAATTTATTTGTCTTACCACCTGAACAAATGTAAAACTCTAATAAATTGACATTATTCTAGATTTTAATATTCAAATTTTTATTTAACAATACGAAGTCAAAGTAAGCGTTATTTATTATTTTTTTGTATTTAAGAATGAAACAGATAATGAGAAAAGGTAAAAATTACCTAAATAAAATTACCTACATGTATATTTTTGTGCAGAGCGGATCCTCTAGGGGGAGTTTACTGAGGCCTAAGGCTCACACCATGGCCGGGTTCCCATGGCCTTACAGATTGGAGGTTAGTGGGTTGGGCTAACGAACCGACCACAGTAAAAACAAAACATTGTTATGAGAAGCCCGGATAATGATCGCCCTCAAATGGCAACCAGACCTGGAACGAAAATGGACTTTGACCTATGAGAATGCACCTGGAATGTAAGGACACTCTATACGCCAGGTGCTACTCAAAAACTTGAATCTGTCCTCTAGCGGTACAATGCAGACATTACCATGATCCAGAAGATACGATGGATAGGATCAGGAATTGCGACATTTATTACAGCTGCTATCAAAGACTACACATCCTAGGAAGCGAATTCATCGTGGAAAATCGACTCAGATCGAAAGTCATCGATATTAAGCGCATCAAAGCTATCTTCTTAAACATCAGCCTATTATGTGCACACGCCCCTAGCGATGAAGCTGAGGAGTCTAATAAGGAGGAGTTTTACGACGGCAGGACGGAGCCTGTCTGGATTACGATGTCAAAGCCGTGCTCGGAGATTTCAATGCTAAAGTCGGAAAGGAAACCATCTCTGACGGATTAGTTGGAAAGCACAGCCTCCATCACGAAACAACAACAAGTAACGGCTTCCGACTAATCGACTTTGCGGCAGCGTGTAATACGGTGATAAGTAGCACTAAGTTCCCCAGGCGAACCTGGCGATCTCCAGATGGTCAAACCGCCAACCAAGGCACGCATCAAACATCTTGGACGTGCGAACTTGCCGATCTGCAAACATGTACTCTGACCACTTTCTAGTTATGACAAAGTTCATGGCCCGACTTTATAACGAAAAGAAAACGAAGACCACCCAAAGGAAAAAATTCAACATTGCATGCCTTAGCACATCTGAGAAAGCCAGAGACTACAGTAAGCAATTGATTGGGAAACTCTCTGCCATTCCGCCAGCTACAAGCGTCAACAACCAGTGGAACCAGTATCGCAACATCATTATGGAGACAGCCTATCAGGCTATCAACCACCCAGAAAAAAGAGCCCGTGGTATGATGATGAATGCAGAAAAAAAGAGCATCCGCAGCCTCTCAGCTCAAGAATCTCGAAGAGTCTGGCACAGCCACCAACACCTGCCAGTTCTACAAAACAGCCAAACAACTGGCATCTGATTATAGGACTGGCACCCAAGCTCTTCGAATCAACGAAGGGAACCTAGTGACCGAAGATGTCCTGGTAGGCTACATGCACCAGCTCATAAACCAAGTGTGGGAGGAGGCAAGTATACCCGACGACTGGTCAAATAGCTCCATATGCCCAATCTACACAAAATAGGCGATATTATGTCTTGCAAGAACTACAGAGGCATATCCCTGCTTAATGTTGACTATACAAGATCCTATACAACTACTATGTGAGCGTCTAAAACCTTTCTGCAACAATATGATCGGAACGTACCAGTATGGCTTCAGGCCAGCAACGATAGTCCAAATCTTCACATCCTGGAAAAGATCAACGAGTTTCAAGTCGAGACCCACCACCGGAGCAGATAGTGCACAAGAGTAGTGTTAACATGGGAGGTCTTCAGGTCTTCTCAACTCAACATCATCGGCAGCTCCAAGAGAACTGTACTTGAAGCTTTCACAGCTATTGATGAACAGGCGAAACGTGTTAGTCTTGAAGTGAACTAGGACATAACAAAGTATATGCTGTCAATAAACAAAGCCTCATCTGTCCATCACCTAGGTCAAAACGTCACTGTTGGTAGCAGTAATTTTGAGGTAGTCAAGGAGTTCACCTACCTCAGAACAAACATCAATTCCACGAACGACACCTTAATGGAAATCCGGCGAATATTTTCCCTAGTGAACCGCTGCTACTTCAGTTTGGCCAAAGAAATGGGTTCAAAACTCGTTTCTCAAAAGACAAAAAGCACGCTATACAAAACGCTAATTTTACCAGTGCTACTCTACGGTCGGCGGTGCCGCATGCTGGACGACAAGTAAAAAAGGGGAATTGATACTGGGCAATTTCGAGGGTAAAATTCAAGATTCAATTGTGAACTGTACGAGCTGTACCAAGATGTGGATGTAGTCCAAAGAGCCAAAACACGTCGACTACACTGGCTCGGCCACATCGAGCAAAAGGACAACAAAGCTCCAGCCAAGAAAATCTTCGAATCCCAGCCCCCATAGGTTCGAGACGACCAGGAAGCCAAACCTCCCCTACAAGGACCAGGTGGTCACAGATGCAAGAGCACTTGGTTTCGACGACTGGAGGGAGCATGCGAGGGACCGCAACCGATGGAACACCACAATATCTCAGGCAGAGACCCTTCATGGATCGGAAGCCTGATAAGTAAGTAAGTAAAGAAAAGTCATGTACAATTCATTGAAAATTTTAGAAATCATGAAGTTTTTTAAACTATCTATTGCGATAGGAAATTCTGAATTATTTTCCCCCCTTTCCTTCCCTCAGCAGAATTACTGATCCGCTACTGTGTTCTAAGATAGAATAATACGTGTTTATAGTTTTTATCTTTGCTTAGCCTGATTAACGGCTACTGCTACCGTGATTGGAAAAGTCAATAACATACATAATTAGAGAAGTGGGTATTTGAGTTATTAACATATAGGTTTAATAGCTTTGAGATCTAATTATCGAAAGACTTGCAAGCCCGATGTATGTACCATTTAAGTAAATGCACCTGATTTTTCCTATCACATTATTATTTGTGTTTTGTTCACATTTTATATGGAATGAGTAGGTTACTTATATGAGCCTGATCGATGATATTTTCAATTTTTTTAACAAACAAAAATAGGTAACCTTTAATTGAATGTGCCTACATCGGTTGATATACCTATACACTTATTATATTTATTTTAATATATTTATGGGTTATTTTTCAAAGTAAACCCCAATACTTTATTATAAGACAAATAAAAACAATGTCGCACTGGATTTCAGACAGAAAAAGAAAACAACACTCAGTATAAATTTATTACCATCGAGGGAATTTTTTTTGAATTCAAATTCTTCAAAAAACAAAAAGAACAATCCTTAACCATAAAATGCAAATTAAATTAAACTAACTACCACTCATCAATCTGTAGTAAAGTATTCAACATATTAATATTTCCATTTAGGTATAGTGCAAACAGAATGATTTTCATGCTCAATTGCCTATATCACCCTCATTTGTTGTGTCAAACCAAAAATAATAATAAAAAATAAAAGTTCAAAATACATTATTTTATCTACAATAAAACCACGTCATATTTGGTTCATTATTCAGCTCTATACATGATGCAAGTACCTTTAGACTTTCACGTAGCTAATTCTGTTGTTGAATGTGAAATGCGAAAAAAATTCTGTATCACCAATTCGCGAAAGCTTTATTAAGACAATACGAGCGGGTGGAACGTGCAAAACAGCACAAACTTAACAGCTCTACTCCACCATAGTAAATAAATTATTGCAAATTTGACTTTGAGACAGAGAGAGAGGTGTTGAATCATTTTAATTTGTTATTTAAATTCTTTTTAATTAAAATTAATTTGTTATAATAATATTAATTAATAAACAACTTAGTGTTTGACAATAATAATTATGTTAAATGGAAACTGATTTGTAAAAATTAATTGAGATTTTGATTTGTGGGTTTTGTGTTGTATAGATTGACCATGAAGTGGAAGAAAATTTATGTTAGAGGATTTATCTATTGCATCAGGTTTATCGTATACAATGGCTAATATAATAAATAGTACGAGAGTAAATAGTCATTCTAGTATGGCTGATTTGTTGATATATGTTTTCTCTAACTTAATAGATTTGCAATAGTTCAGTCTTGCTAGTTGGAAATGTTGCATTATCTGCAATTTTGAAAAAGAGCGTTGATCGTAATTGTGATCGTATAAGCAACTATGCGTTTGTGAATTTAAATGTTTAAATTTAAATTTTAAATTAAATTTAAATTTTTTGAAATCTATTTGGACTCTAGCTAGAGGGATACAAATGGATAGTGTACGCAAGGATAATTTTTGTTTAGTAATGGAATATACATATTTCTAGATTTTTCTTAAATAAACATCAAAATAGCACTACAATCCTGAGAAACCCAAAAAAGGTCTTAAAACGAAGTGATTCCTTGTAGTTTTTGGGTTGGCTACCACCATCTCCTCGCATTATCCCAGCAATATGAAAAGATAGATTTTTTTTAATTTTTGGACTATTTTTTTTCTCAAAAAAATTAAAAAAAAAATGCTTAGAGCAAAATCGTAAAATTATCACATTTTTGTTTTTCACATCGATTTTTCCAATAAATAGAAATTGATTGATTTTTAATAAAAAAAACACTCAATACTCTCAAAGTGATTACCTAAAATTATAAGTATTTTCATTGAGCTTATAGGAATACTCAATGGTATTTTACATAAATAAAAAACTATCCAAAATACTTCATTAAATTTTTGTAGTAAATTTATGTTTTTTTTTCATAGAAATCTATGGTGGCTTATGGAAATATGAGAATTTCTGCATTTTTCGGTTCTATACATACATTAGGGCGGTCGTTAAAAAAGGTCATCTTGAATAGGCCTAAATCTGCTCTAAATGAGACAAAAAAAGGCCTAGTTTTTCAGATTTTAATTTTGATCCCCTTTAGTCGCTGAAGGGATTATAGTTAAATATTAATTTTTTGCATATATGTACATTAGGGGGGTCGTTAAAAAAAGGTAATTGCGGATGGGCCTAAATCGGCTCAAAATGAAGAAAACAAAATTCTCTAATTTTTTCAGATTTTTATTTTCATCCCCTATAGTCGCTGTATAGGGGTAAGTTAAATGTCCCCCCTTTTTTCTGCATACAAAGAAAATCGCGTAAAATCTGCAAAAAAAAATTCAGAGCATGTAGGTGGGAAGTGGATAAGAAAAAATCCTATATGAAGGGGTGTTGAAGCTACTTGCTTCTACAAAACACTTTTCACTCACATTATTTATCTAGCATACTTTTATTTTATTTTATTTTCTTGTCATTTGTTTAATTTATAATTTTCATTCTAATTAGCTTTTTTGTATAAAATAGTTTAGTTTTTAAATATTGTTAAATAAAGAATCATTCTATAAAAATACAGTCCACTACTCAATTCAACATTTTGGTCCTTCGAGCCGGATATATAAATTATATAATAACTAACATTTCGCTTGAAAATACAATTCAAGCTAACATTTTCTCGAAGCTTCTTCTGGAAACGCTTATCCCCTGACGATGAGCACCTCTGCAAAACGAAATGTTGCTCGCAATGCAATTAAAAGGTCTTTGGTTCATAGCAAAAAGGCCGAAACTTTGGATGCTGCTGAATTGGATTCCTGCATTTCCATTCCCAAAGAGCAATGGATTAAATTCGATCTCGCTCAAGAAGCAGTGGAGTCAACATGTTCTGAAAAAACAATATTGGATGAGGAAGTTGCAAGAGATCAAGGAGAACAATGGTATCGAGAAGCACTAACAAATTTTACTCGTGCTTCCAACACCGTAAAAGCAACAACAACAAACAGTGTTAGAGCTGACCAGCTACCACGCGCTGTTCGAGCGGACATTCATCTTCCTCCTATGCGCCTACCCACGTTTGATGGGAATCCAAAGGAATGGAAACCTTTCGAAGATCAATTCAGTTCGTTCGTTCATGGTGAGGTCTCACTTTCTAGTGCTCAAAAACTACACTTTTTGCTATCTAGCCTGCAAGGACCTGCTCTCCAGGTGGTCAAAGGATTTCGCATAACCAACAACAACTACGACGAAGTTTGGGAACTCCTGAAAAAGCGCTACGATGCGGAACGCATCATAGTAGATTCACATTTCCAAGCCTTTTTTGCATTAAAGAAGATAGAAAATGAATCCTCTACAGCAATCAAAACCCTCATCGACGAGATTCAAGAACATTTTAGATCCCTTAAAGCACTAGGAAGACCCGTTACAAATTGGGACGATTGGTTAGTACATCTAACCATAAGTAAACTTGACATCGAAACCCATAAACAATGGGAGCTGTCACAAAGCGACAACAAAATAGCTGACTTCGAGACTCTCATTACTTTCCTTGAGACTAGATGCCGATCGTTAGATGCAATCAATTCTCACCAGCTCATCGCAAAACCTCAACAAGGAAAAAGTAAACAGAAACCTTCTAATTCTTTTCACATCGGAACAACTGAAAAACGTCAAGGTTTTCAGAAAAGCAAATGCCCATTTTGCTCAGATAAACACCTTATATATAGCTGTGACAAATTTCGTGCTTTAGATGTCCCAAGACGAGTCTCATTCGCTCAAAACAATAAATTATGCGTCAATTGCCTGGGAATGGGTCACAACTTAAGAGATTGCCCAAGCACTAACACCTGCCGAGTCTGTTATCTGCGCCACCACACAATGTTACATAGCGGACAACAAATCTGCAATGCCCCATCTCAGTCAACTCTAAATTCCACACCTTCGTACGCTTCGCATTCAAATCATCACGTTTTATTGGGAACTGCTTTGGTTCAAGTCATGGACAGGTCTCAAAGATACCAGCCAGCTAGGTTACTTTTTGACAATGGGTCTCATGCTTCCTTCATCAGCGAGAGCTGTGTCCAACGTCTGCAACTAAAGCGAAGGTCATCAACAACAGCAATTGAAGGAATAGGAGCTACAGCAGCTGGGTCTTCGAAAGGTGAAGTGCGACTTACCTTGTCTTCAGCTGATAGAAGTTTCACAACAACAATTAATGCTCAAATTTTGAACAAAATTACAAGCAATCTTCCACCAGTAAAAGTTCAAGATTTCAACTGGCCTCATATCAATGGTCTTAAACTGGCAGATCCCTACTTCCACACACCCGCTGCAATTGATATTCTACTAGGATCGGATGAGCTAGGACAGTTTCTCTATGCTGGACTAATCAAAGGCCCTATCGGTACTCCAATCGCCCAAAATTCTGCTCTAGGATGGGTTCTTCAAGGGAAAATCGATGATTCAATGCCTTCGATTAACACATTGTCTTCAATTTGTTTGTATAGCGACACTGCTCTGACGAAAGCTGTTTCTAAATTCTGGGAAGTAGAATCGCTACCTGATAAAAAACACCTTACTATCGAGGAGAAGTTGTGTGAGAAATTCTTCGAAGACACTCATTATCGACAGAAAGATGGCCGTTATGTTGTCCAACTACCATTCAGGCCTGAATGTCCTTTGGGGAACTCACGCAATGCTGCCGTACGTGCTCTACTTCGAATGGAAAAGGTTTTTGTTAAAGATCCAGATCTCTTCAACCAGTACAAGGATTTCATTCATGAATTCCTTCAACTAGGACATATGGAAGAAGTTCACGAACCACCAACACCAGGTGAGCACTACTACATGCCGCATCGAGCTGTTGTCAAAGATACAAGTACGACAACTAAACTCCGAGTTGTTTTCAACGCATCTTGCCGTACCAATTCTGGATTTTCACTAAACGACTCACAGATGATAGGACCTCAGCTGCAACCAGATTTGTTCACAACACTGCTTCGATTCCGTACACACCGATTTGCTATGTGTGGTGACATAGCCAAAATGTACCGTCAAGTACTCGTAGACAAGAAGCACATCGACTACCAAAGAATTGTTTGGCGTGATTCTCCTGCTGAAAACATAAAAGACTACAGGCTGCTAACAGTGACTTACGGAGTTGCGTCGTCTTCGCACCTTGCTGTGAAATGCCTTCAACAAGCTGCAAAGGATCAAGGTCAATCTTTATCAACAGAAGTCATACTGCGTGATTTCTATATGGACGACTTATTAACAGGCTGTTATGAAGAAGCTGATTTGTGTCACCTACAAGAAGAAATAACAAAAATCCTTAGTCAGAGTGGATTCAACCTCCGAAAGTGGTCTTCAAACTCGTCAACACTCATGCAAACCATTCCAGAGGTTCATCGAGAAATCATTCAGTCTTTGGACTTATCTGATGCAAATAGCGTTCGAACACTTGGTCTCCAATGGGATCCTTCATCTGATCATCTTCTATTCCCTGTTCAGGTTCATGAAATAGATAAAACAAACATAACTAAACGTCTACTCCTTTCAGACACAGCGAAGTTATTCGATCCTCTGGGGTTACTTTCTCCAAGCACAATCATACCAAAAATGTTGTTTCAAAGTCTATGGAGACCAAAAGTAGACTGGGATGAAAGTGTGCCTCAAGATCTTAAACAAAAATGGTTGAATTATAGGGACCGAATCACTTCCCTTGCAGAAATCAAACTTCCGAGGTGGGTCGGTACAGGGATTCCAAACGCTGTCACAGATTTACATGGCTTTGCAGACGCCTCTCAGTCTGCTTATGCTGCTGTCGTTTATGCTAGAACAATCGCTCCTGATGGGAACATCTCTGTATGTTTATTTTCTGCAAAGACAAGGGTCGCTCCGCTGAAATCAAACACACTGTCACTCCCACGCTTGGAGCTGTGTGGAGCTCTACTGCTATCTCAATTGATTGGACACGTCAAAACCGTTATGAAATCCAATATTACAAACGTTTATGGATGGACAGACTCGACAGTGGCACTTGCATGGATTCGTCAACAGCCTGGAAAATGGTGCGCGTTCGTTGCTAACCGTGTTTCAGAAATCCAACAAACCATACCACCTGAACGTTGGTTCCATGTTCCTTCATCAGAAAATCCAGCCGATTGTGCAACAAGAGGTGTATTGCCACAAAATTTATCTAGTCATACACTTTGGTGGCATGGCCCGACTTGGCTTCAAAAAGAAGAACAATTTTGGCCAGTACAACAAGTTTTTGCTACAAATCAGGATCAACGACCGGAATCCATTAATCTGTTTAGCAGTTTTGAAGTGCCAGTCATATGGGAATTAGCTGATCGCTACTCAAATATAAAGAAGCTCATGCGTGTTACTGCCTATATACTGAGATATATCAGTAAAATTCGACAAGCAGTTAAGATTCGTAAAAAGCAATTAGTTACTCCTCTACACTATAAACAAAATCTTCAACCTGATGAATTGGAAGAAGCATTCAACATTTGGATTAAAATCACCCAAAGACATCACTTTGCTAATGACATCAAATGTCTTCTATCCAAGAAACCTATCAAGCAATCAAGCAAACTTATAAGTCTTAATATCTTTCTTGATAATAAAGGACTGATCAGAGTTGGCGGAAGGTTAGCTAAATCAACCTTAGAATTTAACCAAAAACATCCAATTGTTCTTCATTCTTCATCAAGACTTGCATACCTTATTTGCGATGACATACACTACCGCACGACATTACATGGTGGTCCTCAAGCAATGCTTGTGACACTTCAGAGTCGTTTTTGGGTCATTGGAGCTCGTAAAGTTCTGCGTAAGGTATACAGGAAGTGTGTCAAATGCCGTAGACACACTGCGATTGTCCAGCAGCAATTAATGGGTGACCTACCAAGATCTCGAGTCGAAGCATGTCGACCTTTTCTTCGCACCGGAGTGGACTTTGCTGGCCCAGTTTCACTTCGATTTTCGAAAGGAAGAGGATCAAAATCGGTTAAGGGTTATATAGCCATTTTTATATGCATGTCAACAGGAGCTATGCATATTGAACTCGCAAGCGATTTATCATCATCAACATTTATAGCTGTGTTCAAACGTTTTGTATCTCGCCGTGGTCACTGTAAAGAACTTTATAGTGATAATGGAACCAACTTCGTCGGTGCTGATAAGGAATTGAAAATTCTTTTCGATCACGCAATCAAAGATGAACATCTAGCAAAATACTTAGCAGACGATGGTACTACCTCGCATTTCAACCCTCCAGCTGCTCCTCACATGGGCGGTTATTGGGAAGCTGCTGTCAAGCGCGTCAAATTTCATCTTCGTCGCATACAGGGAGAAAATCTGTTGACTTTCGAAGAATTCTACACGCTGTTGACAGAAATTGAAGCCTGTGTCAATTCAAGACCACTTTGCCCTAGTTCTTCAGATATCGATGACTATGAAGCATTAACACCTGGACATTACTTAATAGGCGAGCCATTAAAAATTATACCTGAACCTGCTATCAATAATTTCAGAGGAAGCTTGTTGACTAGATGGCGACTTATCTCAAGTTTGAGAGAACAATTTTGGAAGAGATGGAGTGATGAGTATTTGTTACATCTTCAACAGCGCTCAAAATGGAATCGAAAAACTCCCAACTTCAATATAGGAGATTTAATTGTCTTACGGGACGAGAAGTTACCCCCAACAAAATGGAAGCTTGGAAGAATAATTAAAGTGCATCCTGGATCTGACGGGAAGGTACGTGTTGTTTCAATCAAGACAGCTGATGGGGAATTCATGCGTCATCCCTACTTCCACACACCCGCTGCAATTGATATTCTACTAGGATCGGATGAGCTAGGACAGTTTCTCTATGCTGGACTAATCAAAGGCCCTATCGGTACTCCAATCGCCCAAAATTCTGCTCTAGGATGGGTTCTTCAAGGGAAAATCGATGATTCAATGCCTTCGATTAACAAGGGGTAATATCTCCCCCCCTTAGACTGGAGGTGCAATTTAAAAAATAATTGCATAAAATAGCAAAAAACTAATTAAAAAGCACACTTATAGTAATGTTTTGTAGCTTTTTGGAAAGCCAGAATTCCATTATTCTTACATACGTTTTGTTTTGAAATTAAGTTTTTTTGATGAACATTTTTGGCAAAAAATTGTTTCAAACTCAACTTTTGAAGAAAAAATAATTGTTTGTCTTCAAATTTTCGTTTAAGGCCGATTTAGGCGCATCCAAATATAAAAACAAAAAAAAAAACCATTATAACGACCACCCTAATGTACATACTAGGTGATTCGCTTGAAATCTGCCCAAAAATTCAAGATCAATGGATTTTTTTTTTTAATGTAAACTTTGAAAACAATTTTTTGCAAAACTGTTTATACATTAATAAAAAGCACGACTGGGTCACACGTACTTGCATATATGCTCAAGAGGCTAAGGGTTAAGAAAATTGTATATTTAAAGACATGGAAATTATGAGAAAAAAATGTTTAAAGGCATTAAATACGATATTTAAATTACCTATCTTTTCATAGTTTGAGGTAAAAAAAGAACGTCATTTTAATTCTTGATTAAATATGATTCCATGGAAAAAAATCGAGTGAGCGGTTTTTTTTTTTAATATTTTTTTTAATATCAAATTCTTAAAACATTTTAAAGAAAAAATTTGAAAGAAAGAAAATTATTTGAAATCGTTTTTAAAACAGAAGAGTACCTAGGTATTACATATTTTTAATTTTCTTCAAAATCATAACTTTTTTTAAAAATCCAAAAAAATTGTTTGGAACATTTTGGTATGCAATTTTATTTTAACTTATTTTTAATTTGTATACAAAAAATAAGTCAAAATCCGTTCGGCTTGGTAATTGGAAAATTCAAAATAAAAAAAAAACATACTATGAGAAGTTGCTAAGTGTAAAATTTACTAATTTTTTGGTAGTAGATTGCACTATTTTTACCGTACGAACAAAATCTAATCGAAGTCATAAGAGCCGTTCTTGAGTATAAACAGTATTGTCCTTAACGATTTTTTAACTTTTGTATGGAAGGCACATATTCTAGAAAGTATTAAAAAACTCTTATGTATTGAGTTTCAATAAATCGAACATGTCGTTTTCGAAAATCTTGATTTTCATAAAAAAAAATAAAAGAAACATTTTTTTAAAGATTCAAAAAATATTTTTTTTCAAAAATTTTGGAACAAAATACTGTTTATATTTTTTGGAAGCTTCTGTATAAAAGAAATATTGAAGTCAATCATACTATTTTAAAGAAAATCGAAAATTAAAAAAATAGTTCTTTCGGAGGTTCCTAAATAACCATATTTTGATAAATAGTTTCCCACCCAAAGGCAGCATTTGGAGCAGCCGTTTTTGAGTAAAAATCGATTATGTAAAATTGCTAAAAAAAATGAAAAAAGTGTGGGCAGAATCACCAAAAACCACTAGGTATGTTCCGAGTTTTGAGAAAACTGATCGAGCCGTTTAGATTGTAAACGAACAGACAGAATTGAGAGACCCACTTTTTTCATCCTCTCTAATGACAAGTCTGCTCAAAATCTCAAGTTCAATTTTTTTACGAATGGATAACTTATCGCAAGTAAAAAAACTTAATTTCGAAATTAACCATAAGAATGGACTTCGGGCTTTTCAAGAAGTTACAAAGTAATACTGAAAGTTAAAATAGTTCGAAGTTTTTTGATACATATTAAATTTAATGAGCAAATTCAAAATTAAGATACTTTTCCGTGGGAGGTAGGTAGGCGTTAAGTAAAGAAATTCAGCATTAAATATTGGGTTTTCAAAAACATGTTTTAAAGTATGTATTTTTAAAAATAAAAAAAAAATAATCCAAAATGTTGGTACATAATACTATTGAAACTTTTTGGAAGCTTCTGAATAAGAAATGTCACCAAAATCTGTTACAAAAAAATGGTTCGATGGTAGGAGGTACTACATATTGTTTATCATTTTTCGAAAGCAGATTGTCATCAAAATGTTATCTTTACTCAAAGTAATTTATTGCCACTTTGGTCATTTATGTCACTTTTTATTCCATTTGGTCATTATTATTTTTTGTAGTGAAAACTGAAAAACTTGATCTTACTTTCTATGTTCTCAAAAATTAAATGCATACCTTAAGCCCTTTTCTTATCGACCAAAGAAAACGCTGCATAAATGTGTTTCATTGAAAGCAATGCATTTATCCATACACTGCATAACATAATATGCACAATGACTAAACGCACAAACAAAATTAATTTATTCAGCATATTGTTAAATTGAAAATAATTTAATAATAAAAGAAAACACTTGATTTTTCCACAATTTTGAAGTTTTATTTAAGACCAACGCGTTTTGTTTTATGTGGGCATGTTTAGGGAATTTATTATTTTTTTTTTCAATTGTCAATAATTGTCAATTTATTGACATATGACTGGAAACTGGAAAACATTATTCTGTTTTTTTTACAAAAACGATTGTAGAGTTAGATGGAAGCATTGCTTCCGAAATGCATTTAAGTAAATAAATAAATAAAATAAGTGTTTTTAAGTTATTCAAAATAATATCTTTTATTTACTTCATGAAAAAACACGTTGAAAATCTCCAATATCAAATTAATTTAGAATAGGTATTTTGGTAATTATTGCCTACGATTGGTCACATTTATTTTCAATTTAGCATACGAATTTTATTTTCAATTACGAGTTTGAACAAATCTCGAGTTCAAGTCTGTCTGCCCCTGCATTCGGTAATCAGAGAGATTATTATTTATAGGTACTTTTGGTACATTCATACCTTCATATAGTAGGTACACATGCATTAATATTAATAATGTGAAAGTGCATTTATCGGTTTGTCTTGTTTAACCGGTCATTTTACGCATTAAATACTTTAGTTATTTTTATAAAACTAATCGATGAAGTGATGGCTTAAAACCTGGAAACACATAGGTAGGCTTAAGGCTATAAATTTATTAATATTCAGATTCTATTGTGAAGCAACTTAAGCACGGGTTTGGGTTTTTGTAAAATTAAAATAAATATCTGCTTTAATTCAAATCACCGACATGGTCACGTGTCCTTCGTCACATGGTTATGCAGATTCTTAAATTAAAACCTGTCTGCATTTCCAAATCGAAATTAAAGTGCAGAAATAAATATTTTTATTATTTTCAAAAACAAAACAAAAATAAGTTAATTTGGTTAAGTTCTTCTCATCAATCTTCTTTCACCTACACTTCAGTACTAAAATTTATTAGAATCAGTTACGATACAAAGAGAAATTGGAACGCTGTCTATTTGGAAGACTTCTTTTAAAATATCAGGGTTTTCATAAACTGACTTCCCGATTTCTGCAATCACAAAAATGAATTTGAAAATCTTTATTGAATGTTAATATTGATTTTGTTATTGATTTTTAATTATTTTGAAAATATCATTAAAATTAATAATAAAAATAAATTTATATTTGCATTCAAGAATGGTGTTCAAATTCATGTTTATGAAAACGCCCATAACTATCTGTAAGCAACGATTTCTGTTTCAAAATAAATATTTTAGATTTCGAACAATTCAACAATAATTCTTTTGGTAAAAGGGTACATCCTGCTTGGAAAATCAATCTAGCTTCTAACGAGACTCTAGACAGTTTTGCATTAATAGGTACCAAAAAAGGACCAACTACAAAGGTAGGTAACTAAGGAAAATTTCTAGAGCCTCTCACCAATAAATTATAAAATTACTTCCCAACAGCAAAAATCTTCTCTAAGCTGTCACTAGCAAAAACTAGATTTTATAAATATTTTTTCCCAAAAAAATAGAGTTCTTATTTTAAAAAAACTGATAAATATCAAATATCACAAAGCAGGGACTGCTTAAAGTGGAAATTACTTTGTTTTCTGGTAATTGATATTTGGTTACTCTTATTTTTTGCGTCAGGTAATTGTTATTTTATACTAAGTTAGTTAGGTTTACATTTCAAATTGCTACGAATATAGTGGTACCTGCATGGAAAAATGGAAAGTTTTTATCAAGTTTTTCCAAGGCCCTTGACAGTTTTTTTCCGTGTGCAAATCTAGTCGAGGAAAACTTGTCAAAAGCCAGTGAGGCCCTTTCTAGTGAAAATTTGCTGGGTTGGTTTTGATATCCCATTAATTATTCCGTTATCTTAATAACTACAAGGAAAACCATCATAGGTATAAGGTAACATAATTGGCGAGGCCCAGAGAATTTCAATATTTCCTCTTGCTAGGCCCTTCATAGCAACTATGTAAGACTTTCTGAGGCCTTGTTAAAAATTGTGTTGTTTTCCAAGGGGAATAGGTAGGCATGCAGGTATTTCTTATATCTTTTTCAGTTGAAATCCAAAGAATGTAAAAACAAAGACCATTTGCTGCTATTGATACTTTTTCTAAAAATGTTTACTAAAAATTTATTTTTATCAGTTTAGTGATTTTTTCCAATGAAGTGATTTTTTTTTTTTCAATTTAGTGATTTTTTCTATTTAGTGATTTTTTCAATTTAATGATTTTTTTTTTTCAATTAAGTGATTTTTTGAAAAAAAAAAAAAAAAAAAAAAATATAAAAAAATAAAACGTCTTCTGTATGTCGAAACTACCAATTACCAAAAAAACCGCTTTTGCATTTATGCTTCTTCCAACTCGAATACCTCCTGAGTATGGCATTTGGCGTGCAGGTGAAGAAGTGTTTTGACTAATATTTTGGAGCGAGATCGACAGTTAAATAAAGATTTATCCCTAGAAGAAATCATAATATTAAAGATACAATGATGCCTTAATACAGTTTGTTATAGGTATTGATGTGTGAATTTTGTCAAAAATTGTGAAATCATAAAATTTGAAATAACTTGACGATTACTTTTTCCATCTAGTACCGTTTCTTTGGAACCAACTACTGAAATAAATTTTGCACTTTTTAATTGGACTTGTAGAATTTTTTGATTCAAAATAACATTTTACAGTTTTTCGCCCCGTGAGTAGGTATTTTAATTTTATATTAAAGATTTTACTTATATGAGAAATTGGTAGTGCCATGATATTTTTTCATCGTCTAGATTTTCCCTACTTAAAATTTATAAGGGCCTGCTCTTGGCAACAGCTTGCCAGTTTTAGTTTTATTTGAACAATATTTTCTCACTCAATTTATCTGCAGGTGCTAATATGTAAAAGTTCGGACCTGACATTACACAGACAAAAAAAAAACAGTAGGAACCTAACTCTGATTTTTCTTATTCTTATTTGACACATCTTAAGAATAAAATACATGTTGTTTATATTGTTCCTATAGGTATTACATGTTAATAAAAGATTATGCATCAACGAAGAAAGTGTGTAAAAATAAACCTTATAATTAAGAAAATAAAAAAAAAGTAGATATTTATCGCAGTAACATACCATAAATAACATGTTAACAAAAGCACCAGTAAAAACACAAATCAAATGAATTCTTTTTTTTTTGTATAAGAAAATATTTGTATCAGAAAATTTATTGGATACAAATTATTTTTTTTCTCTTCTCTCTTAAGTGGTTTTTATATTTTTTTTTTGAAAAATCACCGGTCACATTTTTTTCACTTCTATTTTAAATAGGTACAAATTTGAATTTTGAAATCTTTTATTTTTTTTATTATAATTTTTAAGACGCACTTTTTTTTCACTTAAGATGATTTCTTTAATATTTTTTTTAATATTATTTTTAGTTGCACATGTTTTTTTTAACACTTGATAAATTTTTATTTGAAGGGTTTTCTAAACAGATTTTTTTTTGTTTAATGTAAAAGGGGAAAGATAGGTAGGTAAATTTATATAGGTTTGGAAGGCATAACAAAAGTATTTACATTTTGAATGAATCAATTTCACGTCCCGATAACCGCATCAACTAGACGATCTGATAAAACTATACGAACTAAGTACCACAGCGATCTCCCTAAACCGGAAACAATTGTATAACTATTTCAAATATTTAGTTCACTCAAAAAAAAAAAAAAAAAACTCATAGATACACCATCATTATTGGTAGAATTATTACGTAAAAAAAAAAAACGAAATAAACAAACAAAATAAAATAGAAAAAGTCAATAGACATAAGTAGGTACAACACAAAAAAAAAGTCTTAAGCGATTGAGTCTAAATAGATAAAATCTATCTTTTCGGCACTTAATCATTTATATCTTTTATTGTATCTGCCATGTCATGCGGTGTGTGTAACAACAAGAGAACCCGATAGCAAAATATCCAACCAACCTAACTCACTCATTAAGAAAAAAAAAATAAAAAACTAGGTATGTATAGGAACTACCTATGTAGGTACCTACATACAATCCAAATCTGCCTCTCTCCTAATGCATTGCAAAACTAATAAAACATTTGCTATTTTTTCGTGAGTTGCGTGCGCGACTACTGCAAAATTACGCGTATCTTTCCATGATACCACCGACTAAACCAAACCATACACCACGATCACCGCACTTCACGACGACAACGCAACGCATGGTGTGGTGCTCTCATTTATTCTATGCCACACGAAAATAAATTTCAATCTAATCTGCATTTGACGACGACGACGTTACTATAAAATAAGTACCTCTCTACGCTGAACCGCAAACCACTGCAAAACAAAAGAACTGATCTGAATTTCAAGAAATAAAAAAAATATATATATCTCAATCCTAACTCACATGCGTAACGCGGCAGAGATCACACTGCTACTTGAGGGATCCACAATAAAAAAGAAACAAAACTAGGTACAAAAAATTTATTTTCTATTTGTTGGCAACGGATTCAGTTGGAGGAGGTAGGAAGGTATGGACCAAAAAAAAGTTTGCCAATACCTCTCAAACAAATCGAATTAAAAAAAAATTGTTTTTTTTTTTTTTATTTGGGAATTTTGTATTTCCTATACATCAAAGAAGATACTTTTGAGTTAGTTACGAATAAATATCAATCTCAAGTGTTATTTCTCTGCCACACCACTGTTCTGCTTATCTCTATTCCACCACCACCCACCTTCAGGTACCACAAAATACAAAAAAAAAAAAACACGCCGAATGCCGGCTGAAAAAGCTTTCGCTATCGAAAATTCCAACATAGGTACCCACATAACTACTGCTAAAACGTTGAAGTAAAAACGCAAGTTTACCGGTTAAAAAGCGAGATTAAGATATGGAATGATGTTTGGCTATTAACCTCTTAAAAGTCATACCAAACACCGGCAAAAAATGCCGCAGATACGCTTAAATCACCTTCAGATACTTTTAACGAAAAATAAGGCATAGATTAAAAAGTTCATTCGAAAACCTTCCAAAACGAAGTTGCACACTGAGCGCGAAAATTTTTTGATTGCATAATATGTATTAACTTTTTAAATATTTTTTATAATTTTTTTTTAAATGGGTATTACCGAAAATAAAGTTCCCTAAAATTGCGTTTAGAGAGATGAAAAGATATTTTATCTTTTTATTTACTGGGAATTTCTCCCTCAACTATTATTTTAGTTCCATTCACTCGCCGATATTTTGTTGTCTTTTTTTTTCAAATAATAAGCGAGATCTTATTTAAAAAAAAAAACAGTTTTTTTCTTCAATGAGAAAAATTATTTAAATTTAAACTTAAAGTACATCGTTATTTTTAATTCGGAGGAGGCGTGATAACGAAGATGAGACCGATTTTAATCCCAATGCTCGTTTGTTGAATGAGTTTATTTATTTTTGTAAATGATTTACAAAAAAAGTTTTTTTTTTTTTATTTTAAACTGAAATAAATTCAAAAAAAAAATAACAGAAATGATTTATAAGTCTGAATTTTCAGAGTCGCGAAGCGTATCGAAAACGACCAAACAACCAATATCGCGGTCGAAAACTGACTAAACGTTGTTCATCTACACTGGTGTAGTAAAGTGCTAGCAGGCTAGCAGCACCAAATGTCTTTCATTATAAATTATAATATTCGTTCAAACAATCTTGTGGATTCAGTCAGTCAGTTTCAGTTGTGCACTACTATTCACCACAAAATTATTTCTGAAAAAAAAGAATAAAAATCCAAGAGGAACAGCTCTGTGTGTTCGATGGTGCTGTGTGGTGTGCGTTGTGCTGTGCGAACGAACGCCTCACCGACCGTCGCGGTCGTGCATCGTGAATATGAATGGGAAAAGTGTTTTTCCGTGGTGAATATAAAGTTTAAATGCGAGGGGATATGTGAATTCACTAAATATTCGCTTGTTTTGTTTGAATTTGTTGAATTATTGTTCATTTTTAGTTGGAGCCGGCATAGAGTGGCAGTGGGGTTGTTCTTTTCTAGCCAGTGTCTTAAGAGATATTCAACTCACCACCACGGCACCACCCTCAGCAATTCCCATATCCTATTTGGTGTACTTAATGTTAATCATCTTCATGAGTTTAATAAGATTTTACATTTTTATATTTACCGGTAAGGCGAATTTGGTCAGCACCGGTTTCGCTTTCGTTGTCAATTAGGCATATTGACTGATGAGACAGTTTTTAAATAATTCAACGTCATTTTTCTAAAAGTTCTATGACCTGCTGTATACCTACTACTCGTATATCTCTGCATGCCTTAGTGTTTTTTTTTTTACACTTTCAATTTCAATAATAAACGCCTTCTTTCTAAAAAATTGATAAGAATTTTTGTTTTTTTTCTAAATTTTTTTTATCAGGGCGAGTATTATGGAAAAATTTTTGCTATACATATCAGTATCAAAAGAACAAACTACTATTGTTGTTGATAAGCGGTTACCTATTTATATTTTAGATGAGAACGTAAACGTATTATATCACAGAAGCCTAATTAGGATAAGAATGGTGGAAGGTGGAATTGTTTAGCTGATAAGAATTTTTTCTTCACAGGTTAAATTAAGAGAATTGTGTGTGTGGTGAGATTTTTCTCTTTACCGTCTAAATATATTTTCTTTTTTTTTTAAGAGAAACTAATGTATAACAGTTGAGGTGGTGGTGATTTAAGAAATTAATATAGGGTAAGCTACGCGGTCATTGACTTTTTGTGGAAATCAACCATTTGTTTTTACTCTGAAAAAAATAAAAGTTTAAACAAAAAAGTATATATCTAGTCTTGAACCAAAAAGCACAATTCATGCAGTCGTGTATCTTTTTAATTTTTGATTATCTTATTTGAATAAAAAAAGTGCTTAGAATTTTTAAAATTGCTTTACATATAGGTACCTAAAAACAAGGATATTGTAACAACTTTCACATCTGAACTAAAACGACTCTCAAATGAGCTATAACGACTCTCGAATGAAGAAGCTCCGGATTATAAATGATATAAGTCAACCTATGGAGAGCTGTCGTGAGCTTTAGAACTTTGGTGCTAAATGTCAAAATAAAAGCTTTAGAAAGGGAAGTTGTGGGAAATTTCCCTAACGGAAAGCTCTAGAAGCAGATACCAGAACTAGCAATATTCAGAGCTTGTCAAACAAGTATAAAAGGCACATGTTTGATCGGCATCGGCATAGGACACAGTTGGTTTTAAATCATGAAAGAATAAAGATGGTTTTCATAAAAGTTAAAAGAAAAGCTGATGAATTAATTTCAGTTTAGTTGAGTGGTGAACAATAAATTGTTTTATAGTAAGACAAGAAAAGTGTTTTATTTTTTGAAATAAATAAGTGGACACTTTTTATAAAGTAAATAATAGCCTAAAATGAGGGGTATAAAGAAACAATTACGTGCAAGGGTTTTTATTATTTTGTATGTTTGTTTGGCCCATAAGCATACTTAAAACCGAAAATAATACTAAATTCATCGATGCGTTTCTGAGAGAGTGGTCACACTGACCACTTTTCAATATGTTTGGTATAACTCAGAAACTAAGCCGAATTTGACAATTTATTACTTTTTATTTATTACTTTTTGTTCAAAATTAGATTCTCTACCTAAATGGATAGTTTGAAAAATTGATAAAAAAATTTCAGGAAAAGTAAATAAAAACCAACCTAAGAAATCAAAAATCAAAGATGTCTAAATTTTTTAATAAATTGTTCATAACTTTTTTTAAGCAAAGGGCCAAGCCATGCATAGACAAAATAAAGTAGAGATTAAGGGCACTAGCATGACATGTTCAAGATGTAATTTTTGTTCAAAATTTATAAAGATATGCTCATTCAAACTTTACCATTTCCTTAAATGTTTCACAATTCTGGTCCGAAAGCCCCTTGCTCGGTACAATGTAGAAACTTTTACATTCGTAAAATTGTTCTAAATCAAGATTTTGATATAATATGACATTACTATGCTATAGAGAATATTAAAGAAGTATGCAAGTTAGCAATGGCCTGGTCCAATTGATATAAGATTTGGAACAAGGTGCAAGGAATATTAAATTTTACATAAAGTACCAAAAAATAGGCTTTCGGGGGAAAAATATAAGAAACGACATAGTTTGAATGGCCATATCTCTGTCAGTTTTCAAATAATATGTTTTTTTTAACATGCCATATTAATGGCTTAAAATGCTACCTAACTTTGTATCAGTGTCTTGAGCGTATATTAGCTCCAAAACAAATTATGCACTATTTAGAAAAAAATTTTAAATCTTTGATTTTTCGATTTTCTTATGTTAGTTTTTATTAACTTTTCCTGCCTCATTTTTTTATAAAATTTTTTAAACTAGGTATCAATTTCGATAGAAAATTTAATTTTGAACAAAAAGTTTAAAGTGTGAAATTGTCAAATCTCCTTGGTTTTATACCAAAATATTGAAAAGTCACCAGTGTGACCATTCTCTAAGAAACGCATGGGTGAATTTAGTAGTATTTACAATTTTAAGTATGCTTATCCAAACTAACAATTTTGCCCCTTTAATCCAAAGAAGCTTCTCATTATCATTTCTTGCAATCATCTACATAAGCATTATAATAGTCCATAGAGTTGAAAAGGCGCACTTTTTGAGTTCATATTGGACCTTTATAGAATAAATTCAGTTGCCCCAAAAAACACTTACTACACTCAATTTAGAGGTCTTATAGAAGAAGGTGGAAAAATAAAAAAAAATTTCACAATTGATTTATATTAATATATTTATTTATATTTTTATTTTATTTTATTTATTTGCTGATTTTTTAGTTGAAAGTAATTCTTTCCCAATACTTAAATTAGTACGATCTACTACCAAAAATTCAAAAATTTTACACTAAGCAACAGTTAATAGTACCTGTCATATAACGTTTTTTTTATTTTGAATTTTCTCATTATCGGCTAAACGAATGAGGATAGATTTTTGTATATACCTACAAATTCCAGATAAAATTAAATAATATTGCATATCAAAATTTTCAAAAAAAAAGTTTTTAAAAAAGTTTAATTTTTTTTTTGAAAATTCGATATCTCGAAAACAGGTCAACGTTTTTTTTAAACTTTGTTTTTATAGGCATATAAATATATGTATACTTCAGATTTGCTATAAATTTTTTCAATACAATCATAATCAAGAATTATGATGGCATTCTCTCTTTTTGTATCAAACTGTCAAAGGAGATGTTTTAGCTAATTTAAATACCGTATTTCATGCTTCTTTATATTTTTCTCTCGTGATTTCCAAAGAAATTCTTCAAAGCAAGGAATTTTGAGTTTAACTGTTCGCGCTTTAACATGAACTTGAAAAATGATCATTGTTGCGTGTCTGATGGGTACCATAGAGGTATATCTTCAGTGCATGAAGAAGAGGCGTGGCATGCTTGCTCTGGCCCGGCTAGCTCAGTCGGTAGAGCATGAGACTCTTAATCTCAGGGTCGTGGAGTTCGTGCCCCACGTTGGGCACCATTGTTGCGAGTCTGGGTACCACAGAGGTATATCTTCGGTGCATGAAGAAGAGGCGTGGCATGCTTGCTCTGGCTCGGCTTAGCTCTAAGAAAAGGGGCAAGATTCACCCCAATCCTTAGAGCTGAGCCGAGCCAGAGCAAGCATGCCACGCCTCTTCTTCATGCACCGAAGATATATGTACCTCTGTGGTACCCAGACTCGCAACATGTCTGTATAGTTTGGAGTTTTAAATATGTATGTTTTGCAATTGACGCCTTTAAGCTTAAATCGAAAAGAATATAAATACGGATCTCTCTCTACCTTAGTGTTAGTTCTCCTTGTCCTTATCCCAGTTGGAATGTACATTTTAAATGATAAAAATTAAAGAGGCTTTTATCTTTCTAAATTACTAAGGAAGACCATAAGATGGCTAGATTATACTTGCGTTGGGCGCCATTTTATATTTAGGGCAAATTGTTTTGAATTAAACTAGATTAAACTTTTTTTACAATACTTTAAAATGTATGTTAATTGAATAAAAGTTGTTCAACGTTTACTAAAAATTTTAGATTTTTATTTTCTTCTCCTATATTCGCTGTAGGGGTAAATTAAATTGCCTTTTTAATGCAAATTCAGAGCTACACACTGTTTTTTATCGAATTTATGTAATTTTTTTTATAAAACTACCCTTACACTCTGATTTTGTTGGCAGATTTTAGGTGAATCACCTAGTATGCAATAAAAAAGGCAACTAAATGCACCCCTACAGCGAGTATGAATATAAAAGTCTGAAAAAATAGGGATCCATCACCATTACCCATCCAAAAAAAAATCTAAAAAGAAACATTTAACTTCCACACCAACTCAACACAATTCAGTACGACAACTCGTCACAAAGATACAGCTCTTCAAAAAACACTAAAAAAAAATGAAAAAAAATATGTTCCTTTAATTTTGTTGACTAAATTTAATTAAATAATTCTTTGCAATAATATTTTCCTTTAATAATTTTCTTTATAAGAACGGTAGCAATACCTCAGACGAGCCAAACAAAAATCATTACGTGCAATAAAAACTAAGTAAAAACCCAGCACAAGGAAAAGGATTACCATTCACAAGAACAGACTTCAAATACGAAAAGGAGATAATTTTTTAAAGAAAAAAAGGGAAGGTGAAATGTCAAGAGGTCAAAACGTATTAGAAAATCAAGAATCTCAACAAAAATATGGTCAAAAAGAGGGAGGAATAATTAAAAAGAAAAAAAAAAGAAAAGAGTGTCACTATCGTCTTTACTAGTTTTAGTACATTTCACTATATTTTTGTTCTTTAAAAGTTGTAGCAATATGCTTTTACAGATATGATACTCTGACTAAATGAAGCCACAAACACAAAACAAAAATTGTTTCCAAGAAGTTTTAGTTTTTGAAAATTTTCTAAAAAATGAATCACAGTTGCCAGTTGGCAGAGAATCACCCACATATTGAATTTTTTTCAATCAGAAAAGAATTTCTTCGAAAATTTTGGTACACAATACTATTTAAACTTTTTGGAAGCTTCTGCGTAGAAACAATATAAGAGTCAGTCCCAGCATTTTCACCATTAATTTTTTTTTTTTTTGAAAAATTGTCTCTTTACCAAAGGATAAAAGTAATTTATTGAATTTTTGGCACGAGTACGATAACTCAGGCGCCAAGAAACAATAACGTTTTTTTGTAGAACAGTTTAATACAAGCATTTTTTACTATCGGAGGGGGGGTCTTTCTCACCCCGTTTGGGCGGGAGGGGCAATTTCATAAAAACAGTACCAAAAATGTAAAAAAAATATTTAAAAATAACGGTAATACTTACAACTAAGTATTATACATGTATAGATTTCACTTGATTCAAAAACTAGCTAATAGAACAGAGTATTGGCTTTAAAAAAAGGTAAAATACTTAGTTGTAAGCATTACCGTTATTTTTTAATATTTTGTTTACATTTTTGGTACTGTTTTTATGAAATTGCCCCTCCCGCCCAAACGGGGTGAGATAGACCCCCCTCCGATAGTAAAAAATGCTTGTATTAAACTGATCTACAAAAATCCGCTATCATTTCTTGGCGCCTGAGTTATCGTACTCTCCCCGAATTTTTAAAGTAAAGTTGTAGAGCCATTTTCAGAAAAATAAGTTTTATAAAATTGCTTTGAAAAATTGTATGGTAGATACCGTTATTTTTGATCAAATGAATGACTAAAAATTACTATGAACCAAGTTTGAAGAAAATCGATCCTTCTGTGTAGGCTGCAGCCGAATAGACAGACAGTAAGACAGAATTGTGAAATCTACTTTGTTCGTCTACCCTATCGTCGTCATGACAAGTGTGATCAAAATCTATAGAGTTCAATTTTACAAATGCAAAAAATACCGTATAGTAACTATACAGGGTACTCGTCAATAATATTTGAGGACATGATTCTTGGGTATATTCTTAAAAAAAAATCGTATTTGTTATATTATTTTGTAAGTTATCTATCTACAGCCTCCCTGAGGCAGGGGGTCAGCCAAATTCGCACCACCTAACAACTTTTTTTTTAAGTTATTTGTAAAAACGTGTTTTCTTTTTTCATTTTGTAGACTTTTGCGAATATCTCGGCTCCAGTATCGCACACAGAACAAAATAAAATAAGCATAAATAAATTTAAAATGGTGAAATTTTCAATGGTGAAACTGATGCGCCTGACTTGCTAGCCCATGTAGGAATTAATTACCGAGGAGGATCCCACCACCTGCGAAGATTTGAACTTTTTCACGTTCCTTTTCACAGAACAAACTATGGCACACACGAGCCACTCAATCGCATGTGCAAACTTTTTAACTTGAACGCCTCATCTGTTGATTTTAACATGAGTAAAATAGGATTAAAAACATTATTTCGAACCAGTGCTCCACTCTCGTTAATGTATTAATTGTTTTAACTTTGTATGTTTAGTTTAAATGTTTTTTTTATATTATATCTAATTTTGTATTTGTTCTAATTTTGTAGTTATACATGTGCTTGTGTTAGTTTGCTTAATTTTACTAACCACTAACACATGCACTCATGATGAGCCTCTGATTGTAGAATGCAGCTTGCTCTAAGCTCACTACAACAAAGAATCTGAAGTGTAAAAAAAAAATATATTGGTATGAATTCCACCATGAAAAAATGATTTCACTACTCAAAGGACAAAATTCGCCTACGAACATTTGTGCGTATTTATTAAGGCAAAAATGTTCCAGTGAAATATAAACAATTTTCTTTTAACGATATAATTGCAAAAACTGCGTTTTCATTCAGTATACTTTGCTAAATAATAAATTAATAGTTTGTTTTAAGGAATAATAAAAGAATTCAACTTTATGTAAGCTTTAATTTTAACGTAAAAATAATTTTGAAATTGGTTTGATGATTTTGCCGAAATTGCTGAACACAAAATAATATAACAAATTACCTTTTTTTTCCTTTTAACCAAAAATTAAATCAAATATTGACATAAGTTTAGGTTATCAATTTATAAACCTAAAAAACCCAGGGGTTTTTGAATCTTTTAACCTTATATATGTTCCACTTCAAAGATCACTAAATGGTTATAAGAAGTCAGCTATAGTTTCAGTAATTGGTCAGGCATAGGTTTCCTTTAGGAATTTAAAAAAAAAAATCCATACCACAGTATGTCTTAGTTGGCCTCTTGCAATGATTCAGTGGCCTTTCGAATGGTATGGTTAGTATGTAGGTATACGATTTTTTGCAAAAACCAATAAATCAGGTGCCAAAAATGTATTGAAAAAACCAATGCCTGACCAATTATTACCTTAATACTTGTACTTGTTTTCTAAGATAAAATAAATGAGGTACATACTAACAATTTTTTTTAAATTACCTTGAGTGGCCTTTAAAAAAACTTTTAAAATTCCTTAAAACAAAATAGCTACATCACTTACCGATTACTGAAACTATAGTAGACCATTTATCTCACAGATTAAAATCTCGCAAAATATCGCAGAAAATAGACTTTTTAATCAAAACTTTGCAAATCTTGCATAAGATTCTTAATGTTGGAGATTCGTCTTCGAGTTTAATTTTTTTTTTTCAGTCCGAAACTCGGAGCGAATATGACTTTAATTTTCGAGATTTCGGTTTATTTGCGAAATTTTTAAAGAAGTAGAAATTGTTAAAAATGGGATTTTTTAATTTTGAGATTATTGAGAAAATGTGAGACTTCGTTTTCTAAGATTTTGGTATGCGTTATTTTCTAAGGTTCCTGGCTTTTCAGATGTAACCCATTTTTTGGGAATATCTCACAAATAGGTGCCAATAAACGTTGGTGAAATTGAAAAGCTGATTTCGGTAAGGTCATCCCGGATGGGCCCAAATCGTCTCTAAATGAAGAAAAAAAAAAATTCCCTAATTTTTTCAGATTTTTATTTTCATCCCCTATAGTCGCTGTAGGGGTAAATTAAATTTCTCCTTTTTTTTGCATATTAGAAAATTTGCGTAAGATCTTCCAAAAATATTCAGAGCATGTAGGTGGGAACTAGGCAAGAAAAAAATGCTACTGGAGGGGGTAATATCTCCCCCCGCTTGGAAGGGAGGGGCAATTTAATATGATATTTGCATAAAATAGAAAAAAAATAATTAAAAAACAACGGAAATACTTACAGTAATGTTTTGCAGCTTTTTGGAAAGCCAGATGTCCATTCTTATGGCTTGTTTTTAAGTTAAGGTTTTTTGATGAACTGTTTCGGCTAAAAATTGTTTCAAACTCAATTTTTTGAAGAAAAATTATTATTTTGTTTTTTTTTTAATTATACATAGGTTTGAAAACAGATTTTGCTGAAATCGTTTATTCAAAGAACTTTATTTAATAATCAACTATTAAAATGGACTTCTTTCTTTCCAAAAAGCTACAAAACATTACTGCAAGTGTTGCCGTTGTTTTTTAATAATTTTTTTTCTATTTTATGTATTTATTTTATTAAACTGCCCCTCCCTTCCAAGCGGTGGGAGATATTACCCCCCTTCAGCAGGATTTTTGTCTCGTCTACTTCTCACCTACATGCCCTGAATTTTTCGGCAAATTTTATGCGAACTTCCAAAAAAAGGGGAAATTTAATTTACCCCTACATCGACTATAGGGGATGAAAACAAAAATCTGAAAAAATTAGAGAATTTTTGTTCTTCATTTAGAGCTGATTTAGGCCCATCCAAATAGTAAAACTAAAAAACAAAACATTATAACGACCACCCTAGGCGACATACCCTGCTTTGTGCAGGGGATATCATTAAAGAAAGTAGTAAGTTACTTAAGTTCCTTTGTGTTACGATACAAAAGAGAAAAATAGATTTTTTTAAGGCCTTAGGTTTTAAGGTCTAAAACTACATATTTTCAATAAAAAAAAAAGTTGAGTATCCCCAGGATTCGAACCCTGAACCCATTGGTTTGATCCTGACGCATCGATCAGAAAATTCCAATCCACACAAAATGTTGCTACGAAACTTTTTTTGTCGATATTTAACATTAAAACCTATCGATTTTGATATCGTCAGTCTTACATAAGGGCCCAAGAAAAACTGTCGGAATGTTCGTAGCGATAAATATTTTTGTTATCTTCGTGCATTAAAACTGTATTTAATCCATTAGAATTCTTCCATTTAATTTATAACGGGTGATTTTTTAAGAGGTTCAGAACTTTTTTTAAAAAAAAAACACAAAAAATTCGAAAAAATGAATGAAATATTTATTTGAATCGATAGTTTGAACCTTGCAATTTAATGTTTAAAGATAATTTCATGCAAATGTTGACCGCGGCTGCGTCTCAGGTAGCCCATCCGCTGAGTCCAATTTTGGCATACTCTTTCACACATATCGGCCGGTATCTCACGAATGAATGCATGGATGTTGGCTTCCAGTGCGTCAATCGAAGCGGGCTTGTCCCTATAGACATTAGCCTTGACATACCCCCACAAAAAATAATCTAATGGTGTCAAATCGCACGATCTAGGCGGCCAATTGACCGGCCCGAAACGTGAAATTAACTGTTCACCAAACTCGCCTCGCAATTGCGCCATTGTTTCGCGTGCTGTGTGGCATGTGTTGAAACCACATATCATGCAAGTCAAGAACTTCCATTTCGGGCAAAAAAAAGTTTGTTATCATCGCTCGGTAGCTATCACCATTGACAGTAACGCTGCGATTCGCATCATCTTTGAAGAAATATGGCCCAATAATGCCGCCGGCCCATAAACCGCACCAAACAGTGGCTTTTTCGGTATGCATTGGTAGCTGTTGCAATGCTTCTGGCTGATCTTCACTCCAAATGCGGCAATTATGCTTATTTACGTACCCATTCAACCAAAAATGAGCCTCATCGCTGAACACAATTTTTCGATTTCGACATTTCGAATCGAGCACGAATTTTGATAGTAAAATTCAATAATTTGCAAGCGTTGTTCATTTGTAAGACGATCCATGGTTAAATTGCAAACCAAACTGAAGCTGTTTGACAGTGACACAAGGTACTAAACACACGTCAGCTGTCAAAACCAGTGTTGCCAAAACCAAACCAGCTAAAAAATCACCCTTTACAATAAAACTCAATTTGACTCTAAATTATTTTCTGAAGAAAATGACAGATATCATGGATTTAGCACGATACTAAAAAATTAAAGCAGTCATTTGGTGATTTTAACTTTAGTAAAATATTTAGAGAACAACAAATATTATATAGGTCAGACAGGAAAAACTTTTTATGAACGATTTACAGAACATTTATACCTAAACCAAATACAAAATCTAACTACGCCTAATACCTAATTGACAACAAACATAGGTCACTACTCAAACTTTGACAAGAACCTTAGCCCATTACATTTTTGTAAAAAAGGAAGGCTACTAAACGCATTAGAAGAGTACGAAATTCATAAATCAAACAAAACAGAACAGGACAGACTATTAAACGACAAACTAACTTTAAAAGGGAACGCACTATTCAACACTGCACTCACATTCTACACGAGATGAAAAAAGAAAAAAGAAAAAACACAATAAATTCAAACCACAGCTGACAGCATAATATTAACAACAAAATTGGCAATCTAAAATCGAAAAATTATATAAAAATCGCCTGAAGATGGAAATTCAATTTCGGAAACGCGTAGCATAATAAACAAAATAAGTTGTGATATACCTAGTTTAATAAAACAAAGAAATTATAAATTATAAAAATTCTTGTATTTTGTATTTTTTTTTCATATATGAAAAATTGAAAACACACAACTTGGAGACCAAAACCCAAAAATGAATTCATATTTGTATGGCAGGTATAGGACAGCCCCGGATCTATGGGGGGGCAAACCGGGGCCTGTGCCCCGGGCGGCAGCTTCCAGGGGCGCAAAATCCATGTGACTGAAAAAATTGCGAATTGCGACGCTCAATGAAATTAAATTAATTGAATATCAAATGGTATTTCTTCGTCAACCTTTAGCAGTTTTTCTTTCATTAATTCACCATTTAACATAATTTTTCAAAAACTATTAACAACTATCACTTGATTGAAAAATTTAATAAAAGTAACGAGCTATAATACATTGTTGAAAGTTTTTCTGTTGTTTTTAAACAAGTGTTTTTTGCACTGTATGTAAGTGTATTTTTACAAAACTTCCCCTCCTCCCTAAACTGTGGGAGATATATCCCCCTTATTGAATAATAAAACACTTTTTAGTTCACAAAAATCTAAATACAAAAACAAATGTAGGAAATCAGGTGCTCTACAAAAAATTGAAAGTGACATAAACGCTAAAAATCATTTTTACAGCTTTGACAGCAACTTTTCATGATGTCGAAAATATTTGTAAGCAAAAATTTAAAAGATATTTTAACCTACAAAATCAAATAAAAAATTTGCTCTTAGTTCTATAGGAGCCGAGAAAATTGAATTTACCTTTTCCAACACCCTTTTTCAAAATGGCGTATAACACAACATTTTCCACCAGCCAGAGACTGCCCTCACGCGTATCAAAGAACCAGTCAATCTAAAATGACTTGTGTTTTGACGTTGCTTAGCTCTTGTACTATTAAGGATTGAAATTGTGTGCGTCAATTTTATTGAAATCGTTCAAGGAACAACGAAGTTATAATAATATTGAAATCTTTTGAAACATCCTGTTTGAAAATATTTTTCTCTGATACAATTCTGTATCACCTTTCACCTGTGTAAATTTCATCGCAATCGCTCAGGAAATTACAAAATGTTGACTGACATTTGCTATTGCTATAACTCTGTATCAGCAATCACCTCTGTCAATTTCATTGAAATCGCTAAAGGAAGAACGAAGTCCCGAGGATGTCAATACTTTTTTTCGGAACTTTGTTCTTCGATACTTTATCTTGCGTAACTTTTGCTTTTCGAAATGTTGTCCTTTCGTAAAATTACATTTTTCTTACTTATTTGGATGGTTCGTGAATGAATCTTCAATAGTTATCTCATGATAAATTCGGAAACGAACCATATTTTATAGATCCTTGTAGATTTGTTCGAACGAAATTGAATTTAGGAACCAAAAAATAAGATTCACGATCGAAAATAAAATTCACTTTAGAATTTTTCACGAGAGAACGAATCATATTTTATCGTTCTACGAACCTTGGCTGTATATCGTCTTTGCTTAGGCATATTGTTAATTTTCTTATCTATAGTGAAAAGTTGCTGAATAGGTAAGGTAGTAAGTAGCTACATACAGTCACTCACAAAATTATTCGGAATAAAAAGTTTTTTTTTCTAAGCATGAAATTTTTTTCTGTTATTATTTTTTGTTCTGCTGTTGTTGTTTTTCTGTTATCTACATTTCTCTATGTTTTGTCTTGCTATATGCTATATGCACATTTTAATATGGGAAACAAAAGAAATAAAGAGCGTGATATTCTACCTACCGTTACTTTTATTATAATCTCAACAAAGCAAGAATAATCTATATAAAGATTTGATATAGATTAATTCCGAATACTTTGGGGAATGACAGTATGTGTTTTTTCTTATCAAAAACGGAAGGGGCGCCAAAATCAAGTTTGTGCCCCGGTTCATAAAAATCGTAGATCCGGGGCTGGTATAGGATTACCGTTATTTTAAGAAAAAATATTTGTTTGAACAGATTTACATGCCTATCAATAAAATGTGCTCAGATATCATCTAATTCACAAATTAACTGAGACGTCGATCGTTAGTTAACGAATTAAAATTGCGTATCAATAAAAATATAAACTGCTAATTAACGTTAAGTTCAAAATCTTAACGCAAATCTACTACAATCAACAAGAACTCTGCTCTTAAAGCCTAGCACGCAGATCGAGCTAAAATTCCGCTCCCACATTTTTCTCCAAACACCAGCTAAAATCCTAGCTAAATTTTGACACAAGATTTTTGTGGAGAATACATTACAGAAAACAGCTGTTCTCTGAAAAGAAATTTTATTCAACAATTTCAAAGAATTTTCTTTCAATATTTCAAGTTAAAATAATCAAATAAAATAGATTTTTTCCTTTTGGCACTGCTAAATCGTTTGTCCTTGAATATTTCTCGGTATCAATTTGAGCCTGCCACAATTTAGCTCGAGAATTAATGTACCGAACAATTATTTCACGCGCAAAATTTTGAAAGATGAGTGCGTTCAGTAAGAAACGAAAATTTGATTTTTTAGCTGGAGCTGCGTACCTCTCGGCTAAAATGTTTGGCTAAATTTTAGCTTGGCTAAATTTTGGAGAGACTTTTGTATGGGAGCGAAATTTTAGCTCGATCTGCGTACAAGGCTAACCCTTGAACGCTGCTGATGCGAAACGAAATCTCCAACAAGACAACGAAATGCTTACGAACATGAAACGAATAAATATTCATTGACAGTTACACGAAGTCAAAATATTAAAACAAATGCAAATGCAAAAAAACCACAAGCAGCCATACTGTAATGAAAGAAACAACAAAAATAAGCAAGAAAAAACACAAATATCATTTTTTCGCACACAATAAATGATCTGGGTAGTTAATTATGTGCGAAAAAAAGAGTGTAGACTTCTTCAAATAATGTGCTACAATTATCGATTTCGCTCATCGAACAGCGTACTGCAGAACGAAAAGTAGAACAAAATTTTTAGTTTATGATTTCGTTCTGTCATATTTGTATGGGATGTTTCGTTTCGCATCAGCAGCGTACTAGGCTTTACCAAAGACTACCTATTTATGGAACTGCACATATACCTTCTTACTAAATGTGAACGTTTGCACATACACTCTCTCATTTGAGATTGTAAATTGCATGAGTGTGACAACCGTCTGTTTCCTTTTATCTCTAGTTTTTGGTGACAATGACAGAAGTACTTTTAACTTAATTACTCGTTTAATGTACCTTCTTTGGTGAGTTAGTTTACTACCATGAATTTTGATTTATTGATAAGATTTGACACTTAACTCACTGATCAAAGTCCCCTTTCACACGAAGAAACAAACAAGTTGCTGGAGATTTTCTGACGTTTTCTTTTAATTTCCTTAAAAATCTCTTGTACCTTTCATACGAGGAAACAAATCTCCAGGCAATTTTTGAAATTTCCTTTGAAAGTCTATTGGTTGAACACACCTAAACCTAGATGTGAAAGGAAATGTCAAAAAATCTCCTCAAATCCTCGACTGGGGAGATTCTGTTCGCCCCTCTTTCCTCCTGCCGTTCTCACCCATGAACTAAAAGTTGTTGGCAACTCAGTTTCCTCGTGTGAAAGGGCACAAAGATAATTTGTGTTTCATTTCCGTTTATGAATACCGGTGTTAGTGTTGAAAGACTGTTAAGTACCAAGTTCAAATCAAAATCTCTTGTTCAATATGTACTAACGTACCTACATATCGCAAGTAAAAATATGTATAATCGGGGAAGCACTAAAGTTGTCGTATAAAATCAAGCAAATATATAAAGAAAAAGGGTCGATTTATTTACTTTCCAAAACTGCCAATTTTTGTCGAGTTCACATTTTTTTGTATGAACTTTAACAGAACCTTAGGCTAAAACTGGTGGGTATATAGGCAGTTTTTAAAATTAATGAGCAAAGGTATTATTTCGACAATTTATTTTTTTTTTTTTTTGGGTAGATGAAAAATAATAGAAATCATGGTTTGTAGAAAGATAAACTAATAGGTATTTATTCTCTCGTGAAAAATACAAAAGGGAATTTTATTTTTGATTCGATCGCGAATCGCTGACCTTTATCACGATCTTATTTTTTTGTTCCTTTAAAATAAAATTCCTTATTCAGGATCAAATTAAATCTGTAAATCTGTTAGGATCTGTAAAATATGGTTGGATTATGAATTTTTCAAGCGAGAACTATTAAAGATCCATTCACGAACCGTTCATATAAGAAAGACAAATGCAATTTTACGAAAGGAGAAATTGTCGAAAAGTCGAAGTAGTGCTAGGTAGATAATGTTTCGAAGGACAAAGCTTGGAAAAAAAAATTTTGAAGCCCTCGGAACTTCGTTGTTCCTTGAGCGAGACAATGGAATTGATACAGCGGTTCAACAACGAAGTTGCAAAATGTTGTTATTTTTTTAAACTCCGTTTTTTTTTTTTTTTTCTTTTTGTAATTCTGAATCATCCATCATTTATGTGAAATTCATTGAAATCGCTCAAGGAACAACAAAAGCTTCAAAATGTTTAAATTTTTTTGAAACAATTTATTTTGAGTTTATTTTTTGCTTTTTTAATTTTATTGAAATCGCTCAAGAAACAACGAAGTTGCAAAATGTTGACATATTTTTGAAACACCGTTTTGAAAATAACCAAATGTCAACGAATTGCCCTAAAATTACATTTGTCCGGGGTAGTTAAGAAAACTGTGAAAATTTCTGATTTTTAAGAGATTTTTAATGCATCGACATCGGAGCCATCCTTCAATAAAATTGGACAACTATAAATGGCTTGACAGATGGTGGTGGAACTATATTTTGACGATTTACCAGGTGCTTCATCATAAAAAAACATATTCTTTAAACTTACTCAAATGTCTCTATTTTCCCTATTTCATTAAAAATTTCTTCAAAAAATATGTAAATAACTTCACAGCCATAGTGAATGAAAATTTGATGAAGAATGATTTTTGTAAAGGGTCTTTTTAGATTCACATCTTTATCGTGAGAGAACTAGGTATATTTTACACAAATTTTATTTTTTCCGATCTCTCATGAACGAGAGACACATACAAAAAGTATCACGTTTGTTCGTGAAAAACGACATATATGTACCTACATTATTATAGATCGAAAATGTTATCGTTCTCGAACTAGGTAGGTAACAAACAATAGATTAAATATTTCATTCACTCAAGTGAATATGGGTGGATTATTCCATTGACGGTGCTCACATTGGCCTGAAAAAAAATGGATTTTTTGACGTTTCAGTAGGTTTGTTTGGTATTTTTTTCCCAAAAAATGTTGAAAAGAGGGGACAATTTTATCAGAGTTAGGGAAATTTGAAAAAAAGTTAACAAACGCATTGAACCATGAACTGCACCACTTTTTGTTAGAAACGTCATTTTTGTGTATAAACGGCGTTGCCACTTTGCTATGATTTCAATAGATCTAATGCACTTTTTTCGTAAAAAAAATCTACTGCTTTTAAATCGAGTACCTATGCACTTTTATTTTTCGGAAAAGCAAATTATCATCAAAATTCAGTCCCCTAATTTTTCAATTATATTCTTACTGCTTTCGGCTATTGGCTTGCTTTGATAACAATTATTGTGACAGTATAATTGATTATATTATGCTATTTTTAATTTCTTTTGTTCTTCTATTTTGAAAATAAAAGTTAAAATAGGGATATGCAGCTCTTCAAGAGAACTGAATAGGTATACTGCATTTTTTTTTTTGAAAATCTACTTCGGAAAATGTTCCTATTAGTGGCAACGCTGTGACAGAAACTGACCACCCCGATATTTGACAGTAGTTGTAACACTTCGTGTTCACAGAAATTTGTGTAGCAGAAATTCACAAATTTTCCAACGAAAGGGAAATTATTTGCTCTCTCATTGCGCTCTCTCGATGCAACTTTTTGAGTTAACAAACAGGAATACAATTTTTGAGAATTTGTAAAATTTGTGAAAATTTGCAAGAATTTCACGATAACAAACAGACCTAGTCCTAGACCAGTCCAATGTGAACACCGTCATTGGATGATTTTGAAAGCTTCTTTACGCTGGCTTAAGGTTCAGTGAGCCGCTGATTATTATTGTTCTAGATTGAATAATTAATTTCACTTACCATTCTTAAGTGTTGTTGATATCCATGTTAAATAAAAAACAATTTATTCAAAAACCGCATCACAAAACACGGAATTTACTTGAAAATCGATAAAAGTTAACAAAGGGCTCACGCACCACACCGCTTTTAATTTAATTTAACTTTTTTGAAAGGCAAAAACATAAGAGGGGTATAAGCTAAATAATTTCGATAATTTTTTCTCAAACCGCACAGCTTTAAATGTTTTCATCGAAATTTCTTTTCCTTGAACACAGCCAATTTAAAGGAAACGGAACCTATACACCGACGACGACGAAGACGACGACGAACAGCGACGCCATTGCAGAACGATTCCAATGAAAATATACAAATACAATTTATTTTCACCAAAAAACACTTTTTCTTGCTCTATTAACCATTTCAAATCACTTTCACTTATTATTTTACCATTTTAGAGTAATAATTACACATTTTAAAAACCACGCACTAAAAATTTACTTGCAAAATAAATATTATCAACAGACCGATGCGATCACGAAAAACAGAACTGAACACGAATATTCCATTCCATTGACAAAACTAAAAGAGACCAAATACAACAAACAAGAACTGAATTGTGGCCGGCTAAAGGTATGCAATTGTTATTAGTGTTTTGTTCGTTTTAAAAATCGTTGAAAAATTCTGTTGGTTTTGAATTTCTTTTAGGCTCTGATTTCATTCACTATATTTGGGTATTCAGAGTACGCCGTCATTTCATTTGAAACTTGATATTTTATTAAAAGAATAATACAAGGTGTGTTTTATTGGAAAAAGTTGTAGATAGCACAGTTAAATTTCCCCTGGCAAACAACAACAAAGAAACATTTTTACTGACTAATTTATCGACACTTCCAGGATTTGTTGTTGTTTGCTGAGGGAAATTTTACTGTGCTAGCACAACTTTTTCCAATAAAACACACCTTGTATTATTCTTATAATAAAATATCAAGTTTCAAATGAAATGACAATAAAACATGGCTTTTATACCTAGGTGGCGCTGGACTTGGGTTGAATATAAAAGTGGGTTTAGCGGTTTATTGGTCCTTACATTACTGCGCTAGCTATAAATACCAAAAAAACGCGCCTATAGTTTAGTAAATACAATGTCTGTACGTGTACTTCCCAAAACTATGAATTTTATTTTTTGTATATGAGCTTTGACAGAACTTTGGGCTAAATTCGTAGAAAATCGTAGTTTTGCGAGGTAAGCGAACAGACATATGTACAATTTAAACAATTTTATGTGTAGATAGCTACATGAAAAGTAAAAAATAAAACAGAGAGACAATACACAGTCTGTTCCGTTAACTTCCAAAACTATGAATTTCTAAAGACCCGCAGCTGAATTTATTAGATTTTCTTAAGATGGCTCTTAGAGCTCATTTAGTTAAGTTTGCTTAAATATTTAAGTTGCCTTTAAATTACGTTACATAAATTCTCATCTATAATCAATTTTCTATTGCTACTTAACTAAACGATTGAAATGTAACGTAACGTGAGAAAACTCACAAATACATGTTCATTTCAACTGTTTTTTGCCAGCTTGCGAACAAAAACGAGTGCATACTTATAAGATAGAAAGAGAAGCAACTGGATGTAGCATCTTGGCATAGTCTAATGCAAAAGAAATGAAAATGAGTAATCATTTTGGTATGCGATACCTTTATTTTTGTGTCCAGAAATTCTTTTATTTAATTTATTAATTCATACTTTGGTCTTTTGATGGAAAAATATTTGGATTAATCAATGAAACAATTTAGTTTTAACTTAATTGACTAAAGAAAATCACAAATCTTAAAACTTCAATTAGGTACCTACAACATTCAATATGGAAACTCTACCTACATACATACATTACATACATATAAATACCTATATTTTTGTGATAAAAATAATTCTTCTCGAATGTCAAAATATGTTTATGATGGTTTTGAGAAGCCTTTAAACGCGGTGGATGGCGTTTAAGTTGAGAAGCATTTAAGTAACGTTGCTTAAATGTGAAAATTGATTATAGATACCAATTTCGCACCTAACAGCAGTTTAAAGGCATCTTAAAGTTAAGATGCCTTTAAGTTTTCTTAATAATTACGGCTGCCGTTGTTCAAACGTGGTTTAAATTTTGATCCGTGGTTCAAATATTTTTATTAGCTGATTTCGGTGGAATTACTGAGGTTCAACGATGGTTCAAGGTTCAAGTATGTTGTAGTAGCATTGAATAACTACAAATAGAAGGGACACCGGGCAAAACGTCCCCAAGGTGTCCTGGTTTCGCAGCCTGTCGCTGCAGTCGCTTTTTCAAATACAACACCCCTGTAATAAATTTGTTTCTTAAAAGCATTGAATAATTACAAATAGAAGGGGACACCGAGCATTGCTCAAACGACAGTCGCACCAATCAAATCCAGTGGCCGCTCATGAAGCTATAATTTCCTTTTCACACAATAATTGGTTTTCTTCTCGGCTAAGTGAGTCTCAAATAAATCCTTTTGTATTTTTCTTAGAGATATACATATGTAGATACATACGAGTAGATATGTAGATAGTGCGAAGAAAGGATACATATTTTTTTTCTTCAATTTGTGCTTTGATTTTCTTTTGTGAATGAACGCACAAGTAGGTAACATAGGTGCATTTTAAATATATTTGTGTTTGGTGTCCGTCTCATCGCCATACAGCAACAAAAAGATACAAAACGGTTTCTCTTTTATTTGAATTATTGTGCGTTTGAAGTCCGGTTACGATACGGAGGAGAATTGCGTTTAATTGTTGTGTGTTTGGTAAAAGTACCTTTTGTTTTTTCTTAATTTCTCAAAAACTAAGGAAGATTTTTTCATTTGGTTTTCGGTAATGGACTAAATAAATGATGAGGGCATTGAATATTGAACACAAGAAAGAAAGCACTTTATTACGTAAAATTTTGAAAAGTATTGGCATAAAAAAAAAAATCACATTTTTTTTTTTTTAATTTTGACTTTGAAATTTAATTTTTCGAAACCTATTCACTTAAACAACTTGATTTGAAATCCAAATGCAAGAATGGAGTATTATCTTTCAAAAAAAACTATAGCATATTATAAGATGTGTTTTCGTTGACTTTTAATGTTTTTTTTGCCTGCCTCAGGGAGGGAAGATACAACTTTCCCCCCAAACATTTTTTTTCTTAGAATAACCCCAAGAACCACATCCTAAAATACTTCCACTCAGGTCCGGGACACACTGTATATTATCTATACTAAGATTTAAATAATTTCTTGTATTTGAATTAAGCTTAACAACAAACTGCCGCTCACTTTCAAAAAGTATTCTTTATTTTTTTTTATTATGTGTAGACTAAACTTTTAAATCTATAAAATAATTTAAAAACTACTTTTTGTTTTTAATTAATTAAATAAATATAATTCTAATGTTCGGACTCAGACGTCAAACTTCAACCATTCAAACAAATTTAAGGAAAACAAAATGTTTTTTTATAATTTTGTATTCATGGTACTAAGTTGTGGTATAATATGAAACACGAAGCATTTTTTTTATTTTTGAAGGTTGTCAAAGTGAGAAAATCTCCGAACTTTATGTTCGGAACTTTAGTTAGGTGACTTGTGTATTCAACTTTAAGTCACCTTGTTTTTGTTGTAATATTTAGTTTAACCTGAGATATGTGATCTTCAAGCTTCAATGAATAATGTTTTTTTATCACCAATATCCCAACTTATAATGATCATTTTAGACTTTGTTGAGACTATTTGTTTTTGTGGCTTTTCACCGTTATTTTAGAAAAAAGTTCAAACGACTTTTTGTAATCTCTTCGTAGGTATGTATATCTTTTGCTTCCTTCCAAATATTTATTGCATGGTTAATATAAGTATGCAGATTTGAAGACTAACATATTCTTAACATTTTTGAAAATTTTCCAATTAAAAAAAGTAACTAATTGTGTTTTTACTAAACATTTATGTAATCACCATCGAAATGAAAACAAAAATAACGAATTCTTTTCAACTATTTACAATTTTGTATTGGTCACGCACTACTTGGACAAGAAAAAAGATTTAAATTTTTTTTTTTAATTTTTTTTAATATAAAAATAATCAGCAATGTTAAGAACATGTTAATCTACAAATTTGCATACTAATATTTACCATGCAATAAATATTTGCAAAGAAGCAACAGATATACATTAGGGTGGTCCTTAAATTGGACATTGTCTTGGATAGCCTTCATTCGAGTCAAAACATTGAAAAACAATTTCCCTAATTTTTTCAGATTTTTATTTCACCCCCCTGGTCTCCCTTTTTCCACTTTAAGGTACAAATAATGGAGTTAGGGTGATTCTTATAACACGCAAAAAAAATCAGAACTTATAGATTAGATTGAGACGAACAAAAAATTGTAGCGGAGGGGAGGTCTTTTTCTAAAAATTTGACCCGAAATAGAAAAAAATTATTAAAAAACAACGGGACCACTTACAATGGCGTGCTATAGTTTGTTTTAAAGCCATGAATTCAGTCTTTAATATGTTTTTTTAAATCAAGCTTTTGTATTTGTATTTGTATTTATTTCATTAAAAATGTGGTAGTACAAGAAGAATATAATATTCTTATAATTAGTACTTAACAACTAAAAAACTCGTCAAAAAGAGCAACACAAGTTGAGATGAAATACAAAATAAATATATGTAAGTACTTAAAATTAGCATATAAAAAAGCAAAGTTTGAAAAACAGTGAAATTAAAAATATAGGAAAATATAGGTATTTAAGAAAATTGAAGGTTATTATTATTGATATTATTATTTATGTATACATATATGTAGGTATGTTTTAAGAAAAAATAGTGTTATTATTTGAGATATATTCATAAAGTGTCTTTTTGAAACTTGAAAGTGTACTACACTCCCGAATAGAGAACGGCAAGGAATTCCATAGTTTAATAGAGTGGAAGAAGAACAATCTTTTACTTTCAAGATAAAGGCAATTCCATGGTAACTCACGTTACATTTGGGAGAGTTTCACGCTCTCTTTCATTAAAATTTCCATACTTATATAAATATAAATAAAACAAAATATAAATTCTATACATGGCAATGATTTCAACTTCTAGGAAAAAATAAAATTTTTGGGAAAAATAAATTCTTTCTTAGTACAAAATACTAAAACATGTTGGTAACTCACGTTACCATATTCGGACACCGGTTTTGTAGCACTACTGTGCATATTTTCTAAAAATTAAACAAACCATTAAAGGTAAACTGGTTTGTTGAATTAGATATAAGAATTTATCAGCCTGATTATATCTGTACACAAATTTTAAATTATTGAAAATATTTTATACAAATTTATTAAAATACATGGTAACTCACGTTACAAAAAGTCGGTAACTCACGTTATTTCACGTTTTTAATTTAAAAAATTAGGGTTAAGCCTTTTATAATTTTATTTTATTTTTAGCCGTATGCTTATTACTTGTAGGATATTTTGTAATTCTAGTTTTAAAACTAGCGAACAAAAGACAGGGGGCGAGATAAATTTTCCATTTTTCTATCTTCATGTCCACTTTTTCATGGAATTACCCATAATTAAAAGAAGGTACAATTATACTGTTTGTTCTGACAGAAGAAGCAAAATTAATTTTTTCATAAAGATACAGAGGTTGCTTATTAATTATCACATTAAAAAGAAAAACACAATTTTTGAAATTCAAATATTCTTTAAGAGATAAACCTGTTATTATTTTGCTATATATAGATATGTGGTCAAATCTACGTAAGCGAATAACATATCTGATGGCTGTATTATACGCGACTTGAAGTTTTCTCATAGAAATTGAATCTAAATTACTAAAAATAAGAGCACTATAGCTGAAAATTGGTAGTAAGAGACTTTTGGCAAGCATTAGTCTTGTAGCAAACGGCGTTACCGATGCGGATTGATTTAACTGTCTTACTCCAGCATAAATTGATTTGACTATCATGTTTACATTATCCCTAGCAGAGAGTTTTGTATTAAGAACTATTCCTAGGCTTTTAACACTTTTGACATATTGAATATTTTTTGTCACAAAAATAATGATGTTGTACGTTTGAAAATTATTTTTTTCAGAAACTATTTATAATAAAAACCTTGATTTAAGAAACATATTAGAGACTGGACTCATGGCTTTAAAAAAAGCTATAGCACGCCATTGTAAGTGGTCCCGTTGTTTTTTAATAATTTTTTTCTATTTTGGGTCAAATTTTTAGAAAATGACCCCTCCCGCCTGAACGGGGGGAAAAAGATCCCCCTCCAACACAATTTTGTGTTCGTCTCAATCTAATCTATAAGTTCTGATTTTTTTCGCGTGTTATATGAATCACCCTAACTCCATTATTTGTACCTTGAAGTGGGAAAAGGGTGACCAGGGGGGTGAAATAAAAATCTGAAAAAAATTAGGAAATTTGATTTTCTCATTTGATGCCTATCCAAGTTGGATTTTCAAAAAAAAACAATATAAGGACCACCCTAATATACATTGTATGTACCTACGAAGGGATCACAAAATCGGTTTTTTTTTTATTATTAGGTGTGATTTTGGTGATTTGATTGACTCAAAAAAATTCCGACAAAATTACAACCTTTAAAAATTAAAAAAAAGCTTTCTGTCTCATCTCACACATACAACAAAAACCACTGACAAAAAAATACAAAATCTTGTTCCTAGAATTTTTCTTAACTAGTGTACATACATGCGATTTTAATTTTAAGTTAAATTAAATTATGGCCAAATTAAAATCAGAATATCTACCTCTCAAAAGTCCACTTAAAGTGTATCCTTCTATTTAAAAGAAAAACATAAGATACCTAGAACCATTTTTATCGCTTAGTTGCTAAAAAAAGGGAGTTACATACCTACATACCTTCAAATGTGTTCTACACCCTGTTTCACGGTTTTAGTTTTAAATTTCAAACATTTTTCAATTGGGTACAGCAAAAACAAAACCTTAATTTAAAAAAAAAAAAACTACATCTTTACTATCACTGGTTGCTTTAGTTTCTTTTTTGATTTATTAAGTACATAATAATACTTATAATTTTTATTTTTCCTATCTTAAAAATAACAATGTATGTATGTACCTACATTTATACCAAAATCGTTGAAAAAACAATAAATGAGAACAAATTATAAACCATTATTTAATTATTTTTATGTGACAGATGGCAGGTACCTATGTAATAAATAGGTACGAATTGAAAATTGGTACTCAATACTTGATAATCTATATTAATTGATAAGGATCCGTGAAAATCAACGAAAAATTTAAAAGAAGATGGAACAGGTACCTTCCTGCATATACCTATAAAACGACCCATTCACAGCACATAAGTGTGCACACACTCCGCCACACATATACCACCGATCGACCCACCACACCAAAAATCGAGTGCACACTTGTGTTGTGTGTATGTACCACTTGAGACTTATGTTTTCAAATAAAAAAAAAAAATATTATTCCTTGCCTATGGATCTCAAGATATAAAAAACAAAACAAAGCCATCATCGTTAACATCCCAAATTGCAAGAAAACACTAACAACAATTTTATTTACTGGACAACACACAACCCAGAAAAGAAAATATAATTTTTATCTCTACCCCATATTTTCATTAACCTTGAGTTCTCGAATGGCATTGAAAAAAATACCTCAAAAGCAAAACTAAAACGGCTGTTCAATTTGTTGTTCATGCTCTGTGAAAAAAAAACATTTCTTCCCTTTCTTCTTCGGCAATTAAGGAAATTTCCCAAAAGGAACAAACTTTTAAGGAACAAATTTATTAAAGGGTGTTGTATTTGATAGAGCGATTGCAGCGACAGACTGCCAAACCAGGCCACCTAGTGGACGTTTTGCCCGGTGTCCCTTCTATTTGTAGTTATTCAATGTTAAAAGTTTGTTCTTTTTGGGAAATTTCCTTTATTGCCGAATAAGAAAGGGAAGACATGTTTTTTTTTCATACAGCATGAAAATGATGAAAGGATTTTTTTCTAGCCGAGAAGAAAACCAATAATTGTTTGAAAATGAATCTAGAGCTTCATGGGCGGCCACTGCATTTGCTTTGTGTTACTGTCGTTTGAGCAATGTTCGGTGTCCCCTTCTATTTGTAATTATTCAATGGTAGTAGCCAATTTAATGCCTCAACCATCGTTGAGCCTCAGTCCATTCTCTGAAGTCGGTGAGTTAAAATTGATGACCCTAAGAATTTTGCTACAATTTTATTTGAGAATTTTGAGAGAACTTTGGACTTAATAAGTAGAATTCGTTAGTTTTGGGAAGTACGCGAACAGACATACTATTTTAGTTTGAGTATTTATTAACCCTGTTCCTTGGTTAGTCCCAAACAATTTCAAAAAGTTTCAGACCGCCAGATTTGGTGCAGACCATCAGTAAAATTTTTCAAGTGTGGAACGACTTTGCACTAAATCTGGCGGTTTCAAACTGTTTGAAAGTTGGAGGGGAATAAACCTATTGTTAATTTTTTCATTGAAAGCATGCAGGAGAAACCGTCCATCGCCAGTCGGCAAAGAAAAAGTGGATTTAATTAATGAACAAATATGAATACTCTTATTCTATCTATTATATTATAATGACTTTCCATATTTGAACTATAACGACTCCGAAAAGCAAACAAACGGACACATTAAAGCTTCCGTTCACAGTGCAAACATACCCTAATCAGCCATAATTATAGCGACTTTCAAATGAAGGAAGCGCCATCTGCCAGATTATAGCAGATATACCAGCTGTCAAATGAAAGCTTTTGGAAGGAAAATTATTGGGAAATTTCCCCTATGGAAAGCTCTGGAAGCAGAGACCAGAACCTTCCACTACTTTCCAGAGTTTGTCAAACAAGTATAAAAGGCACATGTTTGAACGGCAGGAACAGTTTGTTTTTAATCGTGAATGAATAAAGTTGGTTTTAATAAAGGTAAAAAGTAAAGTTGGTGAATTAATTGCAGTGACGAATAATAAATCGTTTTGTTTTGTAGTAAGAAAAGTAAAGTGTTTTATTTTGTGAAATAAATCACAACAAAAACATAAATGTTAAAAAAAGAGCCAAGTTCTTATATGTACAAGAAACCTGTGCGTAAAAGGTCTGCCAAAAAAAGTAATGAGATCTAAAATATATGCCAAGTTTTAACTTCATGAAGTTTAATATCAAATATCTTAAGTAGAGTAACATCAAAACAATTCCAAATAATGACAGAAATTTGGTATTTAATGATTTCTGATTAAAATTTGGTGGATTCACTGGTCAAGTTTTCTTACATTTTAAATTTGTGAATAAGTTAGTAATTAAGAGAAAACTTGCCAAGTAAATCCACCAAATTTTAATTAGTTATCATTAAATAGCAAATTTCTGTCATTATTTGGAATTGTTTTGATATTACTCTGCTTAAGATATTTGATATTAGACTTTATGAAGTTAAAACATGGTATATATTTTAGATCTCATTACTTTTTTTGGTAAACCTTTTACGCACAGGTTTCTTGTACATATAAGAACTTGGCTCTTTTTTTAACATTTATGTTAAATGTTATGTTCACTCCTTTTTGCAAAGATGTATTTTGCCAGGTGAAAATCAAACCCTACCGCTCTACAAACTTTCATAATTCTACGACAACCGAAAGTGCTCCATATAAATAATAGCAATTCTGATAAAGTGGGTGAATGGTAAAATTCCAAATTTTCAATTTTTTGTTTCAAAGTACTTCAAACCCTACCAATCTACCAATTATCATCGTTATACAACAATCGGAAGAGCTTCATATAGTTTATAAGAATTTTTATGAATGTGGGTTGATGCCACGCCCCTGAAAGGAAAATTCCAATTTTTCAATATTTTTCTTTCAAAGTACTTCAAGCCCTACCGTTCTACCAATTTTCATCGTTCTACAACAATAAAAGTGCTTTATATAGTTTATAAGAATTTTCGAAAAAGTGGGTGGATGCCACGCCCTCTGAACTAAAATTTTCAATTTTTGATTTGTTTTCTTTCAAAGTACTTCAAGACCTACCGCCCTACCAATTTTCATCGTTCTACAACAATCGGAAGTGCTCCATATAATTAGTAAGATTTTTTAAGAATGTGGGTGCCACGCCTCCTGAATGGAAATTCCAATTTTTCGACTTTTTTTTATTTCTAAGTACTTAAGCCCTACCGACCTACCAATTTTCATCGTTCTACATCAATCAGAAGTGCTCCATACAATTTATAAGAATTTTTAAGAATGTGGGTAGATGCCACGCCCCTTGAATGGAAAACTCAAATTTTTAATTTTTTTATTTCAAAGTACTTCAAACCCTACCGCTCTACCAATTTTCATCGTTCTACAACAATCAGAAATGCTCCATATATAATTTATAAGAATTTTTAAGAAAGTGGGTGGATGCCACGCCCCCTGAATAGAAAATTGCAGATTTTCGATTTTTTCCTTTGTATGCACCACAAGGCCTACCGTTGTGCGAAATTTCAAGTTTCTACGATGTTGGGAAGTGCTTCATAATTTTGATGATCTGTCAGTGAGTCAGTGAGTCAGTGATTTTTGAAGTCCTATATTTCGGGAATTACTAATGCTAAGGAGTCACTTTGATAAGTGGGCGTTTTAAATAAAGTAAATAAGTTTTACTAACGAACCTGGGAAAATATTACAATATGTATTCCTATTCTTCCCAGAGCTGTAAATTTCTACCAATTTCAGTCAAATTTTATTCTTAAATATGAACTTTGACAAGACTATGGACTAAAATTGGTAACAATAGGCATTTTTTACTGACTTTTAATTTTCGTCTGACAGCAGCTTGGCCAATCTTAAACTTGAAAAACTCAAAAAAGTGAACTGAAATTGATGTGTTGAACGCACCCATACCAAAAAAGAGCTATATTCTTCTTTCTATTATTTTAAGCTCATAAGCATACTCCGAGCTAGCTCTGATTCAAAAATGAATGATAAGTTGAGAGCATTAGTGCTATGAGCTAAAAAGAAACACAGATCTTTTTTTGACAGCTCAGTGCTGTGCTCTGACTCAGATTCAGATCTCACATAGTTTTCAAACAAAACACAACACAAAACACTCTGGTTTGATAATGTGTACCACGCTTAAGAAAAGGTTAGTTGGATTTGTAAAAGTATTTGTCCTAGGAAGATTTAACAATATTAATTTCTAATCTTCAAGATTTACGAAATAAATTTTAGTGTTAAATCTTCGAGATATAAAGCGTGGTACACATTATCAAACCTGAGTGTCACCCGTGTTGGATATCAAACCTGCGTGAAAAGTTTCGCGTACAAACTTATCAGTTCTGTTGGGCGTCAGGCAAAGAAATTCCACTACTCTCAGAAAATTGTTTCATTTTATTTTGAGGCTATTTCCACCACGAATCGTGTTAGTTCCTTTTTGCATGACCCACACGAGCTTTTTCTTATTTTGATTGCACTTTTTCCACTGATTCGTTATAAAAATTCGTGTTTTGTTTCGTGAATGACGGCTCATGAATGAAATTGTGTATACATCATCGATCAACCACCCAACAAACCGAGGGTTGTCAAGCAGTAACAAAGTTTGTATCTGGGTTAAAGTTAAGTCCCGAAAATTCTCTGGGCTTAGCTAGGCCCGAAGGGAGTTGTTCTTGATTTTAAGATGTAAATTGCTTAATGGGCCTACAGACACCACACTTGTGTGCAGACATGTGTCGGTGTGCGGAAATGTGTGCTGTGTGCGGGCTGGTGCACACACAGATTTTCGGTGTCAGACACGGAGCGAGTAAAAATCAAAAGTTTTTGATTTTTGGTGTCTCAATCGGTGTGATGTGTGTGGGGATGTGCGCGCACATTTGTTATTAAGTTGCATTGGAATCGCGTTTGAATGAGGAGCGTCGGAATTTTTTCGATTTAAAATGTTATTATCATTATGGTCTTTTTTCTATGAGATCTCTAAAGTGTGTACGATTTGGTGGCGTGTGTGGCGGAATAACACACCGGTGTCGGTACACATGTGTGCACACAAGTGTGGTGTCTGTGACCCCTTTTAGCTTCGACGTCGTTTTATTCGTCCAAGCCCATTCGGGCAAGGAAAAATAACACTTATTATTTGCGTTTTCTTTTTATTCGTTGACTAAAATCAGTAACAAAACTAAAACCTCGTTTTGCTACTGCAATAAGATTTCAGGTTAAACGAAAGCATTGCAATAACTGTCAAACAGAGTAACAGTCAATCAAAATCGGTAACAAAACTAAAACTTCTTTTTGCTACTGCATTCAGATTTTGAGTTTACACGATAACATTGAAATCTTTTTTAAGCAGAATAAAATTTAAGCAAATTCAGTAACAAAACTAAAACGTCTTTTTGCTATTGCAATGAGATTTCGAAATTGAAATCAATATTAAGCAGACTTCCAGCTAAGCAAAATCAGTAAAGGCCAGTTGTACAAATATTTAACTCGTGGTTCTGCAATTTTAACTAACTGACTTTGGAGAATGGACTGAGGTTCAACAATGGTTCAGGCATTAAATTGGCTATTATAACATACTTGAACCTTGAACCATCGTTGAACCTCAGTAATTCTGCCGAAATCAGCCAGTACAAATATTTAAACCACGGATCAAAATTTGAACAACGTTTGTACAACGGGTCCTAACAAAACTAAAACATCTTTTTGCTACTGCAATGAGATTTTGAGTTTACACGATAACATTGGAATTTTTTTTAAGCTGAATAACAGTTGGGCAAAATTAGTAACAAAACTAAAACGTCTTTTTGCTACTGCAATGAGATTTCGAGCTTACACATTGCAATCGCTTGGTTAGGTTAGGTTAGGTAAATGGGCTGACAGTTGGTTTTGTTACCGTCACACTTAGATCAATGTAGATCCATTGTGGTACCCTAGGAATTGTGAACCCTATGAAAAGAAACCTATGATACATCCCATGTTAATTCAAGCCCGTTAAGGGTGTTGAAGAGTCTCAGCAGGCTATAGCCTGAAAAGTCGGTGAGTATTTCTTGGTCGTTGGAGGAGTATCCGTTGGTACATAACCACCAAGCTGAGAAGAGGAAAACGCCTTTCACAAGCGTGATCCTTCCTTTGCTCCCATTAGAGAAATCATCCCTCCATCAGGCCCGTAGGAGCAGTGGCTCCATGCAACGTCTGGTAGATGGGTATGATAGATCAGTGGTTGGTTTACGTGTCCGTTCGATGAATGTCTGTCATCACATAATCACCCGGCTGAGAAGAAAACACCTTTAAAAGGTGTAATCCTTCCTTTGCCCCCACTTGAGGAATCATCCCTCTATCAGGCCCGTAGGAGCAGTGGCTCCATGCAACGTCTGGTAGATGGGTATGATAGGTCAGTGGTTGGTTTATGTGTCCGTTCGATGAATGTCTGTCATCACATAATCACCCGGCTGAGAAGAAAACACCTTTAAAAGGTGTGATCCTTCCTTTTCCCCCATTTGAGAAATCATCCCTCCATCAGGCCCGTAGGAGTAGTGGCTCCATGCAACGTCTGGTAGATGGGTTTGATAGGTCAGTGGTTGGTTTATGTGTGCGTTCGATGAATGTCTGTCATCACATAATCACCCGGCTGAGAAGAAAACACCTTTAAGAGGTGTGATCCTTCCTTTGCCCCCATTTGAGAAATCATCCCTCCATCAGGCCCATAGGAGCAGTGGCTCCATGCAACGTCTGGTACATGGGTATGATAGGTCAGTGGTTGGTATATGCATCCGTTCGTTTAAGAAATGTCTGTCGTTATATAATCACCTGGCTGAGAAGAAAAACGCCTTTCAAAGGCGTGATCCTTCCTTTGCCCCCACTTGAGGAATCATCCCTCTATCAGGCCCGTAGGAGCAGTGGCTCCATGCAACATCTGGTAGATGATCTATCATACATCAGTGGTTGGTTTATGCGTCCGGTCAATGAATTTCTGTCATCACATAATCACCCGGCTGAGAAGAAAACACCTTTAAAAGGTGTAATCCTTCCTTTGCCCCCACTTGAGGAATCATCCCTCTATCAGGCTCTTTGGCAGCATAACGCGGGTGCATACACGTTCGCAGCGTGCAACGTGCGCTTTAACCAATTGAGCACCATGCATGCGCACGCAGGGACATAGGGCCCAGGGACATACATAACTGTCAATTTTCATTTTGGGGCTTATGTCTCACTTGAGTGGGTCATTGAGCCGAAATTGAATTTAAGGCTTTTGGGCAGTACGTCCGTTTTTGGGAGTTATGACATTTTAGGATTTGGGCATTATGGTTTTTTGACGATAAGACCTAACGCTTTTGTTGGTACTATTTTAATTCTTGGCTGTCATGACAAATTTAACACTTTTGGCGAGTTTCATAGGTGTAAGATTTTTTTCGTGGGTGTTACTGTTAAAATTCTACACTTTTTCCCTTACCCTTCAAAAAAATACCCTTTCACCGAAGATAGTTTTAATTTTTATTCTTGGTTTTATTGACTAATGAAGCATTTATTCCAAGTTCCATTGACATACCATTATTTTTAAAGGGTTTTCGGTAATATTTTACCTGTTGTACTTTAAAAAAATCATCATTACATAAAAATGTCAATAACTTTTTCGTGGGATTAAGTCTCCGCGTTGAAAGGTACTCTTATTTATGTATCATATGAATATGCTGTAGAAAAACAAATATTTCAGTTTGAAAAACTTTTCTCCCTCTCCATCCCATCCAATGCATCTACTCAAAACGCCAGTCCGGGGTTTTTGGGGGAATTCGGATATGCTATAGAGGGTGTAATTCTGCGTCGATACCAGTTTTGATATTTCATGAATTAATTATTTCCCCCTCTGCGCCATTTTTCCGGGTCTACGGTTGTCAAGCATGTTTGTCAAGTACGTTTGTCAAGCATGTTTGTCAATCATATTTTTCAAGCAGGTTTGTCAAGCATATTTGTCAAGCTTGTTTGCCAAGCAATTTTGCCAAGGAGGTTTGTCAAGCATGTTTGTCAAGCATGTTTGTCAAGCATATTTGTCAAGCATTTGTTCGTCAAACATGTGTAGTTAGCAGGTATCGCTGAAATAAAAAAAAGGACTTCAAAATTTGAATCTAGCCTATTCTTGATATGCAAAAAAACTGCAATTTTGGAGCAAGTTCCTAGCTTACTTGGTTCCTGAGATACATGCTGTGACTTGCTAACTTAACATCCTGAGATGCACAATGTGATCTCTAAACTTCACAGTGAAGTTAGCAGCTCACTCAATGCAAAAAAAAAATATGCTAAAATACTGCAAATCCTTCCAAGATCCCATTTGCGTGGGTTAAAATTGCCCTGCTAATTTCACAGACGTCTTTTCCAGTGTCTTATGGACTCCCATATGTCCTCCGGAAGCTCCCTCATGCATCTCTTGAAGAGCGACGTTAATTTTGGAGCGAGGTACTTAAATCAGCATCACATTTGATTTGCCGTCTGTGGACTCCCACTTACGTCTTAGTACTCCTTCTTGTACATGAAGCAATAAGTCCCATTACTCCCATTGTGACGAATACGCCTTAAAAGTTGGACTCCTATCGGAGATGTCAACCCAATCCAATCCGGTTTCTCTTGGTGTTCCTTCCATGCAAGAATGAGTTCAATATGCGAGTCTTCTTATTGGTCAGTCCTCAGTTCTTCGTTACTCCAATCGTAAATGGGATCGGCTCTTAATCGCTGGATGGCAGCAACCTCCTTCTCATCTTGACGTGTACACTTCTTGCAGTCCCGTTGGCATGGTCTCCGAGATAAGGTATCTGCGTTTGAGTGCTACCTTCCTCTTCGATGTTGGATCCGGTAGTCGTATGTCTGCAATCTCTCGATCCACATTGCCACTTGACCTTCTGGATTTTTGAAATTCAAAAGCAGTAGTTTTTTCTGGCGTAGAAAGTACTTTGCTGTATTACGCAACAACCTTTTCTTCTCCTTCATGAACTTGCGACTGTACGGCTCCAAGCATCGATAATGAAAACTTTTCCTACTTAGATACATTTCATTTTCTATCAATTTGCCCAATCTACAAAGAACTAAGACTACAATTCTTTGGAAAATCATCTCTTACAATGGAGCAAACCATTACCATTTTAAATGGTGAGAACTGGAATAATCTGTTCCTTTATCTTGAGAGAACAATCGCGTACAGAGACATGATTTTATCTGAATACCGTTAATAAGTAAAAAACTCTAATAGTAGAATTACCTGTGTACATATATCATGTTTTTTCAGGATTGCTATTTTATAATATTTTTTGTGATTTAATTGAACTAAAAGTCGCTAATAATAGTATACACTTATTACCACCACTATCTTCTAATCTACTTTTTGAGTTCTTTTTTTGTTTTAGCTAAACTGAAAGCCCACTATTTGTTAATTACTAAGCATATACAAGTGCTACCATATAAGATATTTATCTATATTTTTTACTATTTTTGTTTTAGCTAAACTAAAAGCTCATTATTTTGTTAATCTTTCAATTATATTAAAGCTTTAACTGTCATTATATATATTTTTTGTTTTAGCTAAACTGAAAGCCCCTAATACATCTTACGTTAATTAGATAAGTACTAGATCTTTTTAAACTAAATATATATTATTTCTGTAATTGTTCATTTACATTATGTTAAAAGTTAAAGTATAAATTATTCTTGAGCGCTATTTTTGAAACATAAGTCAATCTGGCAGACGGCAATGCCACCGCCAAAAACACTTTTATTACTTTATATACAAAACACATTGTAATCAATACTATTGTATTTATAAAATGTTTGTAATAAAAAATCTATCTATCTATCTATCTAACTTTTCCTACTTTCAGATAGGCCAGAACTGATGTATTGCATAGGCACTGCTTGAGTTCCTGAAAGCTTATTCTCTCACACTCGCTTGACCATTTGAAATGTTTGCCTTTTTCAGTTAGCTGATGCAAGCTTTCGCGATTCCTACAAAATCCTTCACAAATCGATGATAGCACGTGGCTAGACCAAGAAAATTCCGGAGTTGATGTTTATCCTGTGGAGTTGGCCAATTCTTTACGGTATCCACTTTCTCAGGGTCAGTCTTCACTCCTAAGGAAGAAATGATATCATCCAAGTTTCAGCTATTTAACTTCAGACTTGAAAAATGCACACTTGTCTTTCCTGTGGATAAAGCCGTCTGTTCTTGATCTTTTGGATGGATTTCTACTTGCCAGTAGCCTCTCTTCAAGTCCAATGTTGAGATCCATTCAGCTCTTTCCATCGCATCCAAAGTATCGCTGATTCTTGGCAGAGGGTAGCTGTCTTTCTTTGTCACATCGTTGGGGTTCCGATAGTCCACACAGAATCCAGTATTTACATCCCTCTTTTCGAAAAGAACAACTGGGGATGCCTAAGGGTTATTCGAATTTTCGATTAGCCCATCTCTCTTCATGGTCGATATCATCTCTTCATCTCTCTGTGGTATACATGCTTCGGCTTGTTTGACTAACGAAAGACGTCATGCTGGTTGTCGAATAGGTCTCGCGCATCCCGCGTCACATCACATCCTATTTCTTAAACCTAATTGTTCTATCTAAAACATCAGCTGATGAGTCTCTTTTATAGATATTCTATGATTGATAACTTTTGTTCTTAAGCGGAGATTTTATTTTCACTTAGGGCCCAGTTGTACACTTATTTCAGTTCAGCCATTTTAATTTCTCAGAAATCAGCCAGTAAAAAGTACAATTTGTACCTCGTTTGTACAATAGGAGAAATTGTTTGTATATGTATTTCACATGCAAATTATTTTTTTAGCAAAAATACGTGTATACAAGAAACACACCACGCTTTAAATATTTGAAAACCCGAAAATCTATACTTTCGGAACTACCTTTTATAAGATTCTGTACTATCCCAAAACCTTTTCAAAATAACTAACGATTTTCAAAAATTACTTTATCAGAACTATGGTGAATCGAGGAATTGCAAGCGTTTTCACTAACACTTTGCAAATCTAATACATCAACTGTTCCTTTCAACTTGTTGGCAAATCAAAATGACAGCCGAGGATTGGCATCTTTATTTTTTTTAAATAAAGAAATACAAATAAACAAAAATGAAATATTTAAGTTCCAACGGTATAAATTCAAAATGCCAGAGAGTATGCAATCTTCATTTGTATCTCGTGGTGTATTCGGATTTTATAGGCCTTGAAGATTTTCGAAAACAAACTTTCGTTAATTTGTTCTTGGGTTGGCGTAATTGATTTTCGAGGTTTCGTTGAATTTAATTTCGAAATCTTCGAACATGTTTTCGGTGGTTCGCGTATTAAATTTTCAACTACTATGAGGTTTGTGTCGATGGTATTTCAATACCAACGTTTTATAATTTTTTATAGCAAATTGCTTGGTTTTATATAGTGGCAACACTTACCAGTAATGAATTTGAATTATGTATTTAATATTCTCTTTTCTCATTGCATTCTATTCATGTACATATATACTTAAGAATTATTAGTTTATATACATATACAGATCATAGAGTCAATTACCAAATGTAAATCCATCGATTCACTTGTGGTTCGACATTCAAACATATAACTTAAACTTTAATAAACTAAATTTATACTGAACGGTTATCTTTCATTAGAAGACACGACATTGGCGACGAGGATTTAAATTTTAAATTGTAGAGTATTCTCGCAGTGTCATGCCTGGTGACGACAAGGCCATAATACAGACCATCGCGGTTGGAAACAGTTTCGAGGAATTCAATCCAGAATTCGTGGACTGGGAAGTATTCGAAGCGAAACTAGAGCAATATTTTGTCAGTGTTGGGGAAGAAGATGACCAAAGAAAAACAGCATTCCTGTTGACAAAGCTGCATCATGAAACCTTCAAGCTCCTCAGAGACAGCGTCTATCCAAAAACTGTCAGCAATTTAAATTTTGCCGAAGTTAAAAATCATTTAACAAATTTCTATGGAAAAAAGGTGGCAGTTTTTGTTGAGAGACGAACTTTTTATGATTTAAAACAAACGGTAAGCGAAAGCATAAACGAATGGTATACAAGGGTAAAAAAAGCTGCGGTAAATTGTAAATTCGGTAACCAGCTAGACACAGCATTGCGTGATATATTCATAACGGGTCTGAGAGATGGTCCCATTCTTGACAAATTGCTGGAAGAAGACGAAAATATCACTCTCGATAAAGCTTGGGCAGCAGCGATTAAAAAAGAAACATTGATAAATAGCCGCAATTCCAGCAGTTGTATGGTAAATAAGGTAAATACGCAAAACACACACACACGGGCATCATTTAATAATGATCAAGTAAGTCAAAGTCGATCCACAAAGTCATACGAGTACACACCGGTAACTAGAACTTTTCCCCGTTCAGACGTTTCAGGCAGACGAACGGTAGACAAAGTTCACAAGAACGATGGTTGCTATCGATGCGGTAGAGTAGGACACAGCGGTGAGCAGTGCTACTACAAAAGCTTTGTATGTGACATTTGCAAAGTTCGTGGGCACCTTAAAGTTATGTGCAAAAATAAAAATACACGAAGCGAACACATAAAGAATATAACAAAGGTAGGAGAGGCACAAGAGAATGAATACTTCGTCGAACTTAAAAACATCACATCGAACAGAAAGAACTTCCCACCAATAATACTGCAAGTAAAGATAGATGGCAACGAAGTGGATATGGAGCTGGACACGGGAAGTGCAGTAACAATTTATTATTCCACAATGTGCTCTGCGCACATTATTAAAAACAAAAAGACTAGTTGCATCGAACATAAATATTGTAATATTTTCTCAGGTTCGTTAATAAAACTTATTTACTTTATTCAAAACTTCCACTTATTTATTTTACAAAATAAAAACACTTTACTTTTCTTACTACAAAACGATTTATTATTCACCACTGAAATTAATTCACCAACTTTACTTTTCACTTTTATTACAACCAACTTTATTCATTCACGATTAAAAACAAACTGTCTCGCTGCCATTCAAACATGTGCCTTTTATACTTGTTTTCCAAACTCTGGAAAGTAGTGGAAGGTTCTCGTCTCTGCTTCCAGAGCTTTCCGTAGGGGAAATTTCCCAATAATTTCCCTTCCAAAAGCTTTTATTTGACAGCTGGTAAATCTGCTATAATCCGGCAGATGGCGCTTCTTTCGTTTGAGAGTTGCTATAATTATAGCTAATAAGGGTATGTTTGCACTGTGTCCGTTTGTTTGCTTTTCGGAGTCGTTATAGTTCAAATTTGGAAAGTCATTACACTGCCCCCCTCTTAGGATTGATCGTCCCGAGCAAATCCATCACTTCCTTCACCATTATAACGATGTAAACGGTCGCTGTGAACTACTTTTAGTTTGCCTCTTAATCCTCTCTGAATGCAGTAGACGACATCGTTTATTCGTGTTACTACAGTGTAAGGGCCTTCCCAATTTTGTTGAAGCTTCGGTGAAAGTCCCTTCCGACGGTGGGGATTATAAAACCACACAAGGTCTCCCGCTTGGTATCCTGTTGTTGTTGCTTTTGTGTCATATCGTGTTTTCATCCGGTCACTTGATAGCTTTATATTGGCTCTTGTCCTTTCGTGGATATCAACTAGCTTTTCTTTGAGGTTGTCCACGTAGTCGTCTATTCCTTGTGGCTCATTTGCAGAACATCCAAATTTGATTTCACTTGGTAGTCGTATCGTGCTCCAGAGCAGGATTTCTGATGGTGTATGTCCTGTTGAGCTATGTACCGCACTTCGATAGGCCATCAAGAATAACGGAATATGCCGATCCCAGTCTCGTTGGTTGTCGCTTACAACTTTGGAAAGGTGTTCTTTAAGGGTCCGGTTGAATCGTTCAACCATCCCATCAGATTGTGGGTGAAGCGGTGTTGTCCTCGTCTTCTTAATGCCAAGGAGTGTACAAACTTCCTGAAAGATTTTGGACTCGAAGTTCCTCCCTTGATCTGAATGGAGTTCCATGGGCACACCAAACCTGCTTACCCAGTTGAAAACAATTTGATCCGCGACTGTTTTGGTTTCCTGATTTGGGATGGCAAATGCCTCAGGCCACTTGCTGAAGTAGTCCATTACTACCAGGATGTATCGGTTTCCGCTTCTGGTTTCTGGAAAAGGGCCTGCAACGTCTATTGCAATTCTTTCAAAAGGCGTGCCCACATTATACTGCTGCATCTTACTCTGGACTTTTCTGCCTGGTCCCTTGCTTGCAGCACAAGTATCACATTTTCGGCACCATTTTTCGAAGTCTTCTCTTGCGTGAAGCCAGTAGAATCGCTGCCTTACCTTTTCCAGTGTTTTATTGACACCCAAATGTCCTCCGGACGCTCCATCATGCATTTCTTTAAGAACATCATTGACTTTTGATCGAGGAACTATTAGCTGCATCACATATGATTTGCCGTCTGTGGACTCCAATTTACGTCTTAGTACTCCTTTTTGTACATGAAGCGAGTCCCATTGTGCCCAATACGCCTTAAGAGTTGGACTTCTGTCGGAGATGTCACCCCATTCTGGCTTCTCTTGGTGTTCCTTCCATGCAAGAATGGGTTCAATATCCGAGTCTTCTTGTTGGGCAGCTCTCAGTTCTTCATTACTCCAACCGTAAGTGGGATCGACTCTTAATCGCTGGATGGTACTAACCTCTTTGGCTTCTTGGCGTGTGCAATGCTTGCAGTTCGGGTTGCATGGTCTCCGAGATAAGGCATCTGCGTTTGAGTGCAAACTTCCCCTTCGATGTTGGATCTGGTATTCATATGTCTGCAATCTCTCAATCCACCTCGCCACTTGACCTTCTGGATTTTTGAAGTTCAAAAGCCTATTAAGTGCGCCATGGTCTGTTCGAAGAAGGAACTTCTGCCCAGAGATGTACTTATGGAAGTGTTTTGTTGCCGATACTAGAGCTAGAAGTTCTCTTCTGGTCACACAGTAATTTCTTTCTGGCTTTGAGAGTACCTTGCTGTAATAGGCGACAACCTTCTCTTCTCCTTCGTGAACTTGTGACAGAACGGCGCCAATTCCCACGTTACTTGCGTCAGCGTCGATGATGAAAGGTTTTCCTGCTGTCGGATAGGCCAAAACTGGTGTATTGCATAGGCGCTGCTTAAGTTCCTGAAAGCTTTTCTCACACTCGCTTGACCATTTGAACGGTTTGCCTTTCTCTGTTAGCTGATTCAAACTTTTCGCGATCCCAGAAAAATCCGTCACAAATCGACGGTAGTACATGGCTAGTCCAAGAAAGCTCCGGAGTAGATGCTTATCCTGTGGTGTTGGCCAATTCTTTACGGTGTCAACTTTTTCAGGATCAGTCTTCACTCCTTGAGAAGAGATGATATGTCCCAAATATTTTACCTCAGACTTGAAAAATTCGCACTTGTCTGGATTCAATTTCAAGTTTGCTTCTCGAAGCCTCTGGAACACGGCCTTAAGGTTTCCACAATGCTCATCAAATGTCTTACCATATACGATGACATCGTCCAAACATACTAGGCAAGATTTCCAAGTAAGTCCTTGTAAAACACACTCCATCAAACGCTCAAATGGTGCCGGAGCGTTGCATAGTCCGAAAGGCATCACTTTAAATTGCCACAGACCATTTCCTGTGGAGAAAGCCGTCTTTTCTCGATCTTCTGGATGGATTTCTACCTGCCAGTAACCACTCTTCAAGTCTAATGTTGAGAACCATTCAGCTCCTTCAATCGCATCCAGAGTATCGCTGATTCTTGGCAGAGGGTAGCTGTCTTTCTTTGTCATATCGTTCAGCCTTCGATAGTCTACACAGAATCGAGTGCTTCCGTCCTTCTTTTTGACAAGAACAACTGGGGATGCCCAAGAACTTTTAGAGTTTTCGATTAGCCCATCTCGCTTCATTGTCGTAATCATCTGTTCAACTTCGTCTTGTTTGGCTAATGGGAGACGTCTCGCTGGTTGTTGAATAGGTCTCGCGTCTCCTGTGTCGATTCGATGCTGCACCAGTTGTGTTCAAGCAAACTGCCCACTGGGTGAAGAGAGTATATCACCGTACTCGTGAAGGAGGCTTCCAGCAATACTAAGCTGACGTTCAGTTAATTTGGATGACTTCAGAATTTTTGCCATAATAGAGTTCACTTTCCCGGGGTCCACAGATTTTTGTGCGTCAGCTTCTGTGATTTTAGTTATTGCGGAAACAGATTCAAACATTCCAACAATTTCTCATTTTCTTAGCTTAACTTCGTACGGTTTGATGTTAAGTATTCGTACGGGTACCATGTTGTTCTTTAGTGCCACAAGGGTCTTCCCTAGGATGATGTTTTGGGAAGACTGTTCAGAGTCTGGTTCTACCATTAGGTATCGATGGCTACCCAAATCGCCTTTTATTTTCGTCCGAACGAACGAGGAAGGTGGCAGGCATATATCTTCTTTTATGACAGTCCTGAGAGTTGATGAGTTTTCATTGCCGTAAACCATAGAAATCTCCACATTTCGGTACTTGAGAACTTGCTTCCGTTGTCGAGAATTACTCCATGCTCTTTCATAAAGTCGATTCCAACGATGCACTCGTCACATATATCTGCTACCAAAAACAGATGTGAAAACTCCAGTTCTGCCAAACGGATTGTTAGACGAACTTCCCCGTAAGCTCTGGCTGCCTCTCCTGTTGCAGTTTTCAGGCGGTAAGTGTTGGTGTTATGCAGCCATGTCATCTTCACCAAGTCCTTTCGAACAATGGAGGCAGTGGCACCGGTGTCGATCGTAGCCACTTGCTTTTTACCGTTTAGTGTTGCCTCCACAGTCAGACTTTTGTTGTTTCGTTTCGTCTGTGAGACTTGGATGGTGGTTCTGGGGCCATCGATACCAGAAACCAGCTTCTGCCCCTCGAAGTTGGTTCTTACTCGTTTCCCGGTTGAGAAACGTGCGGAGTAGGAGTGTTGACATTGTTGTTGTTGCTGTTTCTGCTTCCACAATGTTGACATGCAGGTCTCTTAGGTGGCAATCTGCACTGGCGTTGAAGATGTCCGGTTTTGTTACAGTGCCAGCATCGAGCAGGTCCATCTCGCTGGTTCCTTTGGAATGCAGTTCTCTGGCAAGAACACTCCTCAATTTCTATTTCTCTTACCCGATGAACTCCTTGAGAAGCCTGTTCTGCTGCTTCCATAGGCAGGGCGAAGGCTAATGCTTCAGGGAGCGTGCGTTTTCCCGCCGTTCGAATTGCTCGCTGAAGGTTGATGTCAGAAACAGCACGAACAAAGGTTTCTGTTGCGAATTGGTTAATGATTTCATTTCCTGCAGCTGGATATGCCAGATGCACCAATCGTTCGATGTCAGCTTGAAGCTGTTGCAGAGTTTCTCCCCTTTTCTGGACTCTTGTATTGAGTTGAACACGGAAGACTTCTTGCATATGGCCATCTCCAAAGCGATTGTCAATGGCCTGAACAAGAGCGCTGAAGTTGCCATTCTTTTATGCTGGTATGGTTTGCAGCAGCTCAGCAGCAGTTCCTCTAAAAGCAAGCGTCAGAGCTATATATTTGTCTTCCTCATCCCAGCCGTTCATTGCTGCAGCTGCCTCAAACTGCTTCTTGTAGATTGACCAAGAAGTTTGTCCATCGAAGGTTGGTGGATGCATCTCCTTTCTCCTTGGACAGTCACCAGAACTTTCTCGAACCTTAATTTTTTTACTTAGTCCAATTCCTTGGTAATGGATTCGATTTTATCTTCTACCTTTTCAAACTTTGCTTCAACAGTCGAAAATTGTTTATCAACACGCTCGTCAAGGGCAACAGTTCTGTTGTCAAAGGCATCTAACCTACCTTCGAGAAGATTTCGAAGATTTTTTTGTTCTTGGCTTTGTTGTTCTAGAAGATTCTTTTGTTCTTGGCTTTGTTGTTCTAGAAAATTCTTTTGCTCTTGAAGAGTCTTTTCCTGACTTTCAAATTTGGCGAGCAGCTGAGACAGCATATTGGTCATAGTCGATGTACTTACTTCTTACTTGCTCTTGTTGTTCTTCCATTTCAATGTCGAATATAAACGTGTCCGGGTTTTTTTCCACATCTTCTTAAATCTTCTTGCAGATCATTCCTTGTTCCAGCAGTAGGAAGATCTCACTTATTCAGTTCTGCCTTAAGTTCCACTAAATTTAAATCATTCAAAGATTCACCCATTGTCTTTTTTTTCACTTTCCACACAATAAATTAACTGAGTGCACAGATGAAATAAGTTTTATTCCACTTCTAACACCAATGTAATATTTTCTCAGGTTCGTTAATAAAACTTATTTTCTTTATTCAAAACGTCTGCTTATTTATTTCACAAAATAAAACACTTTACTTATCTTACTACAAACAAAACGATTTATTATTCACCACTGAAATTAATTCACAAACTTTACTTTTCACTTTATTCATTCACGATTAAAAACAAATTGTGTTGCCACCGTTCAAACGTGTGCCTTTTATACTTGTTTTCCAAACTCTGGAAAGTAGTGGAAGGTTCTGTGCCGAGATTCAGCTAACTCGAAGCCGCAGGGAGTGAGTGAGATGAGTCACTTTTCATCGAAAATCGATTCAGTTAGCAAAAGGGAGTGAGTGAGCGAGTGAAATGAAATGTCAGATTACTCGCCAGATATTTCCGCAGTGACTTGGTGTATGTGTTGGTAAATTTCTAGTTTTGGGTAGGTATATGTGCTTTTCTCAAGAATTCCTATTCATGGATAGGAAACGAAATAAAAAACAACAACGTAGATAAAAACAACTACCCCTTTATTGATTCCTTAATTTTATTTTATTATCATATGCACATATTTATATTAAATAAATTTATACTCTATTCACTTTCAACACTTCTAAACTTTTTATTTCTCAAGGGTGAAACTCACATTAAACTTTAATTATGACAAAAAAAAATAATTGAAACAAATGATACTCCAAACTCCATTATTAAAGGTTCCAATGTTTACATTGTTGTTTCATTTCGTTTTGCGTAACGAGTGTGACAAGGAGGTAGAATTTAGCTCTTTTATATTTATTCTTTGTCTCATGTTCGAAACTAAATTCGAACTTACTCATTTCACTTAACCCAGCGGCTCCATTAGCAATATTTGAGGCAATAAATTGCCTCACTCATTGCTATTGCCTTTAATAATGCAAATGGAGACGCTTTGTCAATGGCAATGGCAATATTGCCTAGAAGATGATAGGCAATTATTGATTTCCATCTTCAAGGCAATAAATTGAGGAAAAATGGGATTCCCCGTAATTGTGAATGGCTTCTTTATTGATTTTTTCAATTAAATCGTAGAATATGAGAACGCACATGACAAAATATAGTGAATTAAAACTAAATTTTATTAAAAACAGGGGATTTGAACAGCATTTGCAGTCAAATATTTCTATACACACATTTTATAATTGAAATTGCCTGGCAATGAAAGTGCCCAACCAAGCAATAAATTGCCATTCCAATTCCAATTGCAATTGCCTCAAAAATTGCCAATGGAGCCACAGCGTAAATAGCTGAATCGCTTTTGCGAGTGAAGTGAGATGAGTCGGCGAGTAAGGCAAGTCATCTCATCTCACTCGCTGAAATAGCTGAATTTCGGCACTGGTCTCTGCTTCCAGAGCTTTCCATAGGGGAAATTTCCCAATAATTTCCCTTCCAAAAGCTTTTATTTGTCAGCTGGTGTATCTGCTATAATCCAGCAGATGGCGCTTCTTTCGTTTGAGAGTCGCTATAATTATAGCTAATAAGGGTATGTTTGCACTGCGACCGAAAGCTTTAATGTGTCCGTTTGTTTGCTTTTCGGAGTCGTTATAGTTCAAATATGGAAAGTCATTACAATATAATTATATAGTTATATTTCATATTTTACGTCAACATAAGTTAGTTTTTGTAAATAGTTTTGGTTTATTTCTACTTTTAACCTTCATAAAATTCATATTCACAGCTATTCAGGGATACCATATTTGAAATACAAAAATATAGGCAGTTGCCGATGCGTTTTATTGGGAATTTCTCACTGTTCTATATATAAAATCCCAAAAAAACACGGCTAATGAAAGCAGAGAATATCAAATCAAATATCAATTAATTTGATATTCTCTGAATGAAAGCCTAAGAGAATATTTGCAATGAAGCCAGAGTTTTGAAAACTGAAAAAAACGCCAAAACTATTATAATTTTGTACGCCAGTATTTTTAAATTCAATATTATTTTTCTATTAGGGTTAAACCTGAGTTGGTTACAGAAATTGGTTTCAAGTCAATTTAAATCCGAAGTTCACTCCGAGTTAATTCACCTAATTTGCCTGTTCACGCAAATCTTCTTAAGTCTACGAGAGTATGCAAGTCAATACAATTCTACACAAGTCTATGAATATGATTACGCAAGCTTACGCAAGTCCAATTCTACGCATATTTATGCAAGTTTTCTACGAAAGTTTACACATAGTAAGGCTTAGCTAACGCAAGTAGTAACTACGCAAGCTTACACAATTTAAGTTCTGCAAGCGTACGTATTGTTGGGAACTAGTTGACAAAATTATAAAAACAAGTGTTATTGGTGACAAATTAATGTTAGGAACTATTAGACAAAATTATAAAAACAATGTGTTGTTGGTGACTCTCCGAAATAGACTGAGGACATAAATTGATTGCATGTTCACATTAACAGTTCTCTTAGAACTTAGGACTAACAAATGGTTCCTAACATTTCATCATTCTTTGAATTAACAAGTAGTTTTCTTAGAACTAACAAGGTATTTTAGATGGTGTATAGCAGCATGCTTACGCAAGTCTACACAAGTTTACACATGAAGTTTACTCAAGTGTCTATATAGAATAGCAAGTGCATGGGGATTTGATTTCTGAATTGATTCCAGAAGCATTCACACGCTGACTTTCAGCGTGTAATTGTATGCTTGTGTGTTGTGAAACTTTCATCAAGTTTCCTAAATTTCTGACAGTGAATTGTGAAAATTTGTGAAAATTTCCAAGACATTTCAAGTTGACAAACAAACCTTATGTCACATTTTTCCAAAATACCAAATTTTTAAAATAAAAAGGAGTAATATTGATTTTCACCATTTAGACCAACAGCCGGGTACTTTTTTGTGCTATTGATTACTGAACTGATTGAATTTGTTCAGATGTGTCTCCTGAATATAAATCCTAGTTGGTAGGACTTGGAGGCGCGAGCGTCAACCTCCATCTTGGAAAACACGTTTTATCAAATATCGCTTGAACCGCGTGCACCATACGCACATAATAGTACATTTATTTGAAACCTTATACTTTATTCTTTTATTCGTTTTTCTACATTTAGTTGTTGTTGTGAAAAGTTTTTGAGACACTAAATACTAAAGTCAATATATTTTTGAAAACAATCAACTTAAAAAAAAATCACAATTTTTTCAAACCTTAAAATTTGTCAAACATTTTTCAAGAAAACAACTTGATTTAAAAAATAAAATCAAAGAATGGAATATTGGCTCTCAAAATAAAACGTTTTTTCCAAGATGGCGGCTGACGCTCACGCTCCCTAGTCCCACCAACTAGGATTTACATTAGGAGGACACACCTGCACATTCCATCAAGAAAATCAGTTCAGTAATAAATTGAATTATGAACTTACTTTTCTTGCTCTGGCTTTTGGAGTATTTTTCACGGAATGCTAGCATTATATAATTTAGATCTCTTTCTCACGAAGAAATAAAATTTTCTTATAAAATATCTTATAGTTTTGTCACGTGCTATACAAAAATCTCCTCGTTTGAAAATGGTCTTAACATGAAATTATGCACGTCCAATGTTTATCATAAAAACTCTGTTTATTCGCTTCCCAAAACTACCCATATTAGGTGTTTCACTTTTTTAGCACTGAGCTGTCTAAAACGATCTGTGTTTCTTTTTAGCTCAGAGCACCAGAGCTTTCAACTTGTGTTTCATTTTTTAATCACAGCTAGCTTGGACTATGCTACATGAGCTTAGAATAAAAAGACCAAGCGAATGGAGCAAATAGCTGAGCACAGCACATCAGTTTCAGTTCACCTTTTGAATTTTTCAATTTTTTGATTCGCCAGCTGTAAGATGAAAATTTAAAGTCAGTACTAAATTGTGGTGCGTTGATCGCAACGCAATCCTATAACAGTTCAATACTTAAGATGTGTTTTAAAATTGCATAAATCTGTCAAATTTTCCATACAAATTGTGACAGAATTACTAAGTTTAAAACTTTACTACGCTATAACGACGACTCTTACGCTGTTGCATAAATACCCTTAGTATGTCTGTTCGCGTGAATACCAAAACTACGAATTTTTACTAATTTCGTCCAAGGTTCTGTCAAAGCTTTTATACATAAATAAAGCTGTAGTAAAATTCTTAGAAATTCGTAGTTTTTGGAAGTAAACGAACAGAATGAAAGTTTTGAAAGTTTGTCTCTTTGATTTATTTTTTACTTTTCATATTCACACAAAACTATTAAAATTTGTTCAGTTTATATATCAGAGCGCTCACCTGAGCAGACGAATCTAAAAATTTTTTTACTTAGTATTTGAGCCTCAGAAATATAAACTGAACAATTGTATTTACTAAACTGTGTTATTCTTCTTAGGCTAGTCGCGCATATGCAACTTTCAGTTTCGCAACTGTTTGGTTGCAAAAATTAATCCTATTGACTCATATGGGACAGCGCGCACATGCAGAAACTATTCAGTCGTCGATTCGAGCAACTTTTCAGTTTGTGTTTTGCCACAAACTGAACGATTGCCCGAAATCGGTTTTTCAATTTGTGTCATATAGAATAATATGAAACTGCGCGCACATGCAACCAAATAGTTGCAGCTATTTTACCACATCGTTGAATTTTGTTCTTTCCAAAGTGACTTATGTTCTCTGTGCGAAAGAGAACAAATTTATCTTTTCTTTTATCTGCTGAGCAAAAGAATAGGACAAAGGCTATAATATTTTTCTTTGTATGTATGGGGTAGACAATTTTAATAAACATTGTCTGTGTGTTGGTTAGGTTCGTTGCGATTGCTTGTGGAGTTGCTCATGTGCGCGCTCATCGGTTAACTTGTGACTAAACTGTTTTGTTGCAGTAGCAGTTGCATGTGCGCGACTAGCCTTATGCTTCATTTCCGCCTAACGCTAATCTAAGATTTAATAAGATTTACCGCAAATCTCCTTTAAATCTTGAAGATTTAACATACAAATTTATTTCGTAAATCTTGAAGATTAGAAATTAATCTTGTTAAATCTTCCTAGGACAATTACTTTTACAAATCGAACTAACCTATTCCTGTGTGGCGTTGAAGGATTAATTTATGGCTGAATTCAGTTCTTCATAGAGGAAACATTCTATCTCACTTCCTCTTTATGAGAAAAAAAGGAAACACCATTTGCATTTTAAAAGGGGCTGTCAAAATAAATCTTTTTGTGCGGTGGAAACACCAAATAGATTTATTAAATCTGAACTGAGATAATCCTCTGGTGGAAACATAGCATTATACCATTGAATAAATATAAATAGAAGGTGACACCGGGCAAAATGGCCGCATGATTTTATAGTAGCTCTGCCTTCGCTTTAAATATTATGATGAGGTTGGTGTATAACATAAAATTTATTTCCTTAAAAAGTTGGTGTATTCGAAAGGGAATTTTTCAAAAATAGCATTGTTTGTTATTTTTGTTTATTATTAATTGCTATGGAAACGATGGGTGTCAGGACGATTGTAGTGTCTGCTTTGGATGATGTTAGTTGTGTTCTAATATGAAACTTAAATTTTCTTTAGAATTTGTAGTTTTGAATGATTTTCGTTGCCTTTTCAAATTATTTTTTTTTTTTTCAAAGCTTAGTAGGTATATAAATAATAAATGTACTGATTTTCTTGATACGAAAGCTGCATAGCATTGCTGAGGTATCCAACTTAAGTTCAATTGATCTGATCATTTGGATAAAGTTTTTAATATACAGGAGATAAAATAAGCTACATATATTCTAGTACCACTTTTTTGAGATAAGTATGGGAGAAGAATATAGTTTGGTAAACAGAATTTCCAAACGCCAAAAACTTTTTATTAATGTTTAGAAATTCGTTCGATTTTATGATGAATATTTTAAAGATAAGAAGGTTTTTGTATACATAATACAAATTCTATATACTACTGAAAAAATAATTCAACAAGTCCAATCCTTAATGCTAAGTCTTCTACTTGGCTGATTTATTTCAGTAGTACTATATAGAATTTGTATAGTAAAAAAACCTTATAGGAGCTATGCCCGGCCCCGGACAAAGAAACTTCCAGCTTAATGATTAGGAACTCTAATCTTGTTAGATATAGTTTACAGTGGTTTTTTGCCAAAAAGTTAAACTGAACTTAATACAAATTGCGTATGACAAAGGCCCGCACTATGTCACTGATGAGCCCAAGTGAGTAAGCCGGACGAAACGCCATTTTTGAACTAAAGGCCATAAAAAGCTATTTTAAATATTCATATTCAAGTTTAAGGTCTATCAAGGCTTTTGAATAAATAATTAAGTAGATGTTAAGATGTAAGTATAAGAACTAAAAATAAAAATATTACCGTCATTTACTTTGAGCGCTTATAGTAATAGCTAGTTTGGATGTGGATGCATCATCTAAATATGAATATAGGGGTCTGGTATGTGCGTTTTGATATCGAATTAATCGAAAATCGAGGAATTGAAAAAAAAAACAGGTATAACAGACTAAGTTCTTGTACTACTTATATTACAATTTTGTTTATGACATCAGTGACGGTACAGACGTGTTGTTTACACAAAATAATCAAATAGGTACCGGCGCGCGATTGAAAACGAAATTAAAAACTTATTGGGGCATATTCATAGATGTAGTTTACGCATTATTACTAGACAAACATGATGGAGATTATCTTATAGAGTTATAAGGTTTTGATTATAGCAACAACTTATAATTTTTAGAAAACTTTTACTTTGTACTTTTACTGACATAATTTTTTTTATTGACTAAATAATAATTGAAATAATGTGATTCTAAGATGTTATGGCCATAAAAAGAGAGGAGATCTCAAAATTAATACAACAACTACTGAGCAAGTAAAATCGTTTCGAACTTTGTATTAAGTTAATTAATTTCAACAAAATGTCGGAACTGTTACTAGCTCACTAATTTATATCAGGATAATTCTTATTTTAATTCTAACTCTTTCAGAACCATTACCATTTTTAATAAATTTGGCTGAACTTCGAATAATTTTGAATGAAAAACAACAACCTGTGTGTGTTACCACCAAGCTGTTTAGCATGGAGTTATAGCTATTTAACGAGTATTTCGTTTTGCTCATATTTATTGAAAAGCCCTTTGCCGTTATCTGGGAGAGATCCATGAATCAAGTGATTCAAAAGCCGATACACAACACACCGTGGCACTGAGGCCAGATGATTAGACCAATCCCAATGCAGGGCCCTGCACAACGAATTACGATTATCGTTCAAAATCCATCGTTTTCGTTACATTGCGATTTAGTCCAGTCATATTGTGTTTTTAGCATTTATTTTATTTATTTAAATAGTGGAGAAGTTTTGATTTGTTCCCTGCTTTATGGTTTCGGGGGTGCTGAATCGGAATCTGAGGCTTTCGAATAAAATTTCGTGACGCAACGTGAACAAAAATGCAAAAAATGATGCAAAAGTGGATTTTTTGGGAGGTTTTTACGTATGACTTGAAAACTATCCATTATTCGTGAATTACATCAGAGAGCAATTGAAAGTGTTATGCCACGAAATAAAAGATTTGTCGAGCTTCGTTTTATTAAATAAAGAGGTATCTTTATTGTTTGGAGTTTTACTTAAGACTAACTTACAAAAATTAAATGTGGAAATATCAACCACAGATTTACTCTTATACATATGTACGTATAGATAAACAAATGCATCAAATATGAAAATCATATTGGATGCTTAAACGAGATAAAAAAGTGATGTGGTATGCATAAACATTCTGTCTTAAATCAAAATGAATTTAATGATGAGACGTTTTGGTCTCTACTTGAAATATAAACAAAATTGAAACAACGCACTTGAAAAGTATAGTGTTACTATGCAACATATACCAATCGAAGTACGAAGTCAACAGACAAGAGACTTTTAGACAATGGCTCTATAGCGTTGATTTTAACAAAGAAACTTTATGATGAAGAATAAACATTCAAAATGCAGACTAATTAAAAACGAAATTTACTATCATGCTTATGTATAACAAAAGCATAAACAATTTCCAAAAAATCTCTGTTTTAGGTTTTTGTTCTGCGGCAACCCATTTGGACTCAAGTCCTAGTTGAAAATTGAAGTGTTTTTACTGCTTCCGAAAATCCACTAGAAAACACTAATTTACTACTTTGCGTGACAACATTTGAATTTTTGTCTTTAACATGAACCAAGATATACTTTTTTTGGTGGTTTTTGATGCGCTGATTTCGAATCTGGCCCAGAAATTGCTCTAGCACGTCACGTTTTTAAGATATTCAAATCTAAACATAAAAAAGGAATGCGTTTTGATGCAAATTGTTTAAAAAAAACTCGCGGTAATTTCTTCTTTCGAATTAATGTTTATGGTCATTCTAAAGTATGAACATTTTGCTTCGAAATTCTTTTTGAATCTTCCAAATACCTTCATTCATCTTTGAGAAAATCATTAATTAGTTGTTAGCTTTCGTCTTAAACAAGATAGTATGAAAGTACCTACGCTAAATTCATACATTTTAATTAAGGATTTCTTAGAGAGAAAAAGGAATAGCCTAGGAAAATAAGACAAACAAATGGCAAAACATCGAAAAAATTCCGTCAAAGCTGAAATTCGGTGGAGAGCTTTGTTTTGACGTCTTCAGCATTTCCTTAAAAGTTCCGTAGATTTGGGCCGGGGCTTAATTTTGTAGGAGGGGGGGTAAAATTCAAATGTTTCTTTATTTCACGAAAACTAGCAGTTTTTTTTTGAAAGAATGTGTAGCTTATGTAATCTTACACGAAAAAGATTAACATATTTTGTTCATACAATTGATAGATTCAGAGAAAATCGTGCAAGAACTTCATGGTGAAGCTAATTTTGTCAAAAAATGTATTAAAATTTCATTAATCGATGGGCAAATTTTTTTGTACGAATTGTGTTAGGCTATATCTTCTCAATATAAAACCAAGTTTGTGGGTTGCCTGCCCGGGGTAAGGAGAAGGCCGTCATCTTGGAAAAGAAAGTGATTTGGTTTTTATTCAACAGCTCGATCGAATTTTATTTTACGACAAAATAATGACAGAATAACATTTAAGCATTTATCAAAGACTGATTTTTGAACACAGTGTATCGACTGTTATCAAGACCAAAACCAACGTCTATCTTGGTGTGGATCTGTCGATGCTTCATGACAAATCGCTTCAGGTCTGAATTCACCAACTAAAGCTTCATAAGCGTGGATACTCCTACAGAGGAGAAATATTATGACATTAAGACATCAATAAGAGCTTCTGAGCAAGATGTTATAAGTAATGTCCTAGCAATGGACCTGTTGCACTTCTCATGGTTGAAGCCACGCACTTTAGCTTCCGAAAGGTGACAAAACGGTTTCAAAAACAAAGTGTTTATCTAGTTTAAAATATGACTTACTCTACTGAGCCAGTACATGCGTATGTACAGTACATATGTCGCTACATCCCTTATTAAAATCTAAGAGCAAAAACTATTTTTCGCAGAAATAATACAAGAAACTAAACGAATATGAACCCTCCACCCTGCATAAATAATCAAAATCAATAAGTCTCTAAGCTTCCCACATATATTTTTTTTTTATCTAAACACATTATGAAATAATAATAAGACTAGCTATCCTCAAATAATTTTGTTCTCTATTTCAATAAGAAAAATAAAATCTTCTGCTTAGCTTGAAAAATCATAGTCATGGCAACAAAAAAAAAACAAAAACAACGAATACCAACATACCTTATAACACAAATGGTAAACAAAATTTAAATACAAAATAATAAATTGACTCATAATCGTCATGGAAACCAGTAATAAAGGAAATATTAAATAAATAAATATCCCTTTGAGAATTGGTTTGCGTACGCAAAAGTTTCATAATTTCTATTTATTTGTTTCTATTGGCCATACACCTTCTAGTAGCGCTTTGAGTAATGCGGTGTCACTTCTATTTATATTTATTCAATGATTATACTAAGTTTTCACCGAACACTAAACCAAAATTTAATAAGATTTACCTTAAATCCTCTTTAAATCTCCAAGATTTACCATACAAATTGTTTTCGTTAATCTACAACATTAAAAATTAATCTTTGTTTAATCTACCTAGAACAAATAGTTGAACGAATCAAACAAACCTATTCTTATATGGCGCTGAAGGATTCATTCGTGACTGGATTCAGTTTTCCATTGATTTAACACAAAGGAAATATTCTATCTCACTTCCACTTCATACAAAAAGTGAAACCCTATTGCTTTTGAAGTGTGCTGTCAGAGTTAATCTTCCTTTTAATATTTTCATCCGGTGGAAACACCACATAAATCTTTTTCCTTAAATCCCAGATTATCTTGTGGTGAAAACGTAGTATTATAGTAAGGCCGTGTGCCAATTGCGTTAAAATCCTGGTTAAATTTGATCCCATGGCTAAATTTTGACATTACCGAGGTGAATATAGACTTCAAAATTTAACCTGCTCAGGAGCTCGTTAAAATTTTAGTCGGTGGTTAATTTTTGACATGTCTATGGGCGCGTTCGGCTGCGTATCTTAAGCGATCCGGATTTGTTTGTGTTGTTGTAAACCCTTATAAAAAAACTGCTGAGGGAGATGAATGTAGATAAATATTTTATTTTGCTATCAAGAAGTCATGAATCCTATCGGGAAAGATGAAAAATGGAAAAAAAACTAAAATTAAATGAAAGGATTAAGAAATATAGACAAAGACCTTATAATAAATTTAAGTAGGCACTCAAGAAGAAGTTTGAATAACTTGAGATAAATCCTTTAAGCGAAATTTTAGCTCGATCTGCGTACTACGCTTAATGTAAAAGAATCAATAAAATTTATTGAAAATACTTTTTCAGATGATTCATTCATTTTGCAAACTGATATCTTTGCGAACTATCATTACTGAGAAAAATGCAACAACAAAACTAATGGGAAGTGAATGTAAAAAAAAAAATCCCATTTAATCCAATTGACACAGCAAAAACCTTAAATTTTACTCACCCCTATAAAAAGGGATAACATTTAGCTGGGATCAAATTTAACCAGAATTTTAACGCAATTGGCACACGGCCTAAAAATCAAGCTTAAATTACCACGCCAGGCACCACGTACTCTCAATACCCAAATATAATAAATGAAATCAGAACCTAAAGGAAATTCAAAACCAACAGAATTTTCAACAATTTTTAAAACGAACAAATCAACTAATAACTATTGCATACTTTCAGCCGGACACAATTCATTTGTTGTTTGGTTGAATTTGGTCTCTTTCAGTTTTTTTAATGGAATTTTCGTGTTTGATTTTGTTTCGCGATCGCTCTGTTGAGAATATTTATTTTGCAAGTAAGTTTTTAGTGCGTGGTTTTTAAAATGTGTAATTATTATTTTAAAATGGTAAAGTAATTTGTGAAAGTGATTTGAAATAATTTATAGAGCAAGAAATAGTGTTTTTTGGTGAAAATAAAGTTTATTTGTAGTTTCATTGGAATCGTTCTGCAATGGAGGTCTGTTCGTCGTCGTCGTCGGTGTATATGTATGTAGGTTCCGTTTCGTTTAAATTTCCTGTGTTCAAAGAAAAGAAATTTCGATGATAACATTTAAAACTGTGCGGTTTAAGAAAAAATTATCGAAATTATTTTGCTTATACCCCTCTTATGTTTTTGCCCTAAAAAAAAATTAAATTAAATTAAAAGCGGTGTGGTGCGTGAGCCCTTTGTTAACTTTAATCGATTTTCAAGTAAATTCAGTGTTTTGTGATGCGGTTTTTGAATAAATTGTTTTTTTTTTATTTAAAATGCATGGATATCAACAACACTTTGGAATGGTAAGTGAAATGAATAATTCAATCTAGAACAATAAGAATTAGCGGCTCACTGAAGCTAATGCTATTAGCCTGCGAAAAGTAGCTTTTCAAATCATCGAATGACAGTATTCATATTGGACAGACAAACTGAATTTTTTTGTTGAAATTTCAGTATTCACATTTCGCCCCCACTCACTAGTGAAGCGAGACGTGAATTCTGTAAACGCCAAAAATCCAGTTTTTCAGGCCAATGTGATCACCGTGAATGGAATAATCCACCCATAATCACTTGATTGAATGAAATATTTAGTTTATTGTTTGTATTTCTAGCAGGGTTCATAAAATATCGTTCGCGAATAATAAAATACGGATCTTTACAATTCTTTATCGATTTTCTCACGGACCATAAAAAATATAATTCGCGAACAATAAAATTTTCGATCTATAAGAATTTATAGTTTTCTCACTAACAAACTTAATACTTTTTGCATGTGTCTCGCGTTCATGAGAGATCGGAAAAAATAAAATTTGTTTAAAATATAGCTACCTAGTTCACTAACGATAAAGATGTGAATTTAATGCTATGTTTCCACCGAAAGTTTGTACCAGTTCAGATTAAATAAATCTATTTGGTGTTTTCACCGCACAAAAAGATTTAAAAAAGATTTACTTTGACAGCGTTAATTTTTTCGTATGAAGAGGAGATAGAATGTTTCATTTCTGAAGAACTGAATTCAGGCATGAATGAATCATTGAGCGCCATACAAGAATAGTTTAGTTCGATTTGTAAAAGTATTTGTCCGAGAAAGATTTAACAAGATTAATTTTTAATCTTCAAGATTTACGAAATAAATTTTTATGGTAAATCTTCGAGATTTAAAGAAGAATTGAAGTAAATTTTACTAAATCTCAGATTAGCGTTAGGTGGAAATGTAGCGTTAAAAGATCCTTTAAACAAATCATTCTTCATGATGACGTATCCAATCACTACGGTTGTGAAGCTACATTTTTACTTATTTTTTTAATTATTTTTTTATGAAATGGGGAAAATAAAGACATTTGAGTAAGTTTAAGGAATATCTTTTCTTATGATGAAGTACCTGTTGAATCGTCAAAATATGGTTCGTCCCGCATCTGTCAAGCCATTTATAGTTGTCTAATTCTATTGGAGGATGGATGCGATGGCGATGCATTAAAAAAATATCTTGGAAATCAGAAATTTTAACAAATTTTGTACTGCTCTGAAAAATTTCAAAGCAGGGTGTTTCCAAAAAAAATTCTACATTTTGCAACTTCGTTGTTCTTTGAGCGATTTCGATAAAATTAACACAGGCGAATAATTAAAAAAAAAAAAAATATGTTTGAAAGAAATTGTTTCAAGAAAATTTAAGCAATGAATTTGACACAAGTGACTCATACAGAAAATAAAAAAGAAAAACAATATTTTCATAACAGGGAGCTTCAAAAATATATCAACAGTGAACAACGAAGTTTATTTTTTCTTAACTTTGTCCTTCGATACATTATCTTGCGTTACTTTGACTTTTTGACAGTTCCTCCTTTCGTAAAATAACATTTTAAATGGTAAAAAAAGAGGTAAGTTCTTATATGTACAAAAAAAACCTATGCGTAAGAAGTCAGCCAAAAAAGTAGGTAATGAGATCTAAAGTTCATGAAGTTTAATATCAAATATCTTAAGTAGAGTAATATCGAAACAATTCCAAATTATGACAGAAATTTGATACCTATTTAATGATTAGGTACTGATTAAAATTTGGTGGGTTCACTGGTCAAGTTTTCATACATTTTAAATTTGTGATCAAATATTTAAGAGCAAACTTGCCAAGTAATTCACCAAATTTTAATCAGTAATCATTAAATACCAAATTTCTGTCATGATTTGAAATTGTTTCGATATTAAAAAAAATTAAATTAAAAAAATTAATAATTAATAGCAATTCTGATAAAGTGGGTGGATGGCATGCCCCCTGAATAGAAAATTCCAAATTTTCGATTTTTCTTTCCAAGTACTGCAAGTCCTACCGACCTTCCAATTTTCAACGTTTTACAACAATCGGAAGTGCTCAATATAATGTATAAGAATTTTTAAAAATGTGGGTGGACGCCACGCCCCCTGAATGGGAAATTCCAATTTTTAAATTGTTTTCTTTCCTAGTACTTGAAGCCCTACCGCTCTACCAATTTCCATCGTTCTACAACAATCAGAAGTGCTTCAAATAGTTTACAAGAATTTTGAGAATGTGGGTGGATGCCACGCCCCCTGAACTGAAACTTCCAATTTTTCGATTTTTTTTTTCTTTCTAAGCACTTCAAGCCCTACCGACCTACTGATTTTCATCGTTCTACAACAATTTGAAGTGCTCCATATAATTTATAAGTATTTTTAAGAATGTGGGTGGATGCCACGCCCCCTGAATGGAAAATTCCAATTTTTAATTTTTTTCTTTCTAAGTACCCCAAGCCTTACCGACTTACCAATTTTAATCGTTCCACAACAATCGGAAGTGCTCCATATAATTTATAAGAATATTTAAGAAAGTGGGTGGATGCCACGCCCCCTGAATATAAAATTGCAGATTTTCGATTTTTTCATTTGTATGCACCACAACGCCTACCATTGTGAGAAATTTCAAGTTTCAAGTGCTCCATAATTTTCATGATCTGTCAGTGAGTCAGTCAGTTACGGTTTTTGCGATTTTTGAAGTCCTATATCTTAGGAACTACTAATGCTAAAGAGTTGAATTTTGGTGAGCCAGCTGTGTTTGATCAGCTCAGCAAATACTGCAAATTTGAAGTTTCTGACTTTATTGGTACTGAAGTTAGAGGGCGGTTGAATATCGCCTGAGTTTGTTCCTGTGTAAGGGTGTAGTGCCGCGAACTTGGCTGGGCACTACCATGCCCTTTGATTTATTTTAAAGGAACCAAAAAATAAGATCTTGATAAAGGTCTGTTATTCTGCTTCATAGTGATTTCAATGCTTTTGTGTGAACTCGAAATCTCATTGCAGTAGCAAAAAGACATTTTCGTTTTGTAACTGATTTTGCTTAGTTGTTATTCTGCTCAAAAGTGATTTCTATGTTATCGTGTAAGTTCGAAATCTCAATGCAGTAGCAAAAACACGTTTATGTTTTGTTACTGGTTTTGCTAAACTGTTATTTTGCTTATACTATGTTCTCACCAAAACGAAATCTGAGATTTCAGCCGAAATTTGAGATTTCAAACGAAATCTCCGCATTTCCCCATACAATTTTGAAGATTTCGCCGAAATCCCAACGAAATCTTGGTACTTATGCGAGATCGACAAACTGAACAAGTCTTTTTTTGTGTTCAGCGACTAATTTTCACGTTCGCTGAACATACAAAATGCAGTTGTCTCACAGCCAGCCAGATAACGGTTGTTGTTGAAAAATTAAAAGCATTTGAAAAGGAATACTTATTTGATGTGGTAAGTTATTTTGTATTTTTAATTTTCTGTTCCAAATAAAAATATTAACTTTTGTTTTACTAAACAGATTATGGCAGAGAAAAAAAAATATAAAACCAGAGTTAACTGGACCCAAATGAACGAAGACTTCCTTGTGGAACTTTGGGAGGAGAAAATATCGGATCTTCGGGGTGTAAGGAAAAATACCCACATTTACAAGGAAATTTCCTTAGCATTTGAGAAGAGAAATGTTTGGAAATAAAAATTAAAATTCATAATTTGACAAACAAATACAAGTGACTTATTAGTGTTACTAAGACTGAACTTAAAATTGATATTTATATATCCAATTTTCCAGAAAAGAAAAAAGGATATTGGGCCTTCGGGTGGATCCCCATCTACTTGGCCTTTGTTTAACAGGATACACGCCATTATTGGAGGCTTGCAAATTCACAATCTGGATGCGGTAGTCACAGACAGCATAACAACAGAAAGTAAATTTGGTTTATTTTTTTTTTAACAGTTTTAATTAAACAAATTATGTACATATATTTTAAGGTGAACAAGATATAATCTATAATGATATGTCTTCTTCTGTATCCATTGCTGGCGAATGGTTCCTCGACGAGCCCATAGAAGAAGTCCCAGAAGCAGTACTAGTTGAAGAAACAGCATTTCTGTCACCCAGGCCTGCAAAGAAGCAAAAGAAAGAGTCACTTAAAACCAGTCTTTTTTCGGAACTAAGGGCAGCAGATGAATGTATTCAAAATCATCTGCAAGAAATGATAAAATCAGATTTAGAATTTTTGAAGGTGGAACATGAGTGCAATGAAATATTTACTAGGTATGTAACATCTTCGGAGAAATTCCAAAATTATGTAATTAGCTTATTGAAGAAGATCTACCAATTTATGTTAATTTTTTAAGTTTACCTTCTAAATATGTTGCTAACGCTGTTCTTATAGCTTCCGCAGAAGGTTCGTCTTCATTTATTGTGGAAGTGTGCTCTGGTTGCTCCCTGCTGGTTTCATTTTGATTTTGCAACAACCAGGTAATGTTTATGTCATCATTGCGTGTATTCAAAAAGTTGTGCAATACACAACAAGCTTTAATTATTGAAGAGGTGTGGTCAATCCGGTTGTCGAGCCCTTTTCCAATCCTCCTGAATCTAGCTTTCAAATGCCCAAAAGCATTTTCTACAACTCTGCGGCATTTCGATAAGGCATAGTTCAAATTGTTTTCTTTGGCTGTAGCTGTGGCGTTAAATGCATATGGTTTCATGAGAATGTCTGAAAATCGGAATGCAGAATCTCCAAGTAGGAGTACCGGAACTTTAACGCCACATATTTCTTTCGACATTTCCTTTAGAATTGGCTTCAGATGTTCTGCCTTAACAGATGAGTTCTCAAAGATTTGAGAATCGTTGCACCGTCCTGGACTTCCAACACTGATGTAAAGGAATCGGTACCTTTTTTAAATAAACAATTTAGACTCTTGTTACGATTTGATGTGATACTTTCTTTACACGGATAATGTATATAATAAGGGTATTCATACCAATTCGTGAAGTCGTCGCAAACATAATATAGTTTTAACCTTCGTAAATCTGGACCAATTCGTATAAAAAACTGGAACGCTTACGACGACTTAACGCTGATGCATGAATACTTTTAGGCACCTATTATGACTTGTGATTCACCGAGTCGAACGTTCGAATGTAGCTTTGTAGTATTACCGTTTGCGACTCACCTAAATTAATTTCGCCTTAAATGGCTTGAATTTAGAAGATTTGAATTTCACTCAATACCTTAAGCAAAAGTCCGCCTCTATCGCCGAAGTTGAACTTTAATTCTTGATTAATTTGAACAAAATCCCAGTAAAATCGCCTAAATTTATTAAAACATTTTAAATAGTTTTTAATATTTTGGGAAAAGAAATTTGAAAATAGCTTTTTATCATGGAAGTTGCTTTATAAGTTTGTTTTTTTTTTTTTTTTGGCTTTAAAGAAAAAATCCTCAAGAAAAAAATATCTAATCAATGAAGTTTCAATAGAGAAGTAACTCAAATTTATTTCTATTAACTTTTGTTATCTCCGGATACTGAGCGTATTCTTAAAACTATCTCCAAGGTTAGGATACGTTATAGCTTCTTCATCGTATGTTGTGTGATAGTCTTCACGTGATGAAATCTAGGGCTTTGGCTACTTTTTTAGCGCATTTTGTCTGTAGCAACAACTTAACGTACTTTGTTCCCAATCCAATTGCAACTAAAGCTGATAGTTATATAAGATGTAAGTTCAACTATACCTTGTAAACAATGCAACAATGTTTAAAGTCATCCACAAAGTATAGTTGAAATCACACTATAGTTAATAGTGTGAACTATAGTGATAGATGGTTTTAATTCATTTTTATTTTTGCATTCACTTATAACTAACTTATAGCCTACTTATCAATATCTTACCACTATAACTTACAGGCCCCATGCGGGTGCTTGCAGTTAAACTATAATCACAAAGTTATATTGCCTTTCGGCCTAAAAACTATATTAATTATCAAATGCATATTGGTTTTATTTTTCCCAAAAAGATTTGAAAACAAACTTGGTTTCATTATCATATTTGTTTAATTTTTTATATAAAACTTTCAAACTACATACAACTATACTAAAATTAATAAAAGCTATTTAAAACTAGAACAGCCACAGCAAGAAAATGGTTTTATTTGTCATTGTGTTGTTAAAATACAGCAAAAAATATTTGGTTTCCATTACAAACATTTAAAAGAAAAAATCTCTTAACCAAACCAACCGTACAATTATTCACAAAATGCTGTTCGTTCTTTTGATGCTGTACTGCTATTGACTTTCCTAACTTTCTTAAAACTTGTTTTCGGTCAAATGCAAAACATCTCAATATCACAGTTCACATTAAAGTATTTTCATCGGTAGGTTGCTATGAAGTAGGTACAATTAATTAGCAAATTCAACATTGCTTGCCTTAGCACATCTGAGAAAGCCAGAGACTACAGGGAGCAATTGACCGGGAAACTCTCTGCCGTAAGCCCAGCCACAAGCGTCAACCAGTGGAACCAATATCGCGAAATCATTAAGGAGACAGCCGAGACCACCATAGGCTATCAACCACCCAGAAAAAAGAACCCGTGGTATGACGATGAATGCGCGGTATTGAAGCAGGAGACGGAAAATGCAGGAATGCAAATGCTGCAACGGAAAACAAGAGCAGCAAGAGAGGAGTACCGTGAAAAGAGAAGGAAAGAGAAAAGAAACCCTGCGTAGAAAGAAAAGAGCATCCGCAGCTTCTAGCTCAAGTATCTCGAAGAGTCTAGCACCGCCACCAACACCCGCCGGTTCTACAAAACAGCCAAGCAACTGGCATCTGGTTATAGGACTGGCACGCAAGCTCTTCGAAACAGCGAAGGTAACCTAGTCACCGAAGCACAGGGAATTGTAGACGTGTTTAAGCAGCATTTCCAGCAGCTGCTTAATGGGCATTATGTAGAGGAGGCAACAGAGGAACAAAGAAGCATAAGACCAGTCAATGAAGATCCAGTCCCAGCGCCCAGTACCGAAGAGGTTAAGAAAGCCATCCACAAGCTTAAGAACAACAAATCCGCCGGCTCGGATGGCCTACCTGCGGAACCTTTAAGTATGGAGGAGATGTCCTGGTAGGGTGCATGCACCAGCTCATCAACCAAGTGTGGGAGGAGGAAAGTATGCCCGACGACTGGCCAAATAGCTCCATATGCCCAATTTACAAAAAAGGCGATCCTATGTCCTGCAAGAACTATAGAGGCATATCCCTGCTTAATGTTGCCTACAAGATCCTATCCAACGTACTATGTGAGCGTTTAAAACCTTTCTGCAACACTATGATCGACACGTACCAGTGTGGCTTCAGGCCAGGCAGATCAACGATATACCAAATCTTCACATTGAGGCAAATCCTGGAAAAGACCTACGAATTTCAAGTCGAGACCCACCACCTATTCATCGACTTTAAAGCCGCATATAATAGCATAAATCGCCAAGAGCTTCTATTGGCGATGTCGGAACTCGGGATCCCGAAAAAACTCATCCAGCTATGCCGCATGACGTTACAAAATACGCGGTGCAACGTGCAAATGGGTAACAGCTCATCCGAGTTATTCCAGACGTGTACAGGGTTCATACAAGGAGATGCGCTATCATGTGATTTCTTCAACTTAGTCCTGGAGCAGATAGTGCGCAAGAGTGGTGTTAACATGGAAGGGACTATCTCCAACAGGTCTTCTCAACTGCTTGGCTATGCGGACGACATCGACATCATCGGTCGCTTCAAGAGAGCTGTACTTGAAGCATACACAGCTATTGATGAACAGGCGAAACGCGTTGGTCTTGAAGTGAATGAGGACAAAACAAGGTATATGCTATCATCTGTCCATCGCCTAGGACAAAACGTCACTGTTGGTAGCAGTAATTTCGAGGTAGTCAAGGAGTTCAATTCCACGAACGACACCATAGTGGAAATCCGACGAAGAATTACCCTAGCGAACCGCTGCTACTTCGGTTTGGCCAAACAAATGGGTTCAAAACTCCTTTCCCGAAAGACAAAGTGCACGCTATACAAAACGCTAATTTTACCAGTTCTACTCTACGGCGCCGAGTGCTGGACGATAAGTTAAAAGGGGAATTGATACTGGGCACTTTCGAGAGAAAAATACTTCGGCAGATATTTGGTCCTATATGCGAAGAGGGCGATTGGAGGAGAAGATTCAATCGTGAACTGTACGAGCTGTACCAAGATGTGGATGTAGGCCAAAGAGCTAAAACACGTCGACTACACTGGCTCGGCCACATCGAGCGAATGGACAACAACGCTCCAGCCAAGAAAATATTTGAATCCCAGCCCCCAGTTTCGAGACGACCAGGAAGACCGAACCTCCGCTATAGGAACCAGGCGGTCACAGACGCAAGAGCGCTTGGTCTCGACGACTGGAGGGAGCGTGCGAGGGACCGCAACCGATGGAAGACCGCAATATCTCAGGCAGAGACCCTTCATGGATCGGGAGCCGGATAAGTAAGTAAGTAAGGTACAATTAATGTATGGGTAATGATTATTAATCATCTATTTCCGCATCCATCGGAGTTTAATTAAATATCAATGCTCTTGAAGGCTCCCCCGTATCATCTAAAGACCTAAGAAATAAAATTTGGTCTTTAAATAGCATTGCCTTAAAGTATGATCAATTCAGATTACTTTTCACTGCGATCCATCAGAAATCATGGTTTTCAACTGCTTATCGAAACATAATTCTCGTCGTATTCCATCATATGGCTCATGAGAATTTGTCATTCCTTTATTCTGTTAAAGAAGTATGTATGTCAGTGCAGTCAGTAAAAATATTACTTTGTTTAAATGGTTTTATTTTTGGCAAAAAAGAAAATGTACTTTGTAATACTCCGGTAGTTAGCATTAGAACACGTCCGTTCGGGTCGGTTGTCGTAGAATGACAAACCGAAGAACAAGAATGTACTTTGAAATGGAGAATATTAGAGCTGAGCACACATGAGATACAAATATCGTGTACGTGTTGCTATCGCGTACAGTCATTGCCAGCTGTCATATTTTATGAACTTATAATATTTATTTCATTTAATTATAACGTAATAATAGCTGTGTTTTTTTGTATGTCCATATGGATTTTGGTGAAAAAAACGACATCGGGACATTTCAACATTTGCCTTGGTCTGCCATTTTGTTCTGAACTATCTTACCAACAAACATTTGACATTTCTATACAAATTATCGATAACACAACGACAATGGTGGCCTGGCAATGCCGTTTTTATCGAGATAAAAGTTAACTCCAGTTAATTATCTGGACTTAGCTAACTCTATATGGACATAGTTGTTGTTGTATTTAACATGTAAATTTTTTTGCTTTGTTGTCGTTTTTTTCACACAATTTTATTTGGACATGCAAAAAAACACAGGTAATATAATAATATAATACAATATTAAATAACACAACTATAATATTAATTCAATGGGTCGCCACATCCCTCCAATATTTTTAAGCTTCAGTTTTAGTTTGGTGTTGCTTGGGCCACTGCATTCATCAACATCACCAGCAGTGGTTAAGGAGATATTTTCCTTGGCAGCAGAAGATATCGGATCATTTTCATCAGAGTCTTTACTTAAACCAGATACCGGAGAATTCGGAACCTTTTTAACGTGGCTAATGTTCCGTCTGCAAACTTTTCCATTATCTGCGCGAACAACAACTTCATTTGGTAGCCGCTCAGTAACATCAAATTCAGTTGAATCGAACATTGTAGATAACTTGTTTTGTGGAACCTCATTGCGTAATAATACTTTATCGCCGATGTCAATATCACTTTGTCTAGCACCCCGAATTTTATCTGCATTTCTTTTCCCTTTTTCCTCGTTAATTATGTCCAAGTCTCTTGCTTCTGAATCAACGATATCATCACTGATATCCTGAACAGAAGGAATTTTTTCCCTGATCATTCTAATTCAGCAGTAACTCCGATGGCGATCTTCCAGTAGTTCCATGTGGAGTTAGATTGTACATTAAAGTAAATTGTTGGATAGCCTGTTTACATATACTCTATGCCACTCGAATTTTCGATTGGAAGCCGCTTCAATATCGAGCCGTTCATATTCTCGACCTCACCGTTCGCTTGAAGCCAATAGGGGTTTTTCTTTTTTAATTCAGAGCAGAGCCTGAACTGTCAAACAAAAAGTTGTGTTTCTTTTTTAGCTCTGAGCATTCAGAGCTAGGAATTTGAATTTCTTTTTTTGTTCTGAGTGTGTTCTGAGTTTGTTCAGAGCGCGCTCTATGAGCTCAGAATAAAATGACTGAGCAGACAGAGTTCAATGCTGAACATATAGCATTTGACAGGTAGTGTTCAGGTGTGTTTCAAAAATTGTTCAGGGTGCTCAGAACAAACTTGCTCAGATGACGTTCAGAACAAGCTCGATATGCTCGGACTCTGTTCAGAGCTCTTTTCTGAATTAAAAAAGAAAAACGCCTAATACGGCGGTGATGTGATGAGCTTTATATTTTTAAGTTCACAATACGTTTTAAATTCTTCGCTCACGAACTGGCGTCCGTTGTCTGCTTTTATTGACCTAGGATATCCCAATCTGCAGAATATTTCGTCTAGTGTTTTTGTAATTTCAGCCGATGTAATTTTTCGCAAAAATTTAGCCTCCTGGTATCTTGAATAATAATCAATTATGACGAATACAAAGTCGTGGCTTGGCAATGGGCCTAATAAGTCCATTGCCAAGCATTGCCAGGGACCATCTGGAAATAAATGTCGTTTCATTGGCACCGGTTTAGAAGGCTGAGACACAAGCAAGCATTCACGGCACTTTTTAACAAAGCTTTCTTCATTTTTGTCCATAACCGGCCACCACACCTTAGCACGCAGTCGGCATTTCATTGCTGTCTCCCCCGGATGTCCCTCATGTGCAAGCTTCAGAACTTGAGACCGAAGATCTACAGGTATGACTATTCTGTTCCCACGTAATAAGATGTTGCCGACAGTGCAAAGCTCCATACGAAATGGGAAGAGTCTATTTTTCTCCTTGAGTCCCAATCATCTTTCTTCGAATGCTCAATAGCCTCCATTAACTCTTCGTCCATCTTGCTTTTAGTAATAATTTCACTAATTGTTAGAGCGCGGGGAACCGATTTCTCAATTATGGTGCATACATTCTGTTCGCATTGCCCCACCAACAAACAAACATTTATACTATAATAGAAAAGGATATTACAGTTTAAACGTCCTACTTGTAAGTTGTTTCTGTTTGTTTTTATTTTGAAATCCATACAAATCAAATTAAGGTTTGCGACGATGAGATGAGAATACGATTTGTAGATTCTACTCATCCTGGAGCATGTCATGCATGATTCATTTATTTGGAAAGTAAGTGAACTGCGATCGTGGATGCAAGAAAAATATTTAAATGGTGAAAGAAATTTTTGGTTATTGGGTAAGTACTTTTTATTCTAACTATTATTCTCCTTACTCAGTCAAACCTTTCTACAGGCGATGCTGGATATCCGTTGGAGCCGTGGCTATTAACACCCCATAGAACAATAGAAGAAGGTTCTTCGGAAGCCAAATTTAATGAAGCCCATACTCGATGCCGGAATATAATTGAAAGGACGAATGGGGTGCTGAAAGGAAGATGGCGGTGTTTGCTTGGAGCCAGAGAGCTTCACTATCTTCCAAAAAAGGCGATTCAAATAACAAATTCTTGCTGCGCCTTACACAACATATGTATGTATATATTATAAAAGCGATTTTCCGATTGATCTAGAAAATACAGAATTTATAGATGAAGATTATTCTAACATAACAATTAATAGAGATGATGACGTCGTTGCAACAGATCCGGAGCTCAATCGGGAAGCAAAGAGAATAAGGAGAGAAATAGGAAATAGTCTTTAAAGTTTTCAAACATTATTTATTTTTGTTAATCTAATTTAAGCTCAATTACATAATTAAAGATAGTTAAATTAAGATATGTACATATGTATTAATTCATTCACAAGAAAAAACTTAAACATAAAATAAATATAGTATTTCATAAAAAAAATAGGTTTCATCATAAAAAAGGAACTTTTTAGTTAAAATGGATTCATTTAAGGTTTTCTAGCTTTGCCTCTTCAATTTCAATGAGACGTTTTTTAAATTCAAGCTTTGCTCTTATTTCCTCCATTCTCATTCTTTCCATTTCGAGGTTGTGCCTTTTGGATTCTTCCAAGGTATTTTTCTGATGGTCGTGAACTTTGTCAATGGATCTGTAAATTTTTTTAAAACTTGATTCCATCACTTCTTGGTGTTTTTTCATTGACAAGACTGCGTCTTCAATCTAATTACACAGCTCTATTTGGATCTGAATTTCTTTTTCCAAAGCGGCTTGTGATGTAAAATCTTTTTGTCGTTGTTTTGTTGAACGTGGAGTTTTTGTTTTATTTTCGATTTCTAACTCTTCCTATTCAACACGTTTTTCTTGCTGTGCATCCGGTTCCGGTGAATAGCTTAGCATTTCTATTAGAATGTTCTCATCAAATGACTTGTCCTTTAATGCATCAAAAGATTTGTCCTTTAAAACTTCTGCAGATCGATTGCCTGTTGAAGAAAATGAAAAATTTTCTTTTTCCACGTTTTGGTTTTGCTCATCGTCTAGTTTTCTCTTTTTGCTGCATGAAGGCAAACCAAACTTAGAAGCATTTGGAAATCCTTCAACTGATTCTTTCATTGCATAAATCCTTATTACCGTTTCTTCCAACGAACTGAATCTAAAATCTATACTCTTTGTTAGGGCCGCCACCAGTTGCTTTTTTTTGTTTCATATTTTCAGATAATTTTTTCTTCACGTTCTTTTTTTTATCAATCCAAACCTTAAATTACAATTTTTAAAGAAAAACATCAATAAAACACACTTGTATACTTACTTTTTTCCATTCGGGAACGGATTTCATTGGTGGGCCCTGGGCCCAAACAGTTGAGGTCACTTTCAACACTTTTCCAAAATTTGTTTACATCTTCTTTTGGTCGGTTTGTTGTAAAACCATTGGCGATATCCTTATTTTTTCCATCAGGTTTATTAAAACTTCCATCTGCTTCGTATTTGATGAATTCGACCTTAAAAAAGACAAACTTTTTAATTTAATTTATTTTTGTATTGTTCTCTGCACTACATTGTTGTTTCCGTGTCCAATTCCGCAAGTAAAATGACAAGGGAATATTCCGAGGGAAAAAGCATTAAATTTCCCATAAGAACAGAGTTCGCGAAAGGTATTTTTCCCCCCGGATTTTTTCCCAAATTTCGAAAAAGTTCCCGATACCGATTTCTCGAAAGTGGGAAAAATTCCACGGGAAAAGAAATTCCCGATAACCCCAATTATATATTACTTCTTACAATTGAGGACCACCTAGGTGAAGAAGTTTGTTTTTCATTTTGTTTACCTCCACAATCTCTTCGGCTTCTAAATCTTATTCTAATCGTATTAAAGACTTGTCAATCGTTTCACGCAAAAATGGTTTTATCCCTGTCTCCCATATTTTTATTTTTGCTGGCGGTATTGTGATCTGAAATTCACACAAAACAATTGTTTTTTTTTTTAGGTTCTTTATCGTTTCTCCTCTATACTTACATCCCAATAAAATTATTCCGGTATTATTCACCGTTTTCTCCTTTGCATTAACTTTTTTGCAAATTTCTTCAATTTCTCTTTAAATTTTCTCAAACAACAGATGTTGCTGTTCTTCTTCTTTCCGTATCACTTTTTTTACGGAAATGTTTCGCTTATGTACCTACATAATGTATGTGTTTTTCAATTTTTTTTTCTTTTTTTTTTTCTTTTGCATGAACTTTTTTGCAAACTGTCTTTACCGTTTTCCTTTTTTTTTATTGTGAAGGACTAGAAAACAAGAATTTATACATTTTCTTTTTTTTATCTTTTTGCATGAACTTTTCCCAAATTACTCCTATTCATTACTTTTTTTGTGTATATGTATTTAAATGTGTATGTATATTTACCTCGTCGCCCATGTGATACTCCGGTAGTTAGCCTTAGAAGAGAACACGTACGTTCGGGTCGGTTGTCGAGAGTAGAATGACAAACCGAAGAACAAGAATATACTTGAAATGGAGAATATTAAAGCCGAGCACACAATGAGATACAAATATCGTGTACGTGTTGCTATCGCGTACAGTCATTGCCAGCAGTCATATTTTATGAACTTATAATATTTATTTCATTTAATTATAACGTAATAATATAATAATATAATACAATATTAAATAACACAACTATAATATTTTTTATTCAATGGGTCGCCACATACTTACATACGTTCACTTGTCCTGTGGATGCCATAGCTCTATCTCTAACAAAAGTATTGCGGTGACAGGCACGTAGCCAGAGGGGGGGCTTGAGGGGCTGAAGCCCCACCCGAAAATCTAAACAAAACTTTAAATCTTTCTAGTATATTAAATTCAAATCTATAAAAATACCAAAACATATGATTTAAAATAACTTTCAGCTTGCGGAAATTTTATATTTATATGTTATGATTAAGAGCAAAAAAATATTGGAAGTTCCGTTTAAGAGATATTTAACAATAAAATTAGGATATGAAGAGTTTTACTGCAAATGATTGGATATGGTCAATTTCCCCACCATTCCACCCTCTCACAATTGCACCCTTTAATATAAAAGCACTCCAATACTTTCCAATCTTTAATGATCTATTTAAAATTGTTTACAATAAAAACCCGTGAATGTGGTAAGTTGTTATTTTTGAATAGATGGTCAACCACAGATCCCTGCGCAAAACATACGGAAGAATCCCACTAAAAAGTATAAGCTCTCATAGTAAAATGTATTTTATGAACCAAGTGATAGTTCGGGTGAATTTTCACGAACTTTGAATTTTACCTGATATTTTTGTTACGGCATGGGAGTTTTAATACTTTTTTTGGATTCGTAGTATAAATCTATTATGACGGAGCGTACGATTAGGCTATTAAATTTTTATCATTATTAAAACCCTTTTGGTTTTGTTAAGCTTAGGTTTTTAAAATTTAAATTATTTGAGTCCAGATATCCAGAATGAAATCCTTGAGATATGTTCTGATATTGTAACAACTGAAATAACTAAACGGGCTATAAGTTCAAGTTGTATCAGTATCCTCGCTGACGAAACAATGGATGTTACTGGGTGTGTACAACTTTCGATATGCCTTTGATATATCGACTGTGAACAACTTTCGATATGCCTTTGATATATCGACTGTTTAACAGATCCCAAAAGTTGTATGCTTCGGGAAGATTTTGTAGGTTTTGTTCCTGTTGATGACTAAACTTCTGGAAACTTGACAAGAACCATACTGCAGCGATGTGAAGAGCTGTATCTTGGCCAAGGCTATGATGGAGCCGCAAATATGGCAGGTCACTTAAGTGGAGTACAGTGCAGGATAAGGTATGCAACAGTATCCAAACGCTTGGTATGTACACTGTGCAAGCCATCGCTTGAACCTGGCTCTGTCTAATGCCATGTCAAGTCCTGCAATTCAAATTGCCTTGGTGTAGTAAGTGAAATATCTAATTTCTTCCACAATCATTCAAATGCAAATATAACTTTCTAAACTGTCATAAAAAAACACGCACCAGAGATCCGAAAAACTCGACTTCTACGCCTTTGTGAAACAAGAGTCATTGAAATGCATGACAGTTTTATTTCCTTAAAAGAGCTTTTCAAATGCATCTCAATAAGTTTTGAAGAAATAACGAGCAGAACGTGGGCGATATGTCTTCGAAAGCATCAACACTTAGCAGCGATCCAAAGAAGTGATTTCCTTGTAAGCCTCATTGTGTGCGAAAAACTATTCTGTTTAACGCTGCCCTTATCAGTTTTCCTACAGAGCTATTTCTGCAATCGACCGTACAAAAGAAGTTTGGAGTTCTCTTAAGAACATAGAGAAAATGCCGAAAATATTTTCAGAGAGGCTTTTCAATCCGCATATCCCAAATTGCCGAAGACTTATTTGAAGTTCAATTAAGAGCTCCAAGAACTTCATTGAAACAAACACTGCGATCCAATCCAGAAACCTCTTCTACTGAAGCCTATTTTAGAGTGTCTAAACTGACTCATTGCAAAAATTCGTTAATATAAAATCTTACGGACAGATTCATGGACAACGAAGATGTTCTACCATAGCATCGTTTCAAGCTCTTCTCCCAGGTTTTGCCGCAGTTGAGCGAGTGAACGAAATGGAAAAACTAACATATGATTTTGATAATACAATTTTTTTTTGTCAGCTGTGAAAGCTGAGTACATTCTTTGGTGCGGAAAAATATTGGCGAAGGATCTTTCTACCGAAGTTTTGAAATTGCTTGATATAGGTATAGCCTTACTATAGAGGTATAAGCTTCTTGCTTACGGTTTTGGCCACGCTTCCAGTGACCACAGCTGGTGTTGAAAAAACCTTTTCAACTATGAAATATGATTAAAATAGTATCCCGAAGCGTTATGGGGAATGAAAAATGAAGCTCTCTTGCTGATATCTGTTCATTCGCATATTAATGTGGATCCAGATAACGTGATTGAAGTCATGTGAAAAAAATCAAGACGTCTTCTGCTTTAAAAAAATGTGTACAGAAAAAATATTTAAGTACATATGTTCTATTTAAAAACTAATAAAAATCAATAAATTGGTATAATTTTAGTTTTTTGTTTAAAGAATTTCTCGTAAAATTTGGAAGCAAGCCCCCTCCAAAACAAAATCCTGGCTACGGCACTGTGCGGTGATTATGATTCTCCTGTAATTGGTAACCTTAAAAACATAATAATTAAAATTAATTAAATTTCACAATTGCTGTACGAACAGTTGCACGGATGGTATGGTTGGCAGGTACTTTTAAAAAGATTCTTTGAGCCATGTCTGACGGCACTCTTGTAGTTTCAAAATGCTAGGTGTCCTAAAATCAATCTCGGATAATGTTTTTTATATTTTTTGTATGAAAACAATTTGAAGCCTTCTTTGGTTAGAATATTCCAACTTGCTCATCGTGTGAAGAAGGTAGACTTGAATCAGAATTTGGGTTATCCATGCGGCTTTTCTTCTCATTCTGAATGGATGGCTTTGTTATCACCCAACACTTTTGTAAATTACTTTCTATAGAGAATTTTTCGAAGTAGTTTGTGTTATTTGCTTAAATGAAATAAAATGGATATCAGTCTCCATTTTCAAGGTTCTAGTGCCGAGAACATTCGGATTTCCTTTTGTTTCGATCCTGAACACTTTGCTTTGATTTCGAGATTTATATGTTTTGGTCCAAGTCCACAAAATTTCAAACTACCAGTTGAAACTCCTCCTTCACTTCAATGATATATTAGGTATCTAGGTACCTATGCATACACAACAAATCACAAAATAATACATTTTATGAAACTAAATAAAACAATATGACTCACCTTTTCCTTCTTTTGTATGGCTGGATTGATGCTTTTTAAAGTAGGTATTATTTTAATTTCCCTTATCTTTATTTTATTTATCTAAAGAATAGTAAATTGAAAAACAGAAAAGTGGACGCGGTTTTAATGATAAACAATGCCAAAAGACAAACAAAATACTATATTAACAACGAAACTGAAAAAAAAAACTTTATGTGTCAAACTAGTAGCTCCCCTCACTGGCTTAAAAACAACTGGATACGAAAAATGCAAGCCTTTTGACGACCCAGTTGCTAAGGTTTGTTTGGTATTTGTTTGTTTAAAAAAAATGATTGTATTGCAACTAGCTAGACAGTCTTGGCTCGTGTGGCCTCAGGATTACTGCTGGAGTATACTATATATCAGTTGCCAAAGTAAATACTATGGCTGTGCGATGGTTCGAATGATTCGAGGAGGTGGTTCTGCTGGCCACAGCAAAATTAGAATCGTAAATAAAGTTGACATTATCACTCCATATGACGCTGATGTTTAGATTGGGAAGATTACGAGTCCTGGGCCCGTATCGCGTGAAACCAAATCGATCGCTAAAATAAATGACTTTCGTTTTCACCATTGCTCTCTCTATAGTTCCCTATAATTATAATAGAGATAGCTATCGTCAAAACGACTATCAAAATGACTTTAAGCTTAGCCGATTCCACCCCTGTATCACGACGAAATTTTGAAGTTGTTGATGTTTCAATCTGTTTTGAGGCACCTCAAAGTTAATGAAGCAAACACGATGAGACAAACCAGTCCAGACTCAGTCTTTCCAATATTAAAATCAAGAAGTAAAATGGAAAATATATTTAACAATTAGATACAATAAAAGTGATGTGTAAGAAAAACTCTTTACAAAACGTGAACTAGAATAGTGAAGAGCCCTTGGGCAATTTAATATTCTATATGATTTGTAAAGAGTTTACCGTATAGTCTATAGACAAAAACCACTTTATTTTAAAAGCTTTCAAACTAATACTCATTTTCGTGGTAGTTGAGTTATTAGCCAACCTATGACTTACCGATAGTCAACCACTGCTAAAAGAACCGTTGAGTACCAGCCTTTGTAGTTATAGTAGTATAGTGCTTCCTCTGCAGGAGGCCGAACCTCAATGTGGCATCCATCTAAACAAAAACAAATTCAATATTTCTGGAGATATATGTTATGCAGTTAAAGCTTATTTTCTTATTTTACCTATAGCGCCGAAGCACTGTGGGAATCCTAATTTTTGGAATCCATTTATGTTTTCCGTTATTGTTGCTCGGGTAACCGGATAGCTCGACAGATGTATGGGTGCTAGTTTTTTCCACAGCTCCTGTCGACTTTGCAACACCAAACAGATTTGCAATCGTCTTATACTCACTTGAAGAACCAAGAGCGTACAGAGCTATTGCTACTTTTTTCTCGAATGGAACACATTTTCGGTAGTTGGTGTCCTGTTTCCTCAGGCTTTCCAAGTGTTTGCATAGTTCGTGGAAGTAAATTCGAAAGTTTTCTTTGAAAAATTCGTCATTATTTTCGTCGACGTCTTTTTCCAAAAATGTACTTGTGCGCTTCTACATTTAATATATATATATGTTCTTAAATACTATTTAAGAAATTATTCGCAAAACACTTACTTTGGTCCATACTGCCCTTGGACGCTGGTATCTTAAAAGTTTCTTGAGAATTCCATTTCTCTTCCGACGCAGCCTAATTAATTCGATAATCTTACGATTACGCAACCGGCGAAAGTACATTCGCTTGGCGTAGAGTACATTCATGAGCAGGCGCGGATCCAGGATTTCGTTCAGGGGGGGAGGGGCAAATTTCGTGAGTTTCCAAAATCTTGAGAACTACAGGAAATTTTAGTACACTTCATACCGCTTTACCGCTTGGTCTCACAAAGAAATGTGAGTTGATGAGTTTGAAATTTGAAGAAAGCAATTAACTCTTTCATAACTGCCACAGTATCTCGAACACCGGGTACTTTGAACTTTGTGAAATGAAGTTTTGCAGTTAGTAGCTATAGCATGTTGTCTTTTCAGCGGCTTTGAGTTCCCTCTGGATCTGCGTAGCTCCACAATTATGCTCGGAAAACATATTGGCACAGTGGTATGTTCCTATTCAGACAAATGACGTTCGATTCGAGTGAAATTTCTAGCCTTTTCTTTAACTGAAACAACCTAACCTAACCTTGCCGGTAAAAGGCCGTTTTCGAGAACGTCAGCAGCATCAAATATGCATTTTGCAGAATGTTCTCAAAAGCAAACTGCAAATACAAGTTTTACTGCATAAGCCTTGTGTTCGCATTGCGTTGTGGCAATACAAGTTTTACTGCATAAGCCTTGTGTTCGATAATGCAGTTTGCTAAAGGCACATGTTCGAAAACATGATGTGTGGTGCGATTCTGCAGTAAAAAAATCGAGTTGGCAACAAAAATATTGAGAAGCCGGAGAACGTGTTCATAAACGTCAAATGCGTTTGCAAGAAAATTGAAAGACGTTGATAAAAAAGATTTTGTGCAAACAAAACCATTGTATTAATTTGACAATAGCTATATTTTAGCTTAACTAAAATTATAGATCAAAACCAAGCCCCTTCGTCCATCGATACAAAACCAAACTTTCCGACACTGGAATAAAACACAATGATTATAGTGGAAAATAAAAAGAAAAAAACACTTTTTATTAAACCTTTTCAGTAGTATAAATATCGGACTTGAGGAACAAAACTGTGCTCCTAGTGTAAAAAAAAGTGCTCATCTAGTCAAAATTGCTCCTCATAGAGCAAGTAGTACTGTGTACGAAGCGGTGTGTGTGTGTGTAGCGATGAATGGATTGCTTGTGCATGGAAAAAGGTGGATGAAATGTGTAGGATAAATGTGTACGATTTATTTTTAGAACTGAAGAAAATGTGGTAAGAAATTTGGATCTGATAAATCAATGAAAAATGTAAGGAAAATGCGTTATCAGGAAAACTATTGTCGCGACTGTAGGAATATACTTTACAGGGATGGGAAAAATTGAATGCTGTGTAATTACAACAACTATACAGTAGTATAAATATCGGACTTGAGGAACAGAGCATTTGGGTGAATGTATTTTGTTGGTGTAAATGTAAAACTTTGGGGTGAATTTAGTTTTCGTGACTGTGAATTGTGGCTAGTGATGTACAGAGATATTTGTATGGTTTTTTGCTTGAAGGTTGACGAGGTGGATGTGTAGTAGGTACATATATGCAAGTAAAAGGAATTCTTGTATGGTTTGTAGGTATGTAGATTTGGAGTGGGCATATGTTGATATGAGTTTTGAGTGGTGACGGGATCATATACTACGATGGGAGTTCATTGACTTTGAGATGCATTGGTAGGTTGAAGGGAGATAATGATTTAAGAAATTTAGGAACAGAAAGGAAACAAATAATTTGTGTCTTTTATAATAATTGTGATTTATTAATCCATGAATTGTTAGCCGATGGGAAGCCAAGCCATTTAACATATACATTGTCTCCATTACTTTTAAGTACTTTTTCAACGAGATAAATATTAGGAGATTTAGTCTTTTGTAATTCTTTTTCGTAAAAACATCCGCTGATAGGTTGACCATTAAAATCTTCAAGGAGATATGTTGCTGGATTGGTTAGGTTTACTTTTCTTATCGTAAAAATTTCCGTTGTCCAATTTGGTGTGTAGCCTTTCTCAAAAACGTGTTTGAACTTGCTTATTCTAACATTGTCCCCAACTCGAAATTTACCCCGTGGAGCGATTTTAATTCTATTATAAGCCGTAGATAAGAGTGTTTTAGAGTTTTCCTGATTCACATCAATGGGACACATTTTTATAGTTCTATGCACGGAGTGATTGTATTCATTCACCAAATCATCAACAATGGATGTCCATTTGTAATTACCATTAAAACTAAACTCCTTCCACATTTTCTCCTTAATTGTGCGATTAAAACGTTCAACAATTGATGCCTTAAGTGGGCTGAATGTAGAGTAATGGTTTATATTGTGTAATATCATTAAATCATGAAATATCTTATTAAAAAATTCTTTCCCATCATCAGTTTGTAGATTTTTAGGCTTTCGTGATGATTTGATGAAAATTAACGTCATTGCTTCTGCAACAGATGAAGCTGTCTTATTTTTTAGAGCAATTGCCCACGCATATTTAGAGAATGTGTCAATGACTGTCAATAGATATTTGTAGCCATTATTTGCCTTATGATAGGGTATCATTTCAACTAAATCAGCTTGCCAAAGGTCATCAAAACCCTTGATAACAACCCTACGCCGATTGAAATTCTTTCTTGCCGACCTGTGAAGCTCTTCAACAACTTGTCGTTTACTCATTTTTCAAAAGAATGAAATAAAAAATCAATTTTGTATGGTTTTATACATACAGGTGTAGTAAAATTATTTATTTTAATCTATGATACAATAACATTAGTTTTCTTAATCTTATCAAACGCTGTTCAATCAAACAACATCCACAAGTATCTGGTCCCACTTTACATGTATTTGAAGACCAAGAGCAGCTTACGAAATGACATCCAAACTTTGATTTAACACGATCAATATTTTTGTAATTACTAAAAAATGAAATATTTCTTAAAAACTCTTCATGATGTTCTTCAAGCAAATCATGTTTATGAACCCTTAAAAAAGTCAAAATTTCATTTAAAATTAATGATATATTGATATAAGACATGTTTGTGGGATCGTTTTGATTTACTTATAATAACTGAATCTAAGATTGGCTTGTTATGTTTTCTTATATGAAAATTACTTTGGTTCCCCTTCTTGATTCTCTTTAATTTTTCCTATCTCAAGAAGAAAATACTTTCGAAGATCATCCAACAAGCGGACAGTATTAAAATTTTGTAGATCAATGTATTCTCTTAGTATTTTTTCTTTATTTCTCAATTCATCATCCATGTATGCTTTGTTCACTGCTTGATTGAGCATTGTAGGAGTGCCAATATTGTTTAGACATTTTCCTTCAATATCATAGTCACCATTCTCAGTTTGTTTAAATCCATTACCAGGAGGTCCTGGAGGACCAGCGATTGGTCTTTGAAATTTATTAGCGCTTCTTCCGAACTTGTCAACACTCATTTTGTTAATAAATTAAATTTTGTTCACGCAATTCTTCCACAATCGAATTTATCTCATTTTTATGGTTGTTATGCCCTGATGTTTCAGATGCAATTAAAAGTCTCATCCTATTTACAAGCTCATTTGGATTGTCCCAATACACATAGTCAATAGGATTATCTGAGTAAATCATTGTAGGTGAATTCATGTATGCATTTCCAACTTTCTTCTCTTTACTTTGTGCCATACCCTGAACCAAAGGTTTAATGATTTTCTTATATTTTTGTCCTCTATTACCTTTAACCTGTGAATTCATATCATGATTTCTCAGGTGTGCGCATGTTTTCTGTAATATTTTCTTATACTGGTTTAAATCTTCATTAGTATAAATACTCTTTCGAGGATTTTTATGTAGAACAAGTTCAAGAAGACCCTCAGTTCCATTGAAAATTTCTTCATCAATTACAATATTGTTGTCATTGTTAATCTGAAAATTTGACCTCCCCAACTTATTTGAATTCGATTCAACGTCAAAGTACGGACCATAGATTTTATCATGATCAGAATTTGAAATTAAAGTTTGACTTATCGGAGTACTTTCATTAAAGCTATTTGAAGGTGTCTTAAAAGAAGAGTCATCATCGACTAAAACTGAATTCGATTTAAATAAATTGGAATCTCTCTCTGGAGAAATATTTTCATCTTCTTCTGCTTTTTTTATAGAACTTTCAAATTTAAGACGACGTTTTACAACGGTAGATTTTATTTCTTTAAGTTCACCATTCGTGGCTTCTTTACTTTCCATATTTTTTGCGATTTTTTGTAAGGGTTCAACAATTGGCTTAAACGTATTTTCAATTTCAGTATCTTTAATGAATTTTCCAGTCTTGAGGAACATATACTTTTTCTTCAAAGCCTTTTTCGTCTTTATAAGATTTTTAAGCGTATTCATATTGGTATCCATGTCCGTAGATATATGCATGTTAGGGTGTTTCATTTTATAACGCACAAAATAAAATGTTAAATTTTACCTGACTTTGCTCATGCCCCGAGTCTCTCTGACAAAAAAGATATTTTTGCCAAATTTCAAGAAGATTGGAGAATATTTAGAGGTTGCGCATTTTGATCACTTTTTTAAAAGTAGGCAAAAAATAGGATTTTTACATTTTTTGCAGCTTTTAGAGAAAATGTGTTTTTTTTTCATAAGAACACAAAAGTCTAGCTCCCATCACCCTTAACGGTGATTTGATCTTCAAAAAAAAAAAAAAATTAGTTGCGTCAGTTAGGGCAGGGGTAAGGGGAAAGGTGAACCCCATGCAGTCAATTCCGGTAATTTAATCAAAAGAGATCCCTACCAATAGAGGACAAGCAATTTCTTTTGGCCAAAATTGGATTATATGGATGTAATATGTGACATATTGTTTAGAAAGGACAGCACTGCGTATTACACAGTTATGTAACAAAAGACATTTTACATAGTAAACGATAACTGTAAGATAGGGTTATCTCTCGAGGAGGTGACGTGAGTTGGCCACCAAGATCGTGAGATTTGCCCCCATTAAACTTTTCGTGGGGTTTTCTGATGTCGCAGGTCTATGCTCATGAGCCGGAATCAACTGATGCCCTCAAAGTCAAAATAATTTAGGCCATCGTTCAAATTCAGCCCGAACTATGCAACAAAGGCATTCAAATTTCGACGTCTCGGATCCTTGCCACCGTGCGCAGCCGTGGCAGATATTTTGAACAATGTCATATTCCATATTATATATTTACAATAGCATACTTATAGTCCCTTCAAAAAATAATAAGAATTTCGTTAATACCACACACACAGCTTCTTTTATTCCATTTCAAAGTCGACCTGCCCTCTCTAACTGGTAAACCGTGTAGGCATAACTCTCGAAGTTTGAAGGTACAGTTCGAAGAGAAATTATTTTAAAAAGGATTGAAGGTAGGGATGTCACAAATTAACAAAATGTAGTTTAGATTGTACTTGTAGACACACACAACCTTCACAAGATGAAACAAGTGCATGAGAAGCCCTTTAATACAAAGGACTTTAATATTAGAAAACTCAATAGTTTCAGATTAAAGTGATCAAAATGCGCAACCTCTAAATATTATCCAATCTTCTTGAAATTTGGCATACATATCTTTGACATCACTTAGACTCGGGGCATGAGCAAAGTCAGCCAAAAATCACACCTTTGGAAATATGAAACACCCTAATGCATGTATCCCCCCAAACAGAGCAATTCAAAACAGGGCAGTTCAATACAGGGTAGTTCAATACAGGGCAGTTCAAAACAGGGCAGTTCAATACAGGGCTGTTTAAAACAGGGGGGCAGTTCAATACAGGGCTATTTTATGCAGAGCAATTCAATACAAGTAGTTCAAAACGAAAACAGGATAGTTCAATATAAGACTTTTCAGTACAGGGCAATTCAATAGAAGTTTTAATATAGGTGTTTTAATATGGGTAGCAGTTTAGCGACTGTGTCACTTTTATAAAATAACTGTTTCTTTAAATGATTTTTTGTATCGCTCATTTTTAACACAACTATCTTTATCAATAACTAAAAACCCATACAATTCCTTCCAGCATTCAGAACAGAGCTCTTTAAATTGTTTAAATGACATATCAGAATTTATATGATCATTATAAATATGTTTCAGATTAAGATCATCTTGCTTAAAGAGAATTATATAGTTAGCGTTATCTCGAATCAAATGTTTTGGAATGTGTGTATATGATTGACATAAGTAAAAGCTATCTACACCGCTATGGCGCCCCATACAGAAATAGTCTCTTATGGTATTTTGTTTTTCGCAAGCCACATCATCAAATATAAAAACTGAATTGGGTTTAGCCCTAGAAGGCAACATAATTTCACAATTATTTGAAAATTCATAATACTGCATTCCTTTTATAGATTTTATAAGTTTCTTAAGATATGTATACTTTGGTTGCTGTAATGATTTAGAGTATATGTAAATGTTCTCAAACTTCAAGCCATTGACATCTACAAGAATGCTTAACATAACGTTTGTTTTTCCACAATTAGATGGACCTACAATTATTCCTCGAATACTACTTGGAAATAATGCTCCATGCTTCTTTTTTTGTTTTACATTTCCATCAAAGTTTTGTACACGAATAGATTCTTGCTGTCTTACAAACTTCATTTTGAAGAATGAACCTTCCCCCTATAAATCACGGTGTTTTATCAACATTATTTCATAATCGATCCTTTCGTATAATACAACAGTTATATAATGATTAATTTCACGACACACTCAGTTAGTTCGATTAATTCAGTTCATGGAAACGGATTGCTTAATTCATTAATAAACAAGCTTCCATTTGAGTTGCATCTACCATCTTATAATTTTTGTGGTCCTGGAACTAAACTTAAGGAACGTCTTGCAAGAGGAGAACGGGGAATTAACCCATTAGATGAAGCTTGTCGTGAACACGATATAGCATACAGTAAAAGTAATAACTTAAATTACAGAAACGCTGCCGATAAAATTTTGTCAGAGAAATCCTGGCATAGGTTCAGAGCTAAAGATTCCACATTATCTGAAAAATTAAATAGTCTTTTAGTTACTAACATAATGAAGACTAAATCTACTCTTGGTATGGGTATATTATCAAAAACAAAGACAAAGAAGAGCCGTCAGTGTCCAAGGATTAAGAAAACTAATTTATTCAAAAATGCAATAAAAAAAGCTAAAGTGGCAATACAAAATCTGAACACTGAAGACACAAATAAATTAGCAACGACTGCCTTACATGCAGCTAGACAAATCATAAAGAAAAAACGTAGGGATATTACATTACCGAGGGTGATACCAATTCCAAAAGTTGGAGGACTTTTACCATTGCTTCCTATCTTAGCAGGGTTATCTGCTGTAGGTTCCCTAACTGGTGGTGTTGCAGGAATGGCGAAAGCTATTAACGATTCAAAGATTGGAAGACAACAATTGGAAGAAAATAAACGACATAATAAAACTATGGAAGCAATAAAACTTAAACAAGGGAAAGGTCTTTATCTGAAGCCATATAAAAATGGCTTGGGGTTATTTTTAAGTCCACAAGAATCAAAAAACTATTAAAAAAGCTACCCAAGCGCCCTCTCACTAATATAGATATATTAAATTTTGGTAAAAACTATATTCCAAATTTCCGAGGTGTTTTTATGAGGGATACATTGCCAGCTAAACCATTTAAAACGGAAAGTGGAGTAGTTAATTTAGACAATAATAGCGGAATCGGCACGCATTGGGTAGCATATATCAAAAATAAAAACAATGTGAAATATTTTGATAGTTTCGGAAATTTAAGACCTCCTCAAGAAATAGTAAGATACTTGTATGCAAATAATATTTATTACAATCATAAATGTTTACAACGTTTTAACACATTCAATTGCGGTCACTTATGTTTGGAGTTTCTTGTTGATCAAAATAAATAAGCTATGCAATATAAAATTTGTTTCATTTCTTTAACATCGACAATGTCGATAACACTAACGCTGAGCGGAAACAAATCTACTCTCACAACAGAGTACTTTCCGCCAGTAGTATTAGACTCAAGTTATGTTTGTGGACTAGTGGACTTCCAAACATACAACTCCATACCTAACGTAGATGTAATGAATAATTTATTTCATTTAGGTAATGATGTAATTAAACTTCCTATTGGCTCATACGAAATTGAAGACATAAGGAATTTTATTCAAGGAGAACTTTTAAAAAAAAATAATACGGCAAACGTAAAGATAAGAGCAAATAACAACACTTTAAAATGTGAAATATACAGCACAGAAGATATAGATTTCACACATCCTAATTCTATTGGTTCACTGCTAGGGTTCAGTAAGAGAAAACTGGTTGCAAAACAAATGCATGAATCAGACCTTTACGTTGATATCAATCGTGTTAATACGGTGAGAGTTGAGTGTAACTTAATTAATGGAACATTTATAAATAATCAACCTGCGCATATACTTCATCAATTTTCAATCAAAGTCAGCCCGGGGTATAAAATAATTGAGGTACCTAAAAATGTTATTTATTTACCAGTGAACGTGAGGAAGATAAGTTCAATAACAATAAATTTGTTAGACCAAGACGGAAACCTTATTAACTTTCGAGGTGAATTAATAACGATTCGATTACACCTTAATCGTCAAAAATGATAGTTTATAATACTTTCTCTGGTTCTAATAACTTCTATAAAAGACAGGATTTATTGAGTTCTATAATCAATACTTCATTATCTCCTAAAGAGAAAGTACAAGTGCTAACAAAAGAAAACCAATCGTTTTTATTATCATTAGGATTCAAATTGAAGAAAAGAATAACTATAACTTAAAACACTGAGATATGCTGAATATTTTTCAAGAACCAGCATTTGATGATAGTATTTTAAAATACGAATATCATTCCTATTCACCATTTTTAAATAATTTTAGTAAAAATGACATCATCCACATCTGCGTGCAACATCAAAATCTCAATATATTACCTTCGGAGAGTTACATTTATGTTGAGGGGACTGTTTCGAAAAATGATGGGTCGGAAGTCGAGAAAACAAAACTTGTAAACAATTGTATTGCATTCCTATTTGATGAAATCCGATATGAACTGAATGGTATTGAAATAGATAGTAATCGAAATGTTGGAATCACAACTTCTATTAAAAATTATATTTCTTTAAATCAAAATGAAAGCGTTATGTTGTATAATGGAGGCTGGTGTCCAAATTTTTCAGTTTGCTTAGATGGATCACATTTTAATTTTTGTTTGCCACTTAATAAACTTTTGGGTTTTGCAGAGGATTTCAAAAAAATAATTCCTAACGCTCGACATGACTTAATTCTAACACGTTCTCGTAGTGATGAAAATTCACTAATAGCTGATGCAGATGAGCAAGCGAAGATCACATTACACAAACTTCAATGGAAAGTGCCGCATGTTTGTCTTGCTGATTCTTTGAAATTGAAACTATTCAAATCTATAAATGATAATGGCATCATGAAAATCGCCTTTCGTAATTGGGATTTATATGAATACCCAGCCTTACCTACAAGTGACCATCATATTTGGAATGTAAAGACAACTTCACAAGTTGAGAAGCCTAGATACATTATCGTTGCCTTACAAACTAACAAGAGAAACCAACTGAAAGAGAATCCTACCTATTTTGATCATTGTAACGTTACCAACATCAAAGCATATTTAAATTCTGACGTTTATCCCTATGAAGATCAAAATATATCATTTGAAAGAAACCACTTTAGTATTCTTTACCAAATGTACAATGAGTTTAGAAAAAATTATTATAACTGCTCAGTTGCAGAGCCACTGTTGACAAGAAATCTCTTCAAGTCACAAGCACCTATTTTTGTGATTGATTGTAGACATCAGAATGAAGTAGTTAAAACTGGACCAGTTGATATTCGTTTGGAAATTAAAACAGCAAAGGAACTACCACTAAATACATCAGCGTATTGCTTAATGTTACATGATCGAATTATAAACTACAATCCTCTAAGTCAATTAGTATCTCGAAATATTTAAATAATTTAGTTCAGTATAGCTCTTAATCAAGAACACACCAGCCCAAGCAATGGCATTCATTGTTGATATTCAAGGTTTCAGAGGACCTAATGATAAGTTTATAGTTAAAGAAGTAGCTATTCTGCGTGGTCGTAACCATCACCACTTCATTATCACACCTCCGTTTGATTTCAAGCATTTACCAACATCGTTAAAAAGACAAGCAAAATGGCTGTATCAAAACCATCATGGTTTGCACTGGAATGGCGGATTCACAAAATATCATAAAGTAGAAGAATTTTTTCGAGATAATATTATAAATCACATCGTTTATGTTAAAGGTGATGAAAAATTACTATGGATAAAGCGACTCCTAAATGAAAACGCTGAAGTAATAAATGTTGAAAATATAAACTGCCCCAGCTTCAAAGAACTAAAAACTCTTTTTCCGAGTGAGACAAGATGCTTATCACATAGCAAATGCTGTGCCCTGCAAAACGTGTTCTTATTAAATAACTTTTTAAACAACAGTTTTCCTGAAATTTTCTTAAAGAAATAAGAAGAATATTGTCATATATTTTTTTTTTTTTTTTTATTTAGTTTATTTTCTTTTTACATAGGTATAAGTTTTTCATGTACAATTTTCTTACAATTATCTAAATACATATTACTCAATAAATAAATATAATTAACTTAGAACAAGAAGGACTATATTATTAAGTTATTCTGAAATGACCCCATGCATAGGTACTTATTCCATCTTCCCTTATGAATCTCTTATCATCGAGATGACTTAAAACAATCTTATTCAGCTGTTGGGTGTATATTTGATGAGCAAAAGATCGAAAAACAAACATTTCCCCGCGATAGATTCGTTTGCTATATAAACAATCTTTATAGTTAACCAGGTTAATGTCTTTGAGTGCAATTTTTTTGACACCCTTTGCTTTTTTGACTTCCGTTTCTTCAACAGAAAAGGAATACATTTTCGATCTCAAACCTATGAATTCTTTCATTATTTTTCCCGAATTTTCATCTTTCATCATCCCTAACACCTTTTTATTCTTCAAGGGGATACTATATGGATTATTTATTGAGTATGCTGAAGTATCAAAATACAATTCTATGTCATTTCTTATATCATTATAAAAATCATCAGTTTTTACAGTGTAAATAAAAGAGTCCGTGTCCATGTAATTGAGTCTTAGATTTTGTTCATACTTAGGTTTCATATAGCTATAGTGGAAGTCGTACATTTTCCACTTTGAAAACTCTAAGACACAAAATCCTAAATATAAAGGCTTGTCATAATAGGTACTAACTCTTTTCATTTGTATGGCCATCATGTCTTCTGCGAATTTAGTCAAACTATGGAAATTTGGTCTTGCTATCAGAGCTCTAGCTCCAAGACGCTTTTTATTATTTTCCCAAGAAGTCACAATTTTAACATCTTTTCGCTTGTCCACATTTTCCATAGTTTTTCCGAAAACACTATTGTTCATTAATTTGAAAAAATTTTTCTCAAAATCACTGGTGGCTAGAGTTCGATGCTGATTATTCAAGTCTATGTACTTTTGAAGCCAACGAGACTGTTTAAATTCTAAAACCCTATGCACACGAACAAGCTTCAACCCATTTATAATGCATTGCTGAAGAGTCTTATAATGAATGACATAATTCTGTTTTGTTGTTAAATCTGCTATAAGTTTATAGAATTTAGAATTATTGACTTTTTTGTTTTGCACGCAAAATGGCAAATCATTATGCAAGTCGTGTAGAGAACTGGGATACTCCAAGTCAACTTCAAAAATATATCCTATTTCTGATTCGTCTGAAATATTCATTATGTCAATATTTTCATACTCATTTACCCATTTGATTGAAGAATATGGAAGAGGGGATGACATAGCCCAACCATACAAATTGTTTGCATCAACATACATTAGGTATTGTGACTCTTTTTCTTTGTCATAGCATTCCATATATTTGTTGTTTGCAACGGTATGTCGATGAGAACATTGAGATATGCCCCCTCTTATCCCCTTTTTTATAAAATTGTATTTGTCGATATCTTGAATAAGCTCAAGATTGATCTTCGTTGTTCTTAGCATAGCATCCCAAGATAATCCCGGGGCTGTATAATAATGACAGGGATCTAATTTGTAAATATTTTTACAAATACTCCTGAAATTTTCAAAAATATCTGCTAAAAGAAGAACATCGGTTTTCAAATACAACTCCATATAGTCTAAAAGGTTTTGACATTTGAAAGTGTTCCATACCTTTTTCGCATGATTATAGTCATCTAAAGAGCAGGGTTCTCCAGTTAACTTATTATTAAAATTATGTTGAGGGGGAAGGTTTTTTTCTTCCAAACTCTGCCATGACTTTATAAAATCATATGGAAATACACCTTTCCTAGTCAGAAGCATAAACTCTTCTTCAATTGGGAAGTTGGAACTAATTAATTTGAAATCACTGACCGTAAGATTCCTTCCCAATGAATCAAGACTAGATGGCATGAATCTAAATGAATCTAAAAACCTCAATTCGATGGTTTTTTTATCGGGTAAATAGATTGTCTTTGATACAGACACATATTTTTCCTTATTTAGGGGGATTATAGATATATTACCATTAAGTGAAGCAAGTTCCTTGATCAATAAATGGCAATCATAACCCGAGAAGTTATGGAAAAATATGGGAAAAAATCTTGGTTTTCGATAAGCTAAATTGCACGAATTATGGGCTGGACCATTATATTTGCCAGTATAATGACAATGATCGGCAACTCGATCTATGCCCAACTCTTTGTTACAAATATGGCATAGCTGACAGTTTCGCTGATATTCTAAGTCAATTTCCGATAAAAGTTGCATCGGTTTTGAATTTCTTTTATGTAATTCGATGCAATCTTTCACCAGAGAATTAACAAAATCCTTTACGCAATTGCTACCCTTAAAAATCTTAAAACTGTTAAGAGAACTATCACAAGATTTTATGAAATAAGCACCTGCACATGGGATATGTTTTTGAATATTAAAACTATTACTACTACTACTATTACCCGATATTCCGCTGTCTGCTTCCTCGAGGATGCACTCAAAATCTGCATATATGGTGAATGGTACATCCATCTTCCTCTCGAAGTGTTGAAAAGATAATTCATTTTTTCCATCGTTTGGCATTCGAGTTACCATTCTGCAGCAGTTGTCCTTATGAACAGCCAGTGTGGCTTCAGTTCTAAAACGAAGCAAACACCCGTTGCAAAACCAAGACTTCCCTCTATAGTTCTTCGCCTGCGTTGAAACGAGTCTAAAAATAAAATATAAAATTTGAAATTAGTAATTTTGTAATATTTCAAAACTTAATTTGTTAATGCTGCTTACCTTGATATACTTTTTATCCAGACGTAATGCGAAATCTCCTCGTTTTGTAGAAGAATCAAGTTAATATGATTCCTCTTCTCTTGCCGGGTAATATAGTAGGGTCCTACTACCATCTTTCTTTCATCATCAAATCCGAAAACGTTGATGCTTAAAGCAGGGTTTAGGGTTTCAAACTTTGGAATATCGCTAAGCCTTAAAGGAAATTGTAGATCACCAAACTCTATTGTCACATTGTTTTTGTATATCGTTCTGGCGCTGATATCCCGTATCTTGTAAGTTTCCGGCCTATGCGTATGGCTCTTTCCTTTGTTGAAAAGGGCTGAGATGATTGCCCACTTAAAACAATATTCATCTATATTGTGAACGTTTATACAAGCTCTTTTTCTTAAAAGGAAATTCGGTAATGGTATATACCTTGAGCCTTTGATTGGTGTATATTTATTTATATTAATCTCAACATGAGATATCCGCAGCAAAGCCCATCCACTGTCTTTTTCTTGAAATTCCTGCATTTTCGTATTAATTTCATCTATCATATTTGTATATGATGAAAATGAATCAGTGCTTACAAGAGCAATTTCCATTTTTGTGTTGAAACTTTTAAGGCTTAGCTCCATTTCATCCTCCGAAGTAAATTTCACATACTCCGCAAACAGTTCCAAGTTGAATTTAATACCCTGCAATTTTTGCATGTGCTGTCTCAATTTTTCCACAATTGCTTCCTTTGCTTCATTTAGAAACTTGATGGGGTCAAGATTTTCCTCCATCTTGTTCTTATAGATCAGAGTTTCTACCCTTCCATTGAAGCAACTTTTCAGCACATAGAAGTCATCGGAAACAAGTTCTGCAACAAGCCGCTTATGTTCGTTTCGACGAACGTGGTTTTTCCACTCCCTTTCACTGACGTCCAGCTCACACACATCACAATGTTTGATTCTTAAGGGGATATTTTCTTCTGGGTTCGAAAATATGCCTTCTATTACACTAAGGTGTGCACTACTTTTTAGATGGTTATCCCACTGGCAAAGGATAACATCTTTTTCACAGATGTCACAATATTTTTTAGAAGGGCCAGCTTGCTCCTGACAATCTTCGACATTAATTACTTTTTGATCTGAAGAATTGTCTTCAGAAAATAGTCCCTGCAACACTTTTAAATGTACCTTGCTCTTTAAATGATTGTTCCATTGGCAAAGGCTCACATTTTCTTCACACACAACACAAAATCTTTTTGCAGGGGCAGCTTCATTTGAGCAATCAATTTCTTCAAGTAATTGCTGTACCAAATTTAAATGCATTTTGGTTTTACAGTGTGCAATCCACTGCCCCATTCCAACACTTTTTTCACATATATAACAAAATCTTCCATTTACCGAGGTAAGGTTTTTATTTTCACGGATTAATGTTGCACTTTCTAACTTATGAACTTTCATATGCCTTTTTAAATTAAAGTTTTTGGAAAACGATTTTCCGCAAACTTCGCATAAAAATGACTTCATGATTATACTTTATTGAATTATTTTAATTTTTAGAGGTTTTAGAAAATTAGAGTTAAACTGAGCACTCGAACGTTTGTACTGGGCGAGGTATTCTTTAAGAATAAAAATATTTTGAACAGGACGACTACTCAAATCTTCATTTGCCCAAGAATCTTTTTATGATTAGCAAGGTCCCGCTGTAATAATGAGAGCATCAACATTTATTGATATGGTATGTGTCAATAAGCGTACATCATTATTTATTGATTTTAGGATTTTCAGATGCTCACTAAAATTTAAGCAACCCTCGTTGGCATTTAAACAAACTGTTGGCATACGTTGGGTTTTTAATAAACAAACTATAATTTTGTCCCTCAGAATCTTTGTTTAACATAAGCAGGATCCCGTTGTAATAATGAGAACATCAAAATATACTGATATGGTATGTGTCAATAAGCGTGCATGCCCCCGTTGGAATTTAAGCAACCTGTTGGCATACGTTGGGTTTTAAATAAACAAACTTTTAATTTCACCCCCCCCAGAATCTTTGTTTATGATAAGCAGGATCCTGCTATAGTAATGAGAGCATCAAAATATACTGATATGGTATGTGTCAATAAGCGTGCATCAGTATTTATTGATTTAAGGATTTTCAGATGTTCACAAAAATTTAAACAATCCCCCGTTGGCATTTAAACAACCTGTTGACATACGTTGTGGTTTAAATAAACAAACTATAATTTTACCCACAGAATCTTTGTATATGATAAGCAGGATCCCGCTGTAATAATGAGAGCATCAAAATTTACTGATATGGTATGCGTCAATAAGCATATCATTATTTATTGATTTTAGGATTTTCATATGTTCACTAAAATTTAAACAACCCGTTGGCATACGTTTTTATAGACGTACCTGATAATCAATTCCGTTTAGATTTTCTGAGTACTTATAAATTTAATGTTTTATGATTTTTCAAGCACCATATTGATATCCCTAGCTCTTAAATTTTATAATTTGATTTTTTTTTTTTCGAACTATAACAAATCTTTGACCCTTTCATATTTAACCGTTAACAATTCGACAAGATTCATATAGCCATTACATCTTTATCGCATACTTACTATTGATGTAGAGAGCGTTAAGATTGAATGGTAATCAAATGCAAACATGTTGAAACATGTTCCAAATGCTTTTTTTACAACAAATACTTTTAAACAAAAAGAGATAAAAGAGATAATTAAAACAAAATAAATATGTATACAGATATGATTTATTCAATATATTACTACAACTGTTCTTCAATTTTAATATTAGAAGTTCGTCCTAGTGGACCCAAATACGTAACATTAAATGACCCCTGATTTATTTCAGCTATGGCAGCATCTGATAATTTGCTGTAGCGCATTGGAAAGAAAGTCTGTAAGGAAAAGGTCTTTAGTATTTATGTTGTATGCATAAAACCTATAAATATGTATACAATTACCTGAAATTGCCCCAAATCAGCAACAATTCGTTCACCAAATTTGGTTACACACCGTTTCAGCTTGTCAATAGGATATTTTTCATTTTTATTTAATTCAAAAATCTTCTTACAAGGTTTGAATGCAACCTCTTCTTCCACTTTTAACAGTTCTTCTTTGAGATTCATCGTTGAGGATATGAGATGCATCTTAAACTGAAACCGCTATTTATACAGAAAATTGAATCTGCATTTAACTGTATCGATATGTATAAAAATATGAACTCAGCTCCGAATAAGCATGAGTGAACATGTTCTCCAGAAAAAAATAAATACAGTAAAATTGAATACGATGTGAATCAGGAAAACTCTAAAACACTCTTATCTACGGCTTATAATAGAATTAAAATCGCTCCACGGGGTAAATTTCGAGTTGGGGACAATGTTAGAATAAGCAAGTTCAAACACGTTTTTGAGAAAGGCTACACACCAAATTGGACAACGGAAATTTTTACGATAAGAAAAGTAAACCTAACCAATCCAGCAACATATCTCCTTGAAGATTTTAATGGTCAACCTATCAGCGGATGTTTTTACGAAAAAGAATTACAAAAGACTAAATATCCTAATATTTATCTCGTTGAAAAAGTACTTAAAAGTAATGGAGACAACGTATATGTTAAATGGCTTGGCTTCCCATCGGCTAACAATTCATGGATTAATAAATCACAATTATTATAAAAGACACAAATTATTTGTTTCCTTTCTGTTCCTAAATTTCTTAAATCATTATCTCCCTTCAACCTACCAATGCATCTCAAAGTCAATGAACTCCCATCGTAGTATATGATCCCGTCACCACTCAAAACTCATATCAACATATGCCCACTCCAAATCTACATACCTACAAACCATACAAGAATTCCTTTTACTTGCATATATGTACCTACTACACATCCACCTCGTCAACCTTCAAGCAAAAAACCATACAAATATCTCTGTACATCACTAGCCACAATTCACAGTCACGAAAACTAAATTCACCCCAAAGTTTTACATTTACACCAACAAAATACATTCACCCAAATGCTCTGTTCCTCAAGTCCGATATTTATACTACTGTATAGTTGTTGTAATTACACAGCATTCAATTTTTCCCATCCCTGTAAAGTATATTCCTACAGTCGCGACAATAGTTTTCCTGATAACGCATTTTCCTTACATTTTTCATTGATTTATCAGATCCAAATTTCTTACCACATTTTCTTCAGTTCTAAAAATAAATCGTACACATTTATCCTACACATTTCATCCACCTTTTTCCATGCACAAGCAATCCATTCATCGCTACACACACACACACTGCTTCGTACACAGTACTACTTGCTCTATGAGGAGCAATTTTGGCTGGATGAGCACTTTTTTTTACACTAGGAGCACAGTTTTGTTCCTCAAGTCCGATATTTATACTACTCTTTTCGTCCTACTTTCTTGGTTCATGGCCATCGATTGTGATTGTGATGTGACTAACTTTCGTTATACATATCATTAACTATATACTTAGCCTAAGTTAAGTGTTAATAAAAATGTTTCATACAAGCTCAAACCATCGTTTGCAGCGTTGACATACTCATGCAGTTCGATACAATCGAAATGACGTTGACTTGATGCTTTCAAAAACGGCCAAAAATAACTATCCTTAGGTGCAAAAGTTCCATCCAACTTCTCTTCGACAGTGCCTGCTGTAGGCGTTTCCTGGTTTTCTGCAATCTTCTTCGTTGGATTCATACTCTTCGCCTGTTTAATATATGGAACACGGAAGTTCCTGAAACGCATCCACGAAAGTGACAAAATCAGCAGCAGTGACAAATCAGCAGTACGTCTGCACGCATCGCTGCGCGCAGCACCGAACTCGAAAAACATGTGCATACTCTTAAGGTGCGTATCCAATTCAGAGTAAAAAGACGGCGAGCAGCTCTGAAGAAGTTCTCGTGAGTAAAACTCGAACGCGGACACAGATACAGTCATAAAATAAACTCACCAGAGGGGAAGACAGATATCCGAGATCGCTCAATCTCGATTGTTTTCTAGTGAAAGTATTCCCTCAATGGAAACACACATTTAAATTATTTATCATAAAAAGAACTCAATTATCTTCTTAGTACGAACTTTGTATATGAAAACCATAGTATTCTCATAAAAATTTTTTTCAGTTGAACGTGGACCCTATGGGGGCGCAACATTCAACCACATTCGATTGCGTGGAGATTTGTGGAGTCGGCATACATAAGGAATAGAAGACAAGTAGTAAGAGCAAGAGGAAAGCATTTGTATACTGGAAAGAAAAAAAAACCATAATCTTTTCTGCTACAAATATTTCCTAGATATAAAGAAAGAAGAATATTGGATCTGCACTCTTGGTACTTCATATTCGCAAAAAAAGTATGTTATCAAATTGGTCAGAAATTGGTGAAGAAAGTTATCTTGTCCTAGAAATTAGTCAGCCCTAGAAAACTTGTAATCAAGACTTAAAGTTTCTTAAGGTCACGCACGAATTTTGCCACCTCATTTGTGGAATATTCACAAAAAATGTATACCGATCCGAAAGATCAAAAGATCATAATTAGGTACTATTTTCAATAATTGGTCAGCCAAAGTTTTTCTTATGAATTTTTAAAGTTCGTTTCAATGTTACAATAAAAAATGTTGGTATCTTACTTGAAAGGTCACTTAACGATCATAAAAGGTCAGCTAGTAAGTTTCAGTAATTGGTCAGGCATTGATTTTTATGAATTTTCAGATATTTTTTTTACTTTTTTCAAGGTCAGTGGTTTTTGGTACCTCATTTGTGTGGTATTCACAAAAAAATTATTTTTTAAAGTTTCTGTTTTTTTGGGCCAAATCATTATAGGTCATAAAATTCGAAGATAGACAGGTATAGTGAATTGTGGTTTTCCCACCAAAAAATGAACTATTGAAATATTTTTCCACCATAAATCCCACTTTGAATATTTTCCCACTATTTTTCCCACCAAAGCCATTTTTTTCAACCATTTTGGTTGGAGAAACCGCCAATCTGGGAACACTGATCAGTGGCATAACTAGGATTTTGTTCTCGGGGAGGGGGGCAAACTATGTTTTTTATGTGGAAAAATATAAAACAAAAACTATATACGGTTTCTGGTAATTCGTCAATAATTTATTTTAGGGCATGATTCTTGGGTATATTCCAAGAAAAAAATCGTATGGGGGAAAACTCTATTATTATAATTTGACAATTATTACTCTTTTCTCAGCAAGAATATTGACGATCTTATTGACATCTGTTATATGATTGTTACTCACACTGACTTAATCAACCTGTATATAATGTACCAACAAAACAAAATTTAAAGGAGCAAAGAGAAGCAGGGCGGTAAATGAGTACGGGCCTGAGGCTAGCTATTCGGTACAATGTGGAGGAGTTTTTTTAAGTTTATGATTAGGTGGTGTCATAATTGCAGTTCTATTCTTTTAAAATTTGTATTCAGAACATTTTGTAAAGATAAACTTTATATTGTAATATTTTCTCAGGTTCGTTAATAAAACTTATTTACTTTATTCAAAACGTACATTTATTTATTTCACAAAATAAAACACTTTGCTTTTCTTACTACAAAAAAAACGATTTATTATTCACCACTGAAATTAATTCACAAACTTTACTTTTCACTTTTATTACAACCAACTGTATTCATTCACGATTAAAAACAAACTGTGTCGCTGCCGTTCAAACATGTGTGACTTTTCTGCGTGGTCCCTTGCTTGCAGCACAAGTATAACATTTTCGGCACCATTTTTCGACGTCTTCTCTTGCATATAGCCAGTAAAACGGCTGTCTTACCTTTTTCAGTGTCTTTTTCACCCCCAAATGTCCGCCGGAAGCTCCCTCATGCATCTCTTGAAGAACATCATTAACCTTGGAACGAGGTACGACTAGCTGCATCACATAAGATTTGCCGTCTGTGGATTCCCACTTTCGTCTTAGTACTCCTTCTTGTACATGAAGTGAGTCCCATTGTGCCCAATACGCTTTAAGAGTTGGACTTCTATTGGAGATGTCACCCCATTCTGGTTTCTCTTGGTGTTCCTTCCACGCAAGAATGGGCTCAATATCCAAGTCTTCTTGTTGTAAATGTGTAACGGTTTATATTCCTTATAATGGATGATCTCAATTGATTCATAATCAACACCCTTCGGTATATCCATTATAGGTAGATTCCTTACAGAAATGAGAAAACTCAATATGATGAAAGATTATCAGAATCCACTACGAATCCCGTTTATAACCCCTCAAAATATTTATCCTCTCATCGTTTCGAATATGTTTCGATGTCACACATACTCAACAGCCAATAAACACCTAATCGTAGAATTTTACTCCGAATAAAAAAAATTGATCAATTAAAGATCATGGATTTATAGTTCCAAAAAAAAATTCTTGTAACTTCCATCTAAATCATCGAACATAATCTCATCGAGTCAGAAGAAATCTCAGAAGATGATAAAAAAAATAATCATTGGGAAGCTGACGTCTGACCAGCTTCAGCTACCATAAAAGGAGCTGAAATAAAATCCTCTGACCCTCTTCCTACCCCAAGGAATCTACTACCTAGTCACGCCACCACTTTTAGTACCTTTCATTCAAAAAAATTACCAGGCACATCCAAGCAGCAGTGCTTCTAGCTTGTCTCTACTTTGTAACCACGTTAGGTCTGCTCGTTGCTCCATTACTAAGCTCGTCGTATGGGGTGTGGTTCTTGTGGCTCAAGTGAGACGGTGTTACCTTTTTTTTCAGACCTCAATGTTCAGTTGTCATGAACCTAATATTTTTACATTATTGTTTGACCCAAATCTGCAAAGCTCTTATTTTTTTGTTTTCTTGGTATTCAGTTTTCCTCCCTTCTCTCCTTTTTTGTCATGGAAGAGCGACACGAGCGATCGAAAGCGGGGACACCGGTGGTAATGTCCCTCGGGCATTACTAGACCCTCCCTGTCAGTTCGACTAAACTCGACCTGATCCTTTGATTCTCCTTTCCTGTGCCCTAAATATTGGAGAATCCCGTATGGGAGATATAGCTGTCATTATCTCCCTATAGCCTAACCCACCCTTAAGATATAATGAAGGTGTTTCGTTATATCTCTATCCGTGGTTCCCTAAAATGGCTCATATTTATGAAAGGAAACCCCCAAAATCAAAATCTATCTTTAATTCCGTTCTTCTTTTACTTTCCCTTCTTCTCTTCCATTTCTAATCTCTTTTCTCCCCCCCTTGTGTTGTCTTCTTACTATTTCATCTTCACTTTACTTCTTCTAGTATCTTAAATTTCCATCTGAAATTATGGAATTGAATTCTATATACAAAAATTGAATCAGAATGCCGATGTGAACATTGATTTCGATCGGTTTGTTTATTAAATAATTATTCGTAAAAAAAAAGAACTTAAAACATTTAAATGAAACTTTTTCTTTCTTATTCAATTTTAATCCTTATTTTCTCCTTATGTTCTCTACTTAAATCTAACATTTCTTTTTTATTTGTTATTTTAACATACTTCCGCTTCTTTTTTTTTTAAAGACTTCTCAACTCGACAAACAAGATAATCAGTTAACCTAACAGGAAGGTATTTGCGTACCATCCCTTGACTTCCATAACCATCTCTTTTTTTTTTTTTTTTTACTTTAGGATCTCATTTGATTTAAAAATTATGGGTATATATGTATATAGTCTATAGTTTGTATAGAAAATATGGTTTAATTATTGCAAATGTTACGCTATAAGTACTAATGAAAACAGATACAAAAAAATAAGATACCACTCACCCGATCTCCTCCTCGTTGAAGTGCACTCCCACGATGACAAATGATCGATGACCTATTTGAAATTGTTGCAATTAAAATGAAGTTACAGCTGTAACACTTCCATACACTCGCGAGATTTTAGTATTAATCATGTGATTTTAAATTCATTTCAAAAGAAGTGGAAGGATTTACATTTTTTTTTTTTTTTGATAATTACTTATATTCTATATCTTTTGCATTGAAACTATATTTTTTTTTCTTAAGCTTTAAATCTACTGCACCTTCTCTTTACTATATTTCTTTATTTTTTTTTACAACTTTACTTTACTTTAAGATATCTTTATTCGTTTTTTTTTTTTGTTTTGATTCTATTTCATTTTCCCTTTTGGTCGTTTACTTTCAGTTAGTTTCTTCTTTTTTCTTCGTAGTTTCCGACGGGGTATATTTTTCTTTTGTTTTGAACCGTTTCGAACGACTTAGGAACCTCTTTTTTTATTATTTCGTTTCTGAAAACTTTCGGTCTGACCGAGACAACTTTTTTTTCTTTTTTTTTTTTGTTATCACTGCCTATTGCCCTTGACTTATTTCAATTTTATTAATTTAACATTTTAACACCCGTAAGCCGTGAACCTCGCACACAGATTCTCGGTTTCTTTTTCCCTATTAGACTTTCGCGCCGTCGCGTCTCGTCGCATCGACTGCGTTGATTCTCAGGAGTGACGTCACCACTACTTAGGGGTTGTTACAGACACTTGCACTGGCATATAGGGGAAAAGAATTCGTTCCTCGTGGCCTAACACACAGAAAGGGATTTTTTCGTTTCTGTTTTTTTTTTTCTTTTTGTTTCTTCTGTTTGCGCGTTATGGATCTTATTTACGTATAGGTATAGTTGTTGCTGTTGTAGCATAGACTTTTTTCTTTGGTTCTACTACCCTTGGGATTCAGCCACTGAGTTAGGAATAACCTGAGGTACAAATCAAAGGGCACGGTAGTGCCCAGCCAAGTTCGCGGCACTACACCCTTTTTACAGGAACAAACTCAGGCGATTTTCAACCCCCCTCTAACTTCAGTACCAATAAAGTCAGAAACTTCAAATTCGGAGTACTTGCTGAGCTGAGCAAGCACAGATGGCTCACCAAATTTCAACTCTTTAGCATTAGTAATTCCCGAGATATAGGACTTCAAAAATCGCAAAAACCGTAACTGACTGACTGACTCACTGACAGATCATCAAAATTATGGAGCACTTCCCGACATCGTAGAAACTTGAAATTTCGCACAACGGTAGGCCTTGTGGTGCATACAGAGGAAAAAATCTAAAATCTGCAATTTTCTATTCAGGGGGCGTGGCATCCACCCACATTCATTAAAATTCATATAAATTATATGGAGCACTTCCGATTGTTGTAGAACGATGAAAATTGGTAAATCGGTAGGGCTTGAAGTACTTAGAAAGAGAAAAATTGAAAAATTGGAATTTTCCATTCAGGGGGCGTGGCATCCACCCACATTCATTAATATTCATATAAATTATATGGAGCACTTCCGATTGTTGTAAAAAGATGAAAATTGGTAGATCGATAGGGCTTGAAGTACTTAGAAAGAGAAAAATTGAAAAATTGAAATTTTCCATTCAGGGGGCGTGGCACCCACCCACATTCTTAAAAATTCTTATAAATTATATGAAGCACTTCCGATTGTTGTATAACGATGAAAATTTCTAGGTCGGAAGGACTTGAAGTACTTAAAAAGAAAAAAAATTGGAAAATTGGAATTTTTCATTCAGGGGGCGTGGAATCCACCCACTTTCTTAAAAATTCTTATGAATTAAATGTAGCACTTCTGATTATTGTGGAACGATGAAAATTGGTAGATCGGTAGGGGTTGAAGTATTTAGAAAGAGAAAAATTGGAAAATTGGAATTTTCCATTCAGGGGGCGTGACATCCACCCACATTCATTAAAATTCATATAAATTATATGGAGCACTTCCGATTGTTGTAGAATTATGAAACTTTGTAGAGCGTTAGGGCTTGATTTTCACCTGGCAAAATAAATCTTTGCAAAAAGGAATGAAATCACAACAAAAACATAAATGTTAAAAAAAGAGCCAAGTTCTTATATGCACAAGAAACCTGTGCGTAAAAAGTCTGCCAAAAAAAGTAATGAGATCTAAAATACATGCCAAGTATTAAGTTCATGAAGTTTAATATCAAATATCTTAAGTAGAGTAATATCGAAAACACTCCAAACTATGACAGAAATTTGGTATTTAATGATTACTGATTAAAATTTGGTGGGTTTACTTGGCAAGTTTTCCCTTAATTACATATGTACTTAATCACAAACTTAACTGTATGAAAACTTGACCAGTGAACCCACCAAATTTTAATCAGTAATCATAAAATACCAAATTTCTGTCATAGTTTGGAGTGTTTTCGATATTACTCTACTTAAGATATTTGATATTAAACTTCATGAACTTAATACTTGGCATGTATTTTAGATCTCATTACTTTTTTTGGCAGACTTTTTACGCACAGGTTTCTTGTACATATAAGAACTTGGCTCTTTTTTTAACATTTATGTTTTTGTTGTGATTATAATTTAATTCTCTGGTTTTTCTACTGGATTTCTTTATGAACTTACCTTATTAATCAGTGGTCTGGATTTATAAATACCTACAAATCTTTACAGGGGTTATTGGCACAAGCTTTCACCAGCGAAAGTTCTCGTTTCCGTCAAGGCTATAAATGGAGGCGTGAATATTTAAATGCCTTTATCCCGCTCAGCTCTTATTTTCCTGTTCACTACACAATTTTCTACATTTTTAAACTATTTTTTTGAACACTTCTTATTTTGGTATTCTTACCCATTCTTTGGCGCGTGTCTGTCTCGGCTGGCGAAGTTTTTGGAAAGAACAATTGGCAGAAAGTAAAATGGCGACTTTGTCGCGAAAATTAGTTCCATTTCCATTCGTGCCGGATATTGATACATTATGAAGTAAAAATTTCGTAGATGGTTGGAAAATTGGTGAATTTATTGGAATGACTACGAAAATTGTAGGGTAAATTCGTCGTCTATAGGTTTTTAATAAGTGTGTATAGTCGGTAAGTATGTAGAAAACTTGCTTATTGCAATTTAATACTTGATTTGGTTTGACTTTCTCATTAATATAGATTTGAGCTCGTTACAAATGGGATCGGCTCTTAGTCGCTGGGTGGAAGCAACCTCCTTCTCTTCCTGACGTGTGCAGTGCTTGCAGTCCGGTTTGCATGGTCTCCGGGATAAAGCATCTGTGTTTGTGTGCAACCTTCCTCTTCGATGTTGGATCTGGTAGTCGTATGTCTGCAATCTCTCAATCCATCTCGCCACTTGACCTTCTGGATTTTTGAAGTTCAACAGCCAATTAAGTGCGCCATGATCTGTTCGAAGAAGGAACTTCTGTCCATAGATGTACTTATGGAAGTGTTTTGTTGCCGATACTAGAGCTAGAAGTTCTCTTCTGGACACACAGTAATTTCTTTCTGGCTTTGAGAGCACCTTACTGTAATTGGCAACGACTTTCTCTTCTCCTTCATCAACTTGACAATACGGCGCCAATTCCCACGTTACTTGCGTCAGCGTCGATGATGAATGGTTTCCCTGGTGTCGGATAGGCCAAAACCGGTGTATTGCATAGGCGCTGCTTAAGTTCCCGGAAACTTTTCTCGCACTCGTTTGACCATTTGAACGGTTTGCCTTTCTCTGTTAGTTGGTGCAAACTTTCCGCAATCCCAGCAAAATCCTTCACAAATCGTCGATAGTACGTGGCTAGACCAAGAAAGCTCCGCAGTTGATGTTTATCCTGTGGTGTTGGCCAATTCTTTACGGTGTCAACTTTTTCAGGATCAGTCTTCACTCCTTGGGAAGAGACGATATGTCCCAAGTATTTTACCTCAGACTTGAAAAATTCGCACTTGTCTGGATTCAATTTCTAGTTTGCTTCTCGAAGCCTCTGGAACACGGCCTTAAGGTTTCCACAATGCTCATCAAATGTCTTACCATAAACGATGACATCGTCCAAATAAACTAGGCAAGATTTCCATGTAAGTCCTTGTAAAACGGGTGCGGGTGGCAATGGTGCAGTGGATGTAGTGCTTGACTGCTAGCTTAGAGGTGTGGGTTCGAGCCCCATTCTAGGCAGCATTCTTTTCTATATTCTCCCAGCTTAACTGGACGCCACCCGTGAGATTTAATGAGATAATAAACACCTTGATCTCAATCCACTGTGCCAAATCTTTCCTATCTTCCTACTCTTTCTAACTAGTGCCGTGCAATTCAGGTTGCATTTAAAAAAAGACCTTAGGTCTTACAGGCATATAGTTAAAATTATTAAAAAAAAAAAAAAAAAAAACGCGATCCATCAAACGCTCAAATGTTGCCGGAGCATTGCATAGTCCGAAAGGCATCACTTTAAATTGCTACAGACCATTTCCTGTGGAGAAAGCCGTCTTTTCTCGATCTTCTGGATGGATTTCTACCTGCCAGTAGCCACTCTTCAAGTCCAATGTTGAGAACCATTCAGCTCTTTTCATCGCATCCAGAGTATCGCTGATTCTTGGCAGAGGGTAGTTGTCTTTCTTTGTCACATCGTTCAGCCTCCGGTAGTCCACACAAAATCGAGTACTTCGTCCTTCTTTTTGACAAGAACAACGGGGGATGCCCAAGGACTTTTAGAGTTTTCGATTAGCCCATCTCTCTTCATTGTCGATATCATCTCTGCAACTTCGGTTTGTTTGGCTAATGGGAGACGTCTTGCTGGTTGTCGAATAGGTCTCGCGTCTCCTTGGTCGATTCGATGCTGCACCAGTTGTGTTCGACCGTACTGCCCATTGGGTGAAGAGAGTATGTCAGCGTATTCTCGAAGGAGGCTTCCAGCAATACTAAGCTGATGTTCACTTAATTTTAAAAACTTGAGAATGTTTGACTTCATAGAGTTCACTTTCCTGGGGTCCACATATTCTTGTGTATCAACTTCTGTGACTTTAGTTATTGCAGATACGGATTCACATTTTCCAATAACTTCTCCTTTTTTAAGCTTGACTTCGTACGGTTTGATGTTGAGTATCCGTACAGGCACCATGTTGTTCCTTGGCGCCACAAGGGTCTTCCCTTGTATCGATGGCTACCCAAGTCACCCTTTATTTTCGTCCAAACCTTAATGATGGTTCTTAGTGTTGATGAGTTTTCGTTGCCATAGACCATACAAATTTCTACATTTCGGTATTTGAGAACTTGCTTCCCGATATCGAGGATTACTCCATGGTCTTTCATAAAGTCGATTCCAACGATGCATTCGTCACATATATCTGCTACCAGAAACAGATGTGAGAACCAGTGTTGCCAGAAACACCGATTTATCGTAATTCTCCCGATTTTCAGACCTATTTCCGATACACCGATTTTTGATCCAAATATGACACTTTTCCCCGATTTTAATATTTCTTAAACTGAAGTAAACCAATCTAACCATTGCAACTTATGTTTCGTTAGCCTCTTCTTATTTTTCTTTTTGTTTTTATTTTGGGCTTTAGTAACACTCTGCGTGTATGCGTCAGAAAATTCGTTTTAATAACGAATCGATGTTGTCACTTTACACACTTTACAGAGAATAATACATTCTAAAGAATACTTGAAGTTCAAGGAATGCAATTGTTTGAACTTAAAATTATCTGAATGAATATGTATGCATATTTAAAATAACTAAAATTAGCACTATATTTAATTTAATAAAAATAAATATGTGTAAGATAATTAAAATTAAGACACTTATGTAAGTCGATGGTTTATAAGAAACTTTAATCTTTATTTTTGTGTTATGTCCTACGTTTTCCTTTCTATGCTAGCTAGGTGCTATAAGCGCAAACAGTCGAGTTTATAAACTTTTTCTAACTCTAGACATCGTTCAAACTCCAAAAAGATATGCATACATAAGCTTTGTTCATTGTTGTCGTAAAGTTGTCTAACTTGGACAACGGAATTGGTTTTCTGAGATTGAGTAACTTGCCATTTTATTTAAATAAATAAATCATACGGCCAACAATTGAAAACTTTTAAGAAACTGTATATCAAGTCAATCGTCAATTTCTTCACAGAGTCCTAACGTTAGTACCGGTATTAGTCCTAAAGTAAGTACTCAAATCAGTATTTCTTATTTCTTAATACACACAAGCAAAAAAAAAAGCAAAAACCTTTTCTTATAAAAATCTGAGGTGCATTTGATACCTGGCATGACTTTTAGGGTTAAAGCTGTTTCCCCGATTTACGCCGATTTCTAGTGTGGCAATCTCCCGATTTCAGAAAATATTTTCTGGCAACACTGGTGAGAACTCCAGTTCTGAAAAACGGATCGTAAGACGAACCTCCCCGTACACTCTGGCTGCCTCTCCTGTTGCTGTTTTCAGACGGTAGGCGTTCGTTGGTGTTATGCAGCCATGTCATCTTCACCAAGTCTCTTCGAACAATGGAGGCAGTGGCACCAGTGTCAATGGTAGCCACTTGTTTCTTACCGTTTAGTGTTGCCTCCACAGTCAGACTTTTGTTGTTTCGTTTCGTCTGTGAGACTTGGATGGTGGTTCTGGGGCCATCGATACCAGAAACCAGCTTCTGCCCCTCGAAGTTGGTTCTTACTCGTTTCCCGGTTGAGAAGCGGGCGAGTAGGAGTATTGACATTGTTGTTGTTAAAATTTCTGCTTCCACAATGTTGACATGCAGGTCTTCTAGTTGGCAATCTGCACTGGCGTTGAAGATGTCCGGTCTTGTTCTTGAAGTTCCAGCATCGAGCAGGCCCATCTCGCTGGTTCCTTTGGAATGCAGCTCTCTGGCAAGAACACTCCTCAATTTCTAGTTCTCTTACCCGATGAACTCCTTGAGAAGCCTGTTCTGCTGCTTCCATAGTCAGGGCGAACGCTAATGCTTCAGGGATTGTGCGTTTTCCTGCCGTTCGAATTGCTCGCTGAAGGTTGAAGTCAGATACAGCACGAATAAAGGCTTTTGTTGCGAATTGGTTGATGATTTCAACTCCTGCAGCTGGATATGCCAGATGCGCCAATCGTTCGATGTCTGCTTGAAGCTGTTGCAGGGTTTTCCCCCTTTTCTGGACTCTTGTATTGAGTTGAACACGGAAAACTTCTTGCATATGACCATCTCCAAAGCGTTTGTCAATGGCCTGAACAAGAGCACTTAAGTTGCCATTTTTATCTGCTAATATGGTTTGCAGCAGTTCAGCAGCAGTTCCTCTGAGGGCAAGCGTCAGAGCTATGTAGTTGTCTTCCTCGTCCCAGCCATTTGTTTCTGCGGCTGCCTCAAACTGCTTCTTGTAGATCGACCAAGAAGTTTGCCCATCAAAGGTTGGGGGATGCATCTCCTTTCTCTTTGGATAGTCGCCAGATTTTTCTCGAACCTTCATTTTCTTTACTTTATCCAATTCCTTAGCAATGCATTCAATTTTATCGTCGAACTTTGCTTCTATTGTCGATAATTGTTTATCTACAGTCGAAAATTGTTTATCGTCAAGCTCGTCAAGAGCAATAATTCTGTTGTCAAAAGCATCCAACTTACTTTCCAGCAGATTTGTCTGTTCTTGGAATTGTTGAAGAAGATTCCTTTCTTGTTTTTCTAGAAGATTCTTTTGTTCTTGGCTTTGTTCGAGAAGATTCTTTTGGCTGGCGAGCAGCTGAGACATCATAGTGGTTATATCCAACGTACTTACTTGTTCTTGCTCTTCCTCCATTTGAATGTCAAATACCAACGTGTCTGGGTTTTCTCCGCGTTTTCGTAAACCTTGTTGCAGACGAATTATAAGATCGTTCTTATGCCGTTTGCGAATGGATTTTTCGACTGCTCTACTCTTTTTTGATTCCAATAGAATATGAAAACATCGTGTTGTCAAATTTACACGCACACTATTGAATGACGCCATATTATAAAATGGCTTCTTCAAGCATTCGTCACTTTTGACAAGTAGTGCGACGAAAAACTGTGTGTGTATGCGTGTGTTCCAAATCTACTCCTTCTTCAAATCGGGAACAGAAAAATACTCCGAAAACACTACTCCGAACAGCCAATTGAAGGCTTTTGGAGTAGATGGAGTGAAAATGGAGTAGAAAAGGCGTACTCCGAACGTCAAATCGAAAACGACATTAGTTCCAGCAGTAGGAAGACCTCGATAATTCAGTTCTGCCTTAAGTTCCACTAAATTTAAATCAATCAGAGATTTACCCATTGTTATTTTTTTATTTTTCACTTTTTATAGTCAACGTTCACTTTTCGTAATTATTTTTGTTTGTTTTTGTAAACACACAATAAATTAACTGAGTGCACAGATAAACTAAGTTTTATTCAGGTTCGTTTATAAAACTTATTTACTTTATTCAAAACGTAGGGTAAAGTCAGGAGGATTTGACAGGTTAACAGTTCTTTTTAAATATTTTGAGATGCAGGTATAATTTCAAATTTAAAAGTTTTGCATAAGTTTAACTGTAATTTAAGCAACAAAGAACCATCATTAATTTATCCTTCTAAATATTTTTTTCCAAAGTTACAACCTTTTTTCTAATGCCTTTCGAAATGTCAATTCCTCCTTCCTTGAAGGAGGATTTGACAGCTTCCCAAGGAGGTTTTGTCAGTATTAAAAAAAAAACAACAAAATATTAGGTGGTTATAAGACCAATAGTTTATTTTGTATTTAATAAGTAAGAAGTTCAGTCTTATTTTCTGTTCTTTAATCTACTTTGATTCAAATAAAAGTTTTATATCTAAAAAATCTTAGCAGCAAAACAAATTAATTATTAAAAATAAAATACACTTCGTAAACATTTACAAAATTAAAATAACGCAATAACAAGGTGCTGAAATAAATAGACAAAACACAAAAATTATTATAAAATTAATTGAAACGTAACGTATCAGCGAACATCAAAATGTTCAAAGTTAACGTTAAAAAATATTTTTGGTCTTGATCTAGAGCTACTTGGAAGATCAATTGGCATCGGCAATTTCGCTGAAATGTCAGCCCTCAAGGCCAAGCCTTCATCCTCTACAACTGGTTCATAAAAAAAGTTTTGGAACATTTGGCGACAGTAATATTTAACTGTGTAGGGCAAGAAACTTGTCTTGTCCACACTTTTAATGATACCTACATAATAAAATATATTTTTGGTCCCGAACTTCACTAGGACAAAATCGTTAATTTCAGGATTAAACTTGAAATTGAGTTTCAAGAGGTTACATTGGTTTGGCTCTTTTATATATATTTGGCATTTTAACATTCTGATAAAGGATACAAAAAGTTTATTGTAAACACCTTTTTTTAACTGATAAAGGAGGATTTGACACTGTCAATTGCTCCTTCAACATTGGTGTCAAAACCTTCTTTCAGTTGACTTTTGGAAAATAATTTAAAAAAAAGAAAAAGAGTTGTTGCTCACGAATATTTATAGTATATTATGATTTAAAAACAAATCTATGTGTTGTGTATTTCACTTAAATAACTAAAACTACTTACTACCGAAACTGCAGTTAGTTTAGTTATCTCAAATATTAAATCAACTGGACTCAAAAACGATTATTTTTTCTATTTCACACAACCATCAGATCACAGTTATAATTTTTTGGTAGCTCAAATCAATCGTTACTATCTTCGTTTTTTCATAACTAAAGTGCTGCCAATGTCTACACTTTTTGAGAAAAGTCCTGATGTCAATTCCTCCCACATGTCAAATCCTCCTGACTTTACCCTACACTTATTTATTTCACAAAATAAAACACTTTACTTTTCTTACTACTACAAACAAAACGATTTATTATTCACTACTGAAATTAATTCACAAACTTTATTTTTCACTTTTATTACAACCAACTTTATTCATTCACGATTCCAAACTGTGTCGCTGCCGTTCAAACATGTGCCTTTTATACTTGTTTTCCAAACTCTGGAAAGTAGTGGAATGTTCTGGTCTCTGCTTTTAGAGCTTTTCGTAGGGGAAATTTCCCAATAATTTCCCTTCCAAAAGCTTTTATTTGACAGCTGGTGTATCTGCTATAATCCGGCAGATGGCGCTTCTTGCGTTTGAGAGTCGCTTTAATTATAGCTAATAAGGGTATGTTTGCACTGCGACCGAAAACTTTAATGTGTCCGTTTTTTTGCTTTTCGGAGTCGTTATAGTTCAAATATGGAAAGTCATTACAATATCAAACATTTCAATTTGTTTTTGTATGGTCTGGGGGGGGGGTGGCAATTGCCCGCTTTTACCACCCCGTACTTACGCCACTGACTATAGTTGTCGGAAAGCAAGAGGACTGAAGCTAATGTCAAAAACCAACAAAAAGTAGCGTAGACGATGAAAATGACAAGTTTTTTTTTTCTTTGCAAATTTTTGTGAACATTTTCAACTCTGGTACAACAGTTGGGCTCATCAGTTAGATGCTGTTGTACCCTTCTAAGACGCAAATTTTGGTCGATGTTTACCGACTCATATAGAAATCACAGCATGAATACACTGTGAATTCTATTTATCCAGGGGAATTTGTTTAAATTCAGACACCTAGAAAACAAATGCCAGTGCTCAGGCTTTTTATAATTATGATTTTAAAGAAAATTAAAAATAATATTCTTTTGGTTTAGTGGAGCGAATGAATTAAGTTCAAATAAAGAAGTTTAAGTGAGCTCTACTCCATATATTGCGTTTCGCCCAGGTACAACAGTTGGGCTCATCAGTTAGATGCTGTTGTACCCTTCGGTAAACATCGACCAAAATTTGCGTCTTAGAAGGGTACAACAGCATCTAACTGATGAGCCCAACTGTTGTACCTGGGCGAAACGCAATATATGGAGTAGAGCTCACTTAAACTTCTTTATTTGAACTTAATTCATTCGCTCCACTAAACCAAAAGAATATTATTTTTAATTTTCTTTAAAATCATAATTATTTTCAACTCTAGCTTTTACATTTTTAATTAAAAAGATAATTTGGAGAATAAACTTTAGAATTTTCCTTATTACGAGTAAAAAATTCATTTAAGTAATTAATGGCATTTTATTAACTAAACCTCTTATTATCTTCGAATTATCTTTTTGTGACTTGGTTCGGTACAGCTGTGAGCCCTCCATTTCAAATTTGTATATAAGAAACTTAACATAGACCCAGTAAGTACACTGTTTATAATCTAAACAACTATGTATGTAGTTCAATCAATTATAAAATTTCTAGCTTTTGTTGGAAATTTTACAAATTGCACTGAAATTACACTCAACATGCTACATGCAGTTTTTGTTTCCCTCTACGACCTATCAACAGTTTATATTCACTTTGAAAATGAGATTTTGATCCAGATTTGTTACGCTGGGCATATTGAATAGTTTTTTAAAGAAAATTTGACAGCCTAACCCCTCTAAGTCCCTTTAATATTGATGTCAAACATCGTTATTGTTTCCAAAACTCTCGGTATCCACAGTGCAATTTACATCAAAACTTTCCATATCCATTCCATTGTAAGCAGTAGGTTTGCTTTCAAAACTCTTCTTATCCATCAAAGGCTATTGATTATGGTATTGTCGGTTCAAAGGTAAAACTCACTAAGTGCAGAAAAAAATGTTCAAGAAAATGAGAATGAAATGCATTTTGTTAATCCAAAAAGTCTCATTTTGCACGGTTATTATAGAGACATTTAAAGGTATGCCCGGGAACTTTATTCAAAAATTTTCAAAACGTAACTTTTCAGCTTTAAAAAGTATGTTTCAACTAAATTTCCTCCAAAAGTGTAAGTTAGTGAGTTCTACCTTTCAACCGACGGTATATAAGAAGGAACTAAAACGTTCACGCGTTTTTATTGTAAACAATTTTAAATGGGTCATTAAAGATTGGAAAGTAAAGGAGTGCTTTTATATTAGAGGGTGCAATTGTGAGAGGGAGAGTGGCCATATCCAATCATTTGCAACAAAACTCTTCATAACCAAATTTAAAGTTAAATATCTTTTAAACGGAACTTCCAATATTTGTTTGCTCTCAATCATAACATAGATTTAATAATCTCCTATTATAGCTTTGGAAATGAAAAATTTTCATATACAAAGATTATAGGTACAAAATAAAATCTTTTATAACATCTACCATTACACCTTAATTAGTTTTAATTTTTTTCATTTGCACAAAATGAAAATTTTGGATATGACGAGTTTTGGTTCTCAACTACCCAATCTGTTGTAAAAACTAACCCACATACCTACCTACCTATATTCCAATGCATAACAACCTCTTCCTCTTGCACCATAGAAACCCAAATATATTGAAGACAATACGCCTACAGCTGTGAAAAAAGAAATACACCTTCACATGTATACCTACCCCTTTCTCTTGCACCATAAAAACCCCATAAGCCAAAAAGAATATCCAAAATTGTTCTTTTTGTGTCTTTCAGCTTTAAGCCTAGTACGCTGCTGATGCGAAACGAAAAATCCCATACAAAAATGACACAACGAAATCATAAACGAAAAATTTAGTTTCACTTTTCGTTCTGCAGTACGCTGTTCGATGAACGAAATTGAAAATCGTTGCATATTTTTTGGAGAAGTCTACACTCTTTTTTCGCACGCAATTAATTACCAGCGTACTGCAGAACGAAAAGTAAAACTAAATTTTTCGTTTATGATTTCGTTGTGTCATTTTTGTATGGGATTTTTCGTTTCGCATCAGCAGCGTACTAGGCTGTATCTTTGTATATGAAAACCATAGTATTCTCATGAAAAATTTTTTTTAGTTGAACGTGGACCTTGTGGGGGCGCCACATTCGACCGCATTCGATTGCGTGGAGAATTATGGATGCGGGGTACATAAAGAATCGAAGACAAGTAGTAAGAGCAAGAGAAAAGTATTATTTTCATGCTCATAAGAAATAAAGGGAGTAAGAGAGATAAGCAATCAGCTGTTTTCAAAATGTCAAAGAATAGAAAAACGTGAAGAAAATAAGAAAAAAATTGTCGTCTCCTCTTTGAATAGAAGAATATTTGTGTTGGTTTATTTAGGAATGTATTTTGTTTGCAGGCAGAGAAGCAAAGAAATTATATGAAGTGGTGAACGAGTTGATCGTGTCGCTTCTGCTTGCGTCGTCGTCACCCGTCGTTGGTGTCTAGTTCGTAGCAACGAGTAGAAAAATTATTATTTGCAGAGATTTTCTGGTATGTGAGTGTGAAAAGACAAACGTGTGTAGGTCGTTGCTATATTTTCTTATTGAGGGTAGGTTTTGTTTTTGCTTCTTTTTTAATTGACTTGAAACTTTCTTGCAAAGTTTCGAGGATAGGCTAGGCATATATCTTTTGGTAGATATTTTGATTGAAATTTTCTTGCATGATTTCGGTGGTAGGTATTTTGGTGTGTAGGTAGGTATTTGAATTTTTAGATGCACTCTCTTTTGCGAGGATTGGTCTTTTGGTATGTAGGTAGGTAGGTACATATTTGAATTAAAGTTTTTGTGCAATTACTATTAATTTTTTGCTAGATAGTTTTTTTGTTAATAGTTTTTATTACCTACATAGGTAGGTACCTACATATTATATAAATTATTTCGAGTAGTTATGTTTAATAGGTATTTGTAGGTATTTTAATTAAATTTTGTATGCAAAATTCGGGGGTGGGTTAAGGCATAGATATTTTTGATAGATAGGTATAGGTACCTACATGTATTTTAACTAAAGTTTTTATTGCTAAATTCGGGGGTAGGTTTAGGTTTAGGTACCTTCATACCTAGGTAGGTTTATCTTTTAATATGTACCTAGGTATTTGTTTTTTTTTGTTTTGCAAAATTCGAGGGTAGGTATGTATTTCTTTGAGTAGGTAGGTAGGTATCTACTTATTTGACCTTAATTTCTTCGAATTTTGTAAAAAGATAACCTAATATTATTCACTAGTCTGTAAGTGGGAATCCCTATGCCAGTTCCAAATACTGTCAAAACAAATTTAATTTCAAATTTCTTACCAGTGATTTTCGAAAAATTCATTCCTAGCCTTATTGGCTCCAACGTCGAAGTTCATTTCGACTCATCGGAAGGTATTTTATTTAAAGGTTTTTGTTGCAAAATTCAAGGGTAGGTAGGTACGTAGGTACCTATTTCTTTGAGTACCTATTTGACCTTGAATTTAAAACTAATTTTATGTATATTAGGTAAGCATAGGTAGGTAGGTATGTATGTAGGTACCTAATAAACTTTTTATCTAATGAAATTTTTACAGATTTATTTTGTATAAGTTGGTAGGTACCTAGGTATATAGCAACCATTTTTCTGCCTAATAATTTAAAATCAACAATTTAAATATGCATTATTTTGAAGGCGCGTTGAAATATTTCGAGGTAAAATATACAAATTAGTAGATAAAATTTCAATCGCAGTAAGATTCTAGTTCTCATATATGTATGTGAAATACAATAAATATAATAATGCCACTATTAATTGAAGATAAATACTCTTACAAAAAATGTCTTTCATTACTATTATTTTGTAATATATTTTGTATTAATTTTCATGAAAAGAATCTACAAATTAAATTTCAAGTAGGTAATTAAGTATTATATTATAATACCTTTGTATTATTATAAAATATAGATTTCGTATTCCTTTGTAATATCTGATATTATTAAGTTTTAATATACCTATTTTAAATAAACTTCCAAATTTTAATATTGCCAAGTATTAAATTTCAATATATTTTAGGTGTTGTCATATATGTAACCCAGAAAATATTAAAAAGTACCTACCCCAAAATTTTTAACCGTGCTTAAAGTTCTTCTTTGTAAATTGTGCCAAATAAACTTGTGAATTTTTGTACCTATCAAGTTGATTTTTTTCAAAATTTTTGGCAATTAGGTGATATTTTTTGTATGTAAAGCATAGTTTACAGTTCCGATGCGAAAAAAAAATCAAAATTTTCAAAACGATTTTCCACTTTTCTGCGCACCTAGTTGTCTAATATTCAAGGCGAAAAACGTTTGCTTTGGCCTAAACCACCCATTGAGTCATTAATTTATCCTTAATTGACAAGCTATAGGCCTAAAAATGGAAAATAATTATTTTTGGATGCGAAAACCATTTGCATGCAAATAATGTCTTGAGGTGAATATATTTTTTTTTTCGGAAGTATAAACCGACCATCAAAAAAAAAATATTTTATTCACCACACTTTTTTTCGCATGCAAATCGATTGCCGGTCCATTGTTTTGCATGACATTCCATGACAGCATAGCTTTTTTTTTTTGCATGAAACTGTAAACCAATCATGCAAACAATTAATTTTACATTTCACCTCAATTATTTTTGACATGCGAGAATATTTGCATAGATTTTTTTTGCGCACGGGAACTGTAAACTAGGCTTAATATTCAAAGCCTTTATTATTTTTTAGTCAAGTTCTGAAGCCCGGATGTGAAAAATTTCTTATAGATTTTAAGCTATTTAAAAAAAATTAAAGGAACTTTTTTCCATTGCTTGTTTGTTTTATGCTCATGAAGCAAAAAAAAATACTAATCATAATATTATAACCCTTTTTCGGGTTTTTTAGGAAAGTACCTTTAATTTATTAATTTCTCAAAAATTAAGAAAGATTTTTGCATTTGGTTGTCGATTTTTAACTGAAAATTGATAAGAGCATTGGATATCAAGAACAACATGGCACTTAACTACGCAAAGTTTGAAATAAATTAACTTAAAAATATACAATTTTTTTTTTCAAAAATTTTGACTTTGAAATTTAATTTCTAAAAACCATTCTTTTAAACATCTCCATTACAAAAAAAAAGAAATAGAATATTGACTTTCAAAATAGCTATAACAGGTTATTGTATGTTTTTTCGTTGACATATTAAAATATTTTTGTTTGCATTTAAAGTCAGTTTTTTTTTGACCATTATTAAATAAGTTATTAATGACCAATTAAATAATTAAGTCAAGAATAAAATGAAGAAAACTACAAAAATTCCGCACTTTAAGATGTATTTTCTGATTTTAATTTTTTCTATTTGACATTTGTCGCAAGAAAAATTGATTATAATGAATTTTTCCTGTGACAGCGATGAATTTTTAGCGAATGAATTCATTCGCTAACCCTAACGTACATAACATTCGCCAAATCGTTCGACTTCAAGTGAACGTTCGATTCGCGAACCGTAATAAGGCCCTAAATCTTTTTTGCAAAGAGCTATCGACTATTTACGTAAGTCGTCCAAAACTTTAAACGGCCGTATTTGAAAACTTGGTTTTTCGTTTAGTGCCACTTTTGTTTTCAATGCGCGATATATTAATATTTTTTAAGACAAAAAAAAAAATAGTAAAATGTATAAATTTAAAAAAATCTATAAACATTTTTGTATACTTATATGTCTGTTCGCGTACTTCCCAAAACTACGAATTTCTACGAATTTAATTTTTTTCATATGAGCTTTGACATAACTTTGGGCTAAATTCGTAGAAATTCGTAGTTTTGGGAGGTACGCGAACAGACATATTATTTTAAACAAAATTCTCATCAAACTATTTTAATTCCTTTAAAAGTTTTACTAAACATCAAAGAAAACAAAAAGCTATTTTGATTAAGTGGATCAATGGAAGATTTAATTGTTATTTTAAATACATAAATTGATTATAATTTTGTAATTTTATTTTGTTAGAACGAAATATGGAGATTCGACTATATTATAATTTTTGAATTTCATTTTGTCAAAACAAAATTTCATAATTTATTGACTCGTTTTCAAACTCATTTTCTGATTTCTTTTTTATATAATAAAACAGGTACCTACCTACCCAAAGTGCATATAACTTTTATCGGGAACTTTTCTGATATTTTAATAGTTATTCTCCTATTTGAGGCGGAGACAAATCCAACAAACCATAGATAATTAAAATTCGTTCAGCCGTTCTTCAGTTATAACTTATAAATGGTGTAACTAACCTGACTTTGTTGTATATATTAAGATATCCAACTTTATCATTTTGAGATCTTTAAATAGAAGAGTATTTAAAAGCAGAGTATAGATTATACTTTAAGTGTGGGCTTAAATGCCAAATCCAAAAAGCAATAGCACCCGCGGTTCTTTTTTCTTTTCTTTCGTGGGTTATTGCCATTTTAAAATGGAAAATAAACCCGTGGGTATTTTTTCCTTTTATTTTGGGAAATAACGCCCACGGCCCAAGGGCTTTATTACCGCGGCACAGTGTTTCGCGTAGAACAAGCTAGGTGGACAAAATATTTTTTTTGTTGTTTTTGAATTGATATGGGGTGATCACGATATATTATTGTAAATTATAATAAATAAAGTTTAAATTAAGATTTTATTATACAAAAAAAAAACAATTAAAAATTAGTGTAGGTACATAACATACATAGGTACTTATTGAAGATGATTTTCATAGCACATGTCATTGTAGGTATTTATTAAAGAATTAGAGCATATAGGTTGGGTCCTATGATATAAGGAGTTTATGTATCCCCATTTATTCGGGAGGTGCAATCTTCTAAAAATTTTCAAACTCAAAATTTCGTTATCAATTTGAACAAAAACTCAAAAAGTTTTTTCACAAATTTCCTTAAGTAAGTTGTTTATCCTAAATCCTAGTACTTAAAAGCAAACAAACGCAACTGCCATATCTTCTCCCACCAGATGTCCTTCCGTTTTGCACATTGAACGAAAGAGTAAATATTATTACAATTTGTATGGGAAAAGTTATAAAGTATGGTCTTAGAGACGCGAGATGGTAACCTCTGACAAATAATTTTAGTTGGTTAAGAACTTTTTTTATGGCAAACACTTTTTAAAATGATTTTAGAAAATAACGGACACCCTAATGTCAAATCTCTTCTGGCAATTTTTCGGTTCCACCTTTACTTTCCGACTAATAGAAATCAAAATAAATCATTTGTTTAAGGGTAATATGGGGAAGTGTGAGAGAAAAGTAACTAGTAATATTAAAAATAAAATATTATGACATTTGGGTTTCTTATATTTTAAATTCATCGTTTTATCTATCGATAGTGGTGTTTGTGTTTTCAATTTATATTAAATACCCAAAAAAGAGATTCTTCTAAAATTTATTATTTTATATTATTTATTTATCATTGGAACTTAAATTAATACGAGCAATGGATTTCAAAAAGCCAAAGCAGTCACTTAATTAGTTAAAATTTAAAATAAAATCATTTTTATTTTTTTTTTATCTTTTATGATGGTAGGTATGAAAATTAATTTTTCAAAAAATATTCATTAAAATAACTTGATTTTAATTAAAAAAGTCGATTCGTAACTTAAAAAAAAGTATATATATTAAGTCAATTTTTTAAAGGAAACTGCCTTAAACCTTAACGGCAGGAAAGAGACCTCTACCCACTTCCCATACTAATTTTCCTTGATTTTTCCAAGGAAATTAATTCAAAAAGTTTGGCGTTTTCATCTATTCGTAATAAGTCATTAATTGAAAAAAAACTTATGTTTCGACATTGAGTGAACGTATTTTAAATAAAATTAAAATAATAATAGATGAACTCAAGTGTGCAGGCTAAAATATATGTTCTTATAATTATGAAGGATGCTCCTAACACATATGAAAAATTTAGCCCGGGTACATGAGGTTACAAATACTTAACACGCCTTTAAAGTTTTGACTACAACTGAAATTATAATTTTTTTAACTAATACTTTCAAATCCTTATCATGTATTAATTAAACAAGATAAATAAATCATTTTGATAAATAAATAAAGTTCATACCTTTATTAACTAAATCCATCACTAAAACATTCCAGTTGGTTACAAAAAATTACAGTTATATGCAATCCAATCGACCCCCAATTAAACAATAAATTTTATTTAAATTTAATTTTTGTTTTTAGTTGTTTTTTGAACGCGATCACTCGTCACTGATATATATAAGACGCATATATTTTTTGAAATCGGGAGTCTGGGAGTATTTTGTACAATACCTGATTCCTTATTTTTTGAAAGGAAGAAATGGGATTTATCCACCTAGCTTGTTCTAGGCGAAACACTGTGCGCGGGTGTTATTGCACTGCACCTTAATAACCATTTTTTTGAAAATGGTATTCCACCTCAATGTAGCCTTTACTAAAATATTGTATATATATTAAGGAAAGAAGCGAAAGAAAAGTTTGAAAAGTGCGAAAAGTTTGCATGTACATCATTTGTAAAAAATCCTGCACACAAAACGCCTACATTTGAGTAGATGAGAACGAAAACTCATCATACCTATCCACTTATATCAAAAATTGAGATTTTGATCCAGATTTGTTAAGCTGGGCATATTGAATAGTTTTTAAAGAAAATTTGACACCCTTACCCCTCTAAGCCCCTTTAATATTGATGTCAAACATCGTTATTGTTTCCAAAACTCTCGATATCCACAGTGCAATTTACATCAAAACTTTCCATATCCATTCTAAGCAGTAGGTTTGCTTTCAAAACTCTTCTTATCCATCATAGGCTATTAATTATGTTATATAAGAAGGAACTAAAACGTTCACAGGTTTTTATTGTAAACAATTTTAAATGGATCATTAAAGATTGGAAAGTAGGGGAGTGCTTTTATATTAGAGGGTGCAATTGTGAGAGGGGGGAATGGTGGGGAAACTGGCCATATCCAATCATTTGCAACAAAACTCTTCATAACCAAATTTAATTGTTAAATATCTTTTAAACGGAACTTCCAATATTTGTTTGCTCTCAATCATAACATAGATTGAAAAATCTTCTATTATAGCTTTGTATATGAAAAATTTTCATATGCAAAGATTATAGGTATAAAATAAAATCTTTTATAACATCTACCATTTCACCTTAATTAGTTTTTTTTTTTTTTCATTTGCACAAAATGAAAATTTTGGATATGACGAGTTTTGGTTGTCAACTACCCACTCAGTTGTAAAAACTAACCCACATACCTACCTACCTATATTCCTATATTCCAATGTATAACAACATCTTCCGCTTGCACCATAGAAACCCAAATATATTGAAGACAATACGCCTACAGCTGTGAAAAAACAAATACACCTTCACATGTATACCTACCCCTTTCCCTTGCACCATAAAAACCCCATAAGCCAAAAAGAATATCCAAAATTGTTCTTTTTGTGTCTTTCAGCTTTATCTGCATAGTAAAAAAAATGTAAACAAAACCGATAACCAAAACAAAATTGAATATTTTCTCCAAAATGCCTTCTACCTGATTCACTCTAACTCTCATAAATTCAGTATACGTCTTTCCCATGCTTATACTATTCTTCACGTCCACACTTCCACTTATTCCACAATTCTCCACGTCAAGGTACCCCTTGGAGACTTGAGATGTCGCCCTCTTCGAGTGCCACCATGATAGTACTATGGTTTTCATATACAAAGGCTGTATCTGCATAATAAAAAAATGTAAACAAAACCGATAACCAAAACAAAATTGAATATTTTCTCCAAAATGCCTTCTACCTGATTAACTCTAATGCTATGTTTCCACCAAAAGTTTATTTTAGATTAGATTTAATTAATCTTTTTGGTGTTTCCACCGCACAAAAAGATTTAAAAAAGATTAAATTTGACAGCACCTTCAAAAATGCAAATGGCGTTTCAATTTTTTTATGAAGTGCGAATGAGACAGAATGTTTGATTCGTGTGAAACAATGAAAAACTGAATGCGAGTCTCGAATGGATCGTTCAGTACCATTTAAGAAAAGGTTAGTTCGATTTGTAAAACAATTTTTCCGAGGAAGATTTAACAAGATTAATTTCTAATCTTCAAGATTTACGAAATAAATTTGTATGGTAAAACTCCGAGATTTGAAGGAGATTTGAGGTAAATCTTATTAAATCTCAGATTCAGGTGGAAATGTAGCATAACTCTCATAAATTCAGTATACGTCTTTCCCGTGCTCATTCTATTCTTCATGTCCACACTTCCACTTATTCCACAATTCTCCACGTCAAGGTACCCCTTGGAGACTTGAGATGTCGCCCTCCTCGAGTGCCACCATGATAGTACTATGGTTTTCATATACAAAGGTACGAATTTTGTTGGTGTTTCTCAATAACGTTTATGCACAAATAAAGGTTATTATTTATTTTAACTTTAATTGTCTTTATCCTGTAGATCAGGGCTGTCCAGACAATGGCCCGCGGGCCGCATGCAGCCCGCTGTTTGTTTTCATGCGGCCCGCGACGCATGTTTTAATAAGAAAATAGTTTTGGCAGAAATAGTTTGGATAATAGAATTTTTTGTCAAAACATATACCGTCAACCCGGGTGACTTGGGCCATTTTTCATATTAAAATGTGAATAACTTTTGCAATAATTTTTTTTTTCAAATGAAGATTTCTACATTTTTACCTACTTCACTCACTCTATCATCATCATCGTGTCCTGTAACCCCGGCTGGGGCATAGGGCGTCAACAAAACGTCTCCATCCTTCACGGTCTGCAGATAGATATTTTAGCTGTGGCCACGTCTTTCTCTGGGATTCTGCTTCCGCTAAGACAGTTGATTTCCATGTTGTTCTTGGTCTTCCAACCCGCCGTGCACCCTGAGGATTCCATTCAAAGGACTGCTTTGCAATTTCATTGTTTGGTTTCCTCAGTGTGTGACCAATCCAACGCCATTTACGCTTTCTTATGTCGACGTCCAGCCGCTCTTGACTTGTCCTGCGCCACAATTCCTCATTTGATATTATTTGTGGCCACCGAATCTTTAGGATATGGCGAAGACAGCGATTCACAAAAGCCTGCACTTTCTTCGAAATGATAGACGTGACTTTCCAGGTTTCACAAGCATATAACAGCACGGATTTGACATTGGATTCGAAGAATCTCAACTTAGTGCGTAAGGAGATTTGACTTGATTTCCAGATTGGGGACAGAGTACCGAAGGCAGCACGAGCTTTATTTATTCTACTTTTAACGTCCAGATCCGTACCACCGTTTGCAGAGACAATACTGCCAAGGTAGTTGAACTGTTCCACTACTTCAACTGGCGTCTCCTGTAGAATAATACGCTGCTGTGTGGAGCGGCCTGTGAGCATTATTTTTGTCTTTTTGCTGTTTATTCTTAGACCACTCGACTCTCCCTTCACTTGCAGTGTTTGGCACATCCCGTTCAGCCCACTGATGTTATTTGCCAGTAGACATATGTCATCGGCATAGTCTAAATGACTGAGCCTTTCGAACGGTCTCCATTGAATGCCCTGTCGCTCTGCTGTACCTACACTGGCCGTCAATACGTCGTCCATCGCCAGCAGGAAGAGAATTGGCGATAGAACATCCCCTTGACTCACACCCTGTTGCACTACAAAGGAGTCGGATAGCTGCCCGTTGTGCAAAACAAAACACCTTGCGTTGTTGTAGGACTCTTTAATAATGGCAACTATTTTTGGTGGAATTCCTCTACCAAGCAACGATCTCCATATACATTCTCGGTTAACTCGATCAAAGGCTTTCTCAAAATCCACGAACATGAGGTAAAGCGGTGATTGAAATTCCATCGACTGCTCGAGGACGATACGCAGGGTGTTGATATGGTCGACACACGATCGACCACTGCGGAAGCCAGCTTGATGCCTCTTGAGTGTAGACTCGATTCTCTCCTTTATTCGCTCGAGAATGATGGTTGCCATTAGTTTTGGGAAAACGGACAAAACGGTGATACCACGCCAATTGTTGCAATTCTTTAAGTCACCTTTCTTTGGCAACTTAACAATCACACCATCCTTCCAATCCCTGGGATAGCTTTCGTTTTCCCAAATGTTTTTTATCAACGGATGTAAAATACTAGCCGCTGTTACGGGATCGGCTTTCAGGAATTCAGCTGGTATTCCGTCCAGTCCAGCTGCCTTGTTGTTTTTGAGGAGATTTATTGATGTCTGGATTTCCGATTCTGACGGGGGTTCGATGTCAATACCCCTATAGGACCTGCGCATCTCGTTTAGTTGGGGCACTTCAGCACTCTGCTCAACTGAATCCTCATTTAGCAGGGCACAAAAATGGTCCTTCCATCTACGAAGCTGATCCTCAATTGATACCAAAAGTGTGCCATCCACATCCATTACAGGATGATTGGTGTTGCTTTTTTTCCCGATAACATCTTTGGCTATTTGGTACAATTCCCGGATATCTCCTCTTCTGGCAGCGATTTCCGCATTATCTGCGAGTCCATCCAACTTCACCCTCTTGTCACGTCTCACACAGCGATAGACCATCTTATGTGCAATGCGGTACTCTCTTCGCAAGTCAGCCTTTCGTTGAACATCTGCTTCAGCATTTATTTGGATTTTCAACGATTTGCGAAGTTCGATCTTATCCCAGGTGTCTTGGGATATCCAAGAGTCTCTACGTCTCGTTCGCTTGGGTACAGTTTCGGATCCAGCCTCCATAAAAACACTTTTAATTTCACCCCACATCTCATCAATTGTTGAATTCTGGATTCCGTTTAATGACGAGGCTCTGTCGTTAAGGGTGGTGACATAGTTTCGACATATGTTGGGGTCATTTAAAGCATTCGTAATGAATTTTGAGCTCCTTGCTGCATCCTGCGCTGGTTTTTGTACGGCAGCGGTTCGTAGTTTGAGACTCATCAGAACCAAATGGTGGTCGCTTCCCACATCGGCATTTCTTATACTCCGGACATCACACATAGACTTCCTCCATCGCTGCTGAATCATGATATGATCAATTTGGTTTTCGGTTTGACCATCCGGATGCACCCAGGTAATTTTGTTGCACGTCTTATGCTTAAATACAGACCCACCTATCACAAGACGATTCGCGTTACAAAAGTCGACAAGCAAGTCACCATTTTCATTCCGTGACCCCAAGCCATTTCTTCCCATCACGCGTTCCAGTCCGTAATTGTCTGAACCGACTTGGGCATTGAGGTCTCCCATAACGACTATGATGTCGGCTCTCGGAACACTACTGTAAACCGAGTTAAGATGAGTGTAGAACGCGGTTTTGTCTTCCTCGGTCGCTTCATTTGTGGGGGCGTAGCACTGAATAATTGTGACGTTACGAATTTTTGAACGAAACCTTGCTGTCATTAATCTCGCAGAAATGGGCGCCCAGGAGATCAAACTACGCCTCGCTTCTTCGTTCAACATAATTCCGACACCATGCAGTCTTTGGCCACCCTCTCTTTCATCTTCCCCGGAATACAGCATTCTCGTCTGTCCAGTGTCTGATCTGTATTCAGCTCTTCCTCTCCACTTAGTTTCGCTTATGCCCAGGATACTGATGTTTAGACGAAGCATTTCACGCTCAACCTGCTCGTATCTACCATCGCTGTACAAGGATCGAACGTTCCATGCTCCGATTTTCGTACGTATGCGGTAGCCAAAAGTAACATTTGCGCTTCTTGAAAGACTTCTTCTATTTGTCAACGATTCACTTATTATTATGGCGTCTTGATTGACGCTCGTACATGAAAGATGCCGCACCCCCAAATCCGATGTGCGGTTTACTGCAACCGAAGCTACAGAAGGATTTTCTATAAAAAGATTACCTCTTGGGGACTCATTTCCATTTGTTGTCATAATTCATGTATTTGCTTATATCCTTCCACCATGGTGTTTTCCGAGATATGATTAATAACATACATAAGCTCAGATTTGACAGGCACACCCGCCTTTTGTATGGTCAAACACATAACTGCTCGAGGCCGCCCACTATGGGAAAACAGACGCCTTTTGTAGCCGCCCAATATGGGTTACAGACGCTACCTGCTGCTGCCGTTGGCCTTTTACCAAAAAAGCTCCTCCGCCACCAGACTATCATGCCGTTGACCGCTACCTGCAGTTCATCCGTCTTAAGGGGGCTTTTAACCATCCCAAGGACAAGTTTGTGCCCTGACCAGCAACGCTGGGTTGTCTGCTTATCCCGGCATCCATTCGGTCCCCCTGCACGTTAGCGTTACCCGCCCTCTACCACGCGGAGGTGTGCATAGGGATTTTCCTATCATTGAGCCTAGGGCCATATGGCGTCCTAGCACTCTCAAGTACTTTTAGAGGGCTAAAAGTATATATAGGTATGATAAATCTTGAACAATACTACGGAGTAGTTTTTTATGTAGATGCTAAAATATGGGTGGCCAAAGTCACCCTGCCATTGAGGGTGACTTTGGCCGGGCGGACGTTTTATACATTTTCATATAAACTACAAGCAGCAAGTCAATCTTACCCAACCCAAAGGAAAGAAGAGATTTTTTTTTATATACTAGGTATTATTTTTTAATGGCTACCACTGATTTGTTTGTTTTTAATATTTTTTTTTTTAATTCTTATAAATATTAATTTAAATTTTCATATCCTTGGAAAGATATTGGAAAAAGCAGTCTCTCGGCGATCTACTGTTGGAACAGGGAAGTTTTTTTCACCAGATCACTCTTGTTCACCAGTGCAACGTCTTTTTTTATGAAGCTGTATCCAGCACCTCTTTGGCCACCCGGCCAAAGTCACCCAAAATGCCGGCCCACCATTTGTCATTTTTTATAAAAAAATAAAAATTAATTGTTTATTTAATAGTTACAGATGTAGAATGAAGAGAATTAGATTTGCAAAACAATACATATATTGGAGTTAAAGCCATTTTGCAATCATATTTCTGCAACATATTAAAACTATCCAACATTTTAAGGTGATTTTTTTTTTTACATTTTAAAGAAAAATAAATTTTAGTATATCTGATTTCCTAATTTGAATTAACTAAAGCTAGTAGGGGTATTCATACAACTGCGTAAAACACTAGATAAGTTTACGATTTGGTTAATTTTATCTTTTGGTTAATGAACTGTCAAATTTTGTATGGGAAATGGTTTACACAATTTGGTTAATTTTATCCAAGGATTTAGCTGCGGGAAATTAACCAAATATTTGGTTAAACTTATCCAAACGTCATTGTGACTTTTAGAGATTGAATTAGGCGTGTTTGTGACTTTAAGAATCAGGCATGTTTAGAAACATGATATAAATGATAATATCTCGGAGAACTAAAGCAGTTCTGAATGTGTTCTGTAATTATTGCATTGCAATTAGTTGGTGATAAAAGTTGTGAATTAAAACGTAGTTTACACAAAAAAAAATATAATTACAAGGTCCACATTTACTCAACGATTAAAGGCTCTGCCCAACCAACGCGAAATTATAGCGAAGCATTCACAAAGACAGTTTTTTGTTGTTTTTTAGTATTGGGATCATTCACTTTAATTTCGTGTTGGTTTGGGATAGCCTTTAGGAAAGCTACTTTTCGTAAATTATTAAGGTAGAACTATAAATTCCCACCCAAACCAATGCGAATCTTTCGTTGACGACGACGAATGTGTTATTTTCATTAACAACAACGTGTTGTTATTAATGTTTTTGTTGGGGTCAACGAATGATTCGCACTGGTTTGGAAGATTCTGAATAGTCGGAAGCTGTTAGAAACAGATGTCATTAGCCAATGCAAAGTATCTTTCTAAACTCTCAAAATCAGAACTAAGCCATAATTCACTTTTTCTCTTTTTTTCGTTCCTACATCAACAAATTTCTGTTTCACTTTCGTGAAGTGTACTCGGGGGCGCTCTATTCACTTCCGAAAGCAAAAGTTAACGAAAATGAAGAAAAGTACATTATGGGCGTGACATATGATTTGTTTGTATTCGCTGATTTTCGTCTGACCACTGCCGTGAGCTTGCGACTAATATATTTCTAACTTACAACGCGAATATTTTCATGTATATTAAGGTAGAACTATAATAATTGTTGATAGTTTACTGAAGTGGTCGGTTGAAAATGAGCGAATACATGAAAACCATACTCATCTCACGGGAATAAAACTGACATTTGTTGAAGTTGGAACGAGAAAAATAGAGGGATGATTCATTTTACTTAAGTGGAATATTTTTCACTTCTTCTTTTGACTGTTTGGAAAGCAACTTTTCGTGGGTTTTAATCCAGGTTTTTTGTCACTTGAGTTGAGTTGAAATGGTATTGAGATTCCAGCAAAAAGAATGACATTGATGTATTTATTCCAATGCAAAACAAATATAATTGAATTAACAGGACTACTTACTACACGTATCTATTAAAACAAATATATATTTGTACAGGTAGACACACATGCAAATAAACAGACCATAATGCATTATCTGTAAAACCAACTCCTCGACCCAAGACGAACGCGCCCAAATATTTGACGTTTAACGAACAGCTGATTCAATTACACAGCATTTAACCAAATTAATAAAAAGGTCGTTCATGCAAACTTTTTCGTAAACTTATCATTTTACACAATTTGTAAACTTACGACGTTGCATGAATACCCTTAGTATGATCATATTTTAATTCATTAAATTTTAAAAATTTACAAAGAAGTTGGAAAAAAAATTAAAAAATTCCTTCATATTTAAACAATTTTTTCAAAAAGTATTCATTCAAAAGCCAAAGTCACCCAACCAGGCCAAAGTCACCCGGGTTGACGGTAATCAATATTTAGTATAATTTATATATTTTTATTCTTGTAACATTTCATTCGCATGACAGAGCACAGCAGAGGTGGCAGGGTAGATTACTTCAGGTAATCAACTCGATTAACTACGCGAGTTATGTATATGACACATTCTTCCCCATCACTTTTAGGTATCCGGTTAGCGGATACCTTTAATTCTTTACATAGGAGTATTCTTTAATATTCCTATGTTCCCATAGATTCTGTTGCACTCTGCACATTCCTTCACGGAGCAGACAGTGTAACATGAATACTTTTAAATATCGCAGGTAATAATGCTGACCGACATTTTTGACAAAGACCATGATGGTCATAGAGTAGAATTATATTTTAAGTTTGTTCCAGATAACTGCGAGAAGCAGACGTCGGGTTTATTATCTATTGTCAATTAATTGTTTGTATTTAATAAAGTTTTTTTAAAAAACGCTCAGTGGTCGCGTATTGAATTAAATGGCGCAGTCGGTAGGATTGTTGTGATTTAAAATAAACAATCCAGTGATACGTATCTACTACAATAAAATAAAATAAAATATCGAAAAGATAAAAGTGACACTAAAACTAAATAGATCCACAGTGAAATATTTCTATTAAAAAAATCGACTAAGAAATTAGTCGATTAAGAAATAAATAAAGGTCCGTCAAGATAGCGCCGCCACAACGGAAATTCAAAAATCTAATGATGCAATAGTTAGGTGCTAGTTAGGTGCTAATTAAGTGCTGCAATCTTAGCTGAGCACTTAATTCCCTTCCCCCTCAAACCTGTGGCGGTGCTAACTCGACGTCAAGATAGCGCCGCCACAAAAGAAACTCAAAAATCTAATGATGCAGAAGTTACGTCCTATTTAGGTGCTAATTAAGTGCTGCAATCTTAAACTTGAAATGCATCAGAAAAGTGCATTCCAAAAACTTAAAATGCCTAAAAATTATTGCACATTAAAAAAAGTGGTATCAAATTAAAGGTCTCTCCAAATGCTTTTCAAAAACGTGCATCTCAACTTTTTACTCCCACTCCTTCATTCCCAAACAGGCTTGTGGAACCTTGTGGAACTTGTGGAACTTGTGGCGGCGCTATCTTGACGTCAAGATAGCGCCGCCACAAGAGATTTTGAAAATCTTATGATGCAGAAATTACGTCCTATTTAGGTGCTAATTAAGTGCTGCAATATCATTGCAGCACTTAATTCGAGTGACCCTGAAATGCACTTTAACAGTTTACCTACCAAAAAACCCTAAATCACTTAAAAATGACTCCACAAAGAAAACAAGATTGCCATAATTAAGTGCTCCCGGAGCTCTGTTCAAAAAGGTACATCTTGAATTTTTACTCCCACCCCTTCATGGTCAAACAGTCTTGTGGACCTTGTGTGGAACTTGTGGTGATGTGGGGTAGGTTGCACGCCACAAACGAAATTCGAAAATCTAATGATGCAGGAAATACGTCCTACTTAGGTGCTAATTAAGTGCTGTAATATCAACGCAGCACTTAATTCCGATGACCTTGAAATCGGATGCAGAAATACAAACAAAAATGTAGACTTCTTACATACGACCTTTATCCAAAAAGTTGAAACGCCATAATTAAAGTGCTGTCGAGTAGGTTGCAAAAAGTTATATTTCAATTTTTAACTTCAACCCATTAGCCCTTAAAGGGCCAAATAACAATTTTGAAGAATGCACTTCTGTGAAGATAGCACCGCCCCAAACGAAATTCGTAAATCAAATGATGCAGAAAATATGTTCTACTTAGGGACTAATTAAGTGCTGCAATATCAACGCAGCACTTAATTCGGATGACCTTGAAATCGGATGCAGAAATGCCAACAAAAATGTAGACTTTTTACATACGACCTCTATCCAAAAAGTTGAAACGCCATAGTTAAGGTGCTGTTGAGTATGTTGCAAAAAGTCATATTTCAATTTTCTACTTCAATCCATTAGCCCTTAAAGGGCCAAATAACTATTTCGAAGAATGCACTTCCGTCAAGATAGCACTGCCACGATCGAAATTCGAAAATCTAATGATGCAAAAATTACGTCCTACTTAGGGGCTTATTAAGTGCTGCAATAACAACACAGCACTTAATTCCGATGACCTTGAAATCGGATGTACAAATGCAAATACGATCTCTATCCAAAAAGTTAAAACATCAGAATTAAAGTGCTGTGGAGCAGTTTGCAAAAAGTCATATTTCATTTTTTACTTCAACCTATTCGCCCTTATAATGCCAAATAACAATTTTACGAATGCACTTCCTTCAAGACAGCACCACCACAAACGAAATTTTCAAATCTTATAATGCATAAATTACGTTCTACTAAGGGGCTAATGAAGTGCTGCAATATCAACGCAGCACTTAATTTGGATGACCTTGAGATCGGATGCAGAATTGCAAATACGACCTTTATCCAAAAAGTTAAAACACAGGAATTCAATTGCTGTCGAGTAGGTTGCGAAAAGTCATATTTCACTTTTATACTTCAATCAATTCGCACTTTTTATGAATTCACTTTTTTCATAAGAGCGCCGCCACAACGAAGATTTGAAAATTTCGTTTGTGGTGGTGCTGTCTTGAAGGAAGTGCATTCGTAAAATTGTTATTTGGCATTATAAGGGCGAATAGGTTGAAGTAAAAAATGAAATATGACTTTTTGCAAACTGCTCCACAGCACTTTAATTCTGATGTTTTAACTTTTTGGATAGAGATCGTATTTGCATTTGTACATCCGATTTCAAGGTCATCCGAATTAAGTGCTGCGTTGTTATTGCAGCACTTAATAAGCCCCTAAGTAGGACGTAATTTTTGCATCATTAGATTTTCGAATTTCGATCGTGGCAGTGCTATCTTGACGGAAGTGCATTCTTCGAAATAGTTATTTGGCCCTTTAAGGGCTAATGGATTGAAGTAGAAAATTGAAATATGACTTTTTGCAACATACTCAACAGCACCTTAACTATGGCGTTTCAACTTTTTGGATAGAGGTCGTATGTAAAAAGTCTACATTTTTGTTGGCATTTCTGCATCCGATTTCAAGGTCATCCGAATTAAGTGCTGCGTTGATATTGCAGCACTTAATTAGTCCCTAAGTAGAACATATTTTCTGCATCATTTGATTTACGAATTTCGTTTGGGGCGGTGCTATCTTCACAGAAGTGCATTCTTCAAAATTGTTATTTGGCCCTTTAAGGGCTAATGGGTTGAAGTTAAAAATTGAAATATAACTTTTTGCAACCTACTCGACAGCACTTTAATTATGGCGTTTCAACTTTTTGGATAAAGGTCGTATGTAAGAAGTCTACATTTTTGTTTGTATTTCTGCATCCGATTTCAAGGTCATCGGAATTAAGTGCTGCGTTGATATTACAGCACTCAATTAGCACCTAAGTAGGACGTATTTCCTGCATCATTAGATTTTCGAATTTCGTTTGTGGCGTGCAACCTACCCCACATCACCACAAGTTCCACACAAGGTCCACAAGACTGTTTGACCATGAAGGGGTGGGAGTAAAAATTCAAGATGTACCTTTTTGAACAGAGCTCCGGGAGCACTTAATTATGGCAATCTTGTTTTCTTTGTGGAGTCATTTTTAAGTGATTTAGGGTTTTTTGGTAGGTAAACTGTTAAAGTGCATTTCAGGGTCACTCGAATTAAGTGCTGCAATGATATTGCAGCACTTAATTAGCACCTAAATAGGACGTAATTTCTGCATCATAAGATTTTCAAAATCTCTTGTGGCGGCGCTATCTTGACGTCAAGATAGCGCCGCCACAAGTTCCACAAGTTCCACAAGGTTCCACAAGCCTGTTTGGGAATGAAGGAGTGGGAGTAAAAAGTTGAGATGCACGTTTTTGAAAAGCATTTGGAGAGACCTTTAATTTGATACCACTTTTTTTAATGTGCAATAATTTTTAGGCATTTTAAGTTTTTGGAATGCACTTTTCTGATGCATTTCAAGTTTAAGATTGCAGCACTTAATTAGCACCTAAATAGGACGTAACTTCTGCATCATTAGATTTTTGAGTTTCTTTTGTGGCGGCGCTATCTTGACGTCAAGTTAGCACCGCCACAGGTTTGAGGGGGAAGGGAATTAAGTGCTCAGCTAAGATTGCAGCACTTAATTAGCACCTAACTAGCACCTAACTATTGCATCATTAGATTTTTGAATTTCCGTTGTGGCGGCGCTATCTTGACGGACCTAATAAATAAGTGATCAAAATAGTTAACTATAGTGCATATAAGTTAATGCAAACAAGAAGTAAAAAGCAAAATAAACTCTTCGACGAAAATAGACACTTAATGGTCTACGAAATGGAGCAACTTCAAGAACAATTAAGATTGAGGGAGCAGCAGCTGGAGCAGCTGAACTCCGCATTTCAAAACCTTCAAACAAGGGAAGGTGCGAGAATGGAGAAGGAAAGAGTGCTGAGAGAAATTAAGCACATGAGTATGTTCACCGGGTCTGGTGACGTAACTATAAATAGTTTTATTAGAAACGTAAAATATTACATCGGTGAAGTGGACAATATCAGCTTAAAGAAATTTATGGTGAGAACCATCTATAATGAACGGATACAAGGACAAGCCGGTATGCAGAACTCTTAATAATATTCTCGACTGCTGAAATACTGACACTGAACCTATAGTCCAGTAAATAGAGGTAAAAATAGGGGGGTTACCCTACAAAAGGTCGGGTAGTTCTAAATTTTTGATATGTTATATGGTATGGTTAGTAGATGAAAATTCCAAAATTCCACAACCACGCCCCCTCCGCCGCCTTCAAAATCCTGGAAAAACTACAAAAAATTTGCACTTTTCTCAGTTTTTTGCTTATAACTTCTTTCCGGTACATTGTTACGGAAAAAAGTATATAGAAACTTTGTAGACAATAAAATTTCCTACAAATATGACCTGAAAAGTACTTTTGTACAACCACTACAATCAGCGCTATGGAGCTCCCAAAAAAGGCTAAAATTTCGTATTTTGTAAGATTTTCACTTTATTCCCTCTTTACAGCACAATAACTCCTTAACCATCAAGTTAAGGACAAAATTTGTCATAATCAGTCTTGTAGATAATTTAATTGGCTACCAATTTTATGTAACTACAGTCGACGTCCTCTAAGTCGAACTCCCCCTAAGTCGAATTTCCCTCACACAAGAATTTTTTCACCATGTTTGTTGTATAGGTAGGTACTTCTGTCAAATTTCCAAACTTATTTATTTTTCTCTAAATCGAATTTTTGCAAAACTCTCTCTAACTCGAAGATTTCGACTTAAAGAGAGTCGACTGTATTTTCATTTTGTGACCAATACAATCTGGAATACTGTGAGTTTTGAGAAAGTGTTTTTTATTCAAACGTTTTTACGAATTCACTTTCTTTTCTGTCTGTTTTATAATGTACTGTAGTATACTGGAATCTCGTAGAAATTTTATTACCGATTTGTCTAACCACCTTAATCGATTGAAGTATACATAGGAGAATCAGAAAACTTGGATAGACATCACGATATTCTGAACCCGGTGTTTTAGTCGCTATTTTTTTGGAGGTAGTGCCCAAAATTCCATTAAAAACTAAACCACATAGGTACTGGTTTTGATGAAATTTATAGACATGATAATTGACGAGATGAAAAACCAATATAATTAACTTCCACCCACTGCCGCTCCCACTTTTTTAAAACATAATATTTTCGGAAAAAATTATAAAAATTCGGGTGTTGTTCAGATGACCCATGAAGGGCCGAAACCACAAGGGCTCTGGTGATGGCTTACCCTCTGATCCAGAGGTTTGATCGTCCTTATTGCCTTCAACTTGGGATTCAGAAACTCAAATGGCTGGAGCATTGTTTCCCATTCGCACAATCTAGTTTAGCCAAGTCGACGTATTTTGATTTTTTGGACTACATTGTCTTTGAACAGCTCATTGAGCTCACGTTTGTGCCTTCTCCTCCAAAAATCCGTCAAATAATACGAGTATTACTTGCGAAAGAGCCCAGTATCAGTTTTCATTACTGATTTTCATCTTACCGAGAGTAGGAGTGTCTTGAGTTAAAGAAGAGTGGTGAACCTTTTTTGACAAACATACATAGATTAGAAGCAGTGGTTTCCAAAAGCATTTTTTCGTCTCGACTTGAAGTTCATTGGTCATTTTCAGAATTTTTGATCTTTTACTGGCATTCATTTTAATGTCCTTCGTCATAACTACCTACAATTTGTATTCCAATGAGTAGAATGGAAGACAAGACTTGCTCCGTATACAAACAACGTGGACAAAATTTGCATAAATTTACCAATTGTATTAGGTTAGGTTAGGTTAAGTTAGGTAAAGCTGGATGTCAGTCATCAATACTGACACTTAGACCAAAGTTGGCCCGTTGTGATACCACATGTATCTTGAAAAATCTTCCTCCCTCGTGAAACCATTTAGAGCTCCTGGCGAAGCGTGCAAGACTGTAAATGTCTTTGCTTGCTAGATCACTAGGATCGTTATAGTAGTAACCTCCTAAGTGGAGCCTACGTCTGACTGTGTGAATGAGCAGGGCAATTACAGAGAAGGTGAGGAATCGATTCTTCCTTCTCCTCGTCCATACAGCTTCTGTAAAAATCATTTTACAGTGTAAAATCATTTTACAGATTCCATTCCATGCTCAGGAGGTCTAGGACAATACCTCAACTTAATATGAATCGTACTGAAATACCGTAAGTCTGCCGACCACTGGCTCTTAGACTAACAGTCGACTCCCTCTAAACTGAATTCTCACGGGATATCAAAATTATTTCAAGTTAAACAGTTTTGCAAAAGGTTGATTTAGAGAGAAATAAATAAGTTTGGAAATTTGAGAGAAGTATACAACCAACATGGTGAAAAAATTCTTATTAGAGGGAATTTCGACTTAGGGTGAGTTCGACTTAGAGGACGTCGACTGTAGTTACATAAAATTGGTAGCCAATTAAATTATCTACAAGATTGATTATGACAAATTTTGCCCTAAGCTTGACGGTTAAGGAGTTATTGTGCTGTAAAGAGGGAATAAAGTGAAAATCTTACAAAATACGAAATTTTAGCCTTTTTTGGGAGCTCCATAGCGCTGATTGTGGTGGTTGTACAAAAGTACTTTTCGGATCATATTTGTAGGAAATTTGATTGTCTACAAATTTTCTATATACTTTTTTCCGTAACAATGTACCGGAAAGAAGTTATAAGCAAAAAACTGAAAAAAGTGCCAATTTTTTGTGGTTTTTCCGGGATTTTGAAGGGGGCGGAGGGGGCGTGGTTGTGGAATTTTGGAATTTTCATCTACTAACCATACCATATAACATATCAAAAATTTAGAACTACCCGACCTTTTGTAGGGTAAAACCTCTCTATTTACTGGACTACTAGCTTCTTCCCTGGTTTTAGCCATTTAAACCGATGAATTAGACGCAACCCTCAGACTTTTTCGCCTATCACTTGCGGAGATAGCAGGTTATTTGCATCCTTTCATATCGACACCATCTTTTTGTTTATTTGGCAGATAATTATAGATCAAAGAATAGATTCTGTAAGTTTTTTTCCGAAATTTGATGTCCCGTTAGCCATTTATCATGAAAACAATAAATTTGCGCTAACTCAGCCGCGAAAAGAGCTTTTCCTCCATCCATTCTACGTTTGTTCTCAAATTATTTGTGTCCATGATATAAGGCCCAAAAATAGCTTTAAAAGGTCTGACCTTCAACTAGTTCAAAGCAAAAGTGATTATAAAGGCGGTGCACCTATTCAAATAAACGAAAAAAGTGCTACGATTTCAATATGAATTTAAAGAAATGATAATAAAACGTGTAATGATAGTAAGTTTGATATTAAACATGAAATAAAAACCACTACAGACTGTCAAGTAAATGCTAAATTATATAGATATCCTCCTAAACATGAGGAAGAAGTGAGAAGGCAGATAGCTGAAATAGAAGAGCAAGGAATTATCCGAAAAAGTAGATCTAAATACTCAAGTCCGTTGATAGTCGTTCCGAAAAAAAATGATAGTTGAGGAGTTCAAAAATTTCGTATAGTCATAGACTATAGGAAACTAAATGAGATAACAATAGATGACAAACAACCACTTCCTAATATGGACGCCATATTAGACAAGATGGGAAGGTCAAATTATTTTACAACTTTAGATTTAGCTAAAGGTTATTATCAAATTTTAGTAAAAGAGGAAGACATTCCAAAGACAGCCTTTGTAACACCCCAAGGTTTATATGAGTTTGTTAAAATGCCATTCGGCTTGAAGAATGCCCCAGCGACATTCCAAAGGCTAATGAATGAAATTCTAAGAGATTTCATAAACGTTTCATGTGTAGTATATCTAGACGAACACATTAAAGCTATAACAGCAATATTTAAAGTATTAGAAGCTACGGAATTAAAAATTCAAATAGACAAATGCAGTTTTATGAAAAAAGAAACTCAATTCTTGGGTCATGTTCTTACAGAAGATGGTTTTAAACCAAGTCCTGATAAGATTAAAGTAATTGAAAACTTAAAATTACCTCAAACCCAAAAACAAGTAAAAAGTTTCTTAGGTCTAAGTGGATTTTATAGAAAATTCATAAAGGAATACGCAAAAATTGCGCAACCTATGACAAAGTATCTTAAGAAAGATACTAAACTTGGGACTACCGATCCAAACTATATAGTTGCTTTTGAGAAACTTAAAAGCCTTATTTGTTCCCATCCTATTTTAAGATTCCCAGATTTTAATAAACAATTTCAATTAACAACGGACGCATCAAAATATGCGTTAGGGGCAGTTCTGTCGCAAGAAGGACACCCAGTGTGTTTTGCTTCTAGAACACTAAATAAGCATGAAATTAATTATTCCGCAACGGATAAAGAATTTCTGGCTATAATGTGGTCAGTCAGTTATTTTCGACCGTATCTTTACGGTAATAAAGGAGAATGGGCAAATTTGTATGAAACATGGGCGTGAGCGGCCAAGAATGGGTTTGTTATTTTTGGATGTGTTTTAGTCCGACAATTACCGTGCAGAAATTTGTTCATTGTGGTGTACTTCAAAACCGAAAAAAATGCATTTTTAATAAAGTTTTTCTAAGTTTCTGGCTTCTGACCAATTCAAAAATAGAAAAAGAAAGTGAAACAAGAAATCTAGACAGTCTCAAGAACATTTTGTATATAAAAATGGCCATATAACATCATTAATTAGAACATTTACCATAAAACTAATATTAAAATCCTCAAAAATCCTGAGTAAAATAATAAGTTTAAAAAAATTACAAAGTTGTTGAAATACGTATTGGGTCTGTTTGAACCCTTAATGCGTCCTTGGGATATTCTGAAACCCCGTTAAACACACTACTATAGTGTCAGTAGACGTTATGAAGTTAGAATAAAGCATTACACCCACTAGAAATATAATCACTTTGCAATATTGCTCAATGCAATTGCATTATATTAATATTGAAATATCTTGTTTTCTAAATGAAATGCAATGTAACGTCGATAATGAAAGTTGTTCCTGAGTAGCATACCTTTCATTTGACACTGATTTCAGTAATGGCCGCTAACGCCCAAAAATGCCCATTCTCCTTTAAAAAAATTAAATATTAAAAAAAAAAAAAAAATACAAGGGAAAAGATATGTCAGCAAGACATCAAAGGTGGCTTCTAAAATTAGGAGAATATAATTTTGAAATAGAGTATCTGCAGGGAAAAGACAATAAAGTCGCAGACTTTCTTAGCAGAGTTGAAATTAACGAGGACGTTAAGTCTGAAGATGGAGGAATGAATATGTGTAACAACTTTTCAAATATATATGAAGACGATGTTTCAGATATAGGTTTACTATTTAATTCAGAAGATGATGAAAATGAAACCACTATGGCAACAATTCATTCCGCAGAAGAAGAATTGTTAGATCATATTCCGATAAAGGAAGAGATCGTAAACAAATATAAAACTCAAATAATTTTGACGAATAATAAAGTCCAAGAAATAGAAATAATTCATGGGAAAAGAATAATTTATATTGCAGAATGTGATTTTCAAAATCTAAATGATATTTTTAGAAGATTTATTAAAAAAGGATTAACGGGTATATATTCAGAGCTAAGCGATAATAAGTACAACATAGTACAAGAAAAATTAAGAGAATTATTCTCAAACGATAGTCAGATAAAATTTATAAAGTGTTCATACAGAGCACAAGTTATTCAAGAAACTTTCAATCAAATTAAAAACAAAATATACTATCCCAATTTACTAGAATTAATTTAGATTGTAATTAATCAATGTGAAGTTTACCAACAAGTGAAATATGATCGCAGACCAATTAAGCCAAAACTTAATTTGACAGAACAACCATCGGAACTAAATGAATGTATTCACATTGATACATTCGTAATTTTAAAATGTAGTTTTTTAACAATATTTCTATCTACTTTCTATCAGATAGAAATCATATAACAATAGTAGAAGAACTAGAGAGTCATTTTGCTAAAGCAGGAAAACCTAAGAAGATAGTTGCAGACAATGAATTTAATTCAATTCACATAAAGGAATTTCTACAAAATGAAAATATTGATATCCATTTTACTAAACCCAATTCGCATACCGGAAATTCGGATGTTGAAAGATTTCATAGTACTTTGTAAGAGAAGTGTAGAATTTTAAAATTAAATACAGTAAACGTATCAGTTAAAAGAATAGTTCAACAGGCAGTTAGAAATTATAATGAGAGAATTCATTCAACTATTAAAACAGGTCCTTCTGATGTGCAATTCCATAAAGTAGAATTTGATAAGATAAAAAACAATTTACAAACTATTAAGAGAAACAACATTACAAAAGCAAACAAAAGAAGAGAAAATTATGAAGAAACAAGATCCACAGGATTTATAAAAAATTATAAGGCAGTAAGGCATAAACACCAGCCTAGATTTAGGAAGAGTAAACTTTCTAATATACATGTTACGAATATTAAAAGACGACCCAAATTTGCAGCTATTCATGACAATATTTCTATCTCTGATGCTAACACTAGCTGAAGGAAGACTTACAATCAACGACATAAAGGAACAGAACGGTTTTACTGAAATAAAAATAAACAATGCAGACATAATTACAAAACAGACATCATTGTTCACGGCTTCGGCTAGATATGGGCACATAAATCCAAATATGTTAACTGATATTGAAATACAAAAATATGAAATTGATTTGAATAAAATGATAGATATTAAAATGGGTGTAATTAAATTTAAGGAAAATTTATTGTTATTTGCCATTAAAATTCCCAAAGACTTTGAACAAATTCAACTTAAAATTATTTTACCAATTCCAAATTTAAATAAAGAAGAAATTGATAGCCCAAAAGAAATCATATTTAAATATAATAATGTAACATATAAATATGAAGAAAATAAATACTATTTAAATGAACGACAAATAAGTAAACATTGTGTATACCAAGAAAATTGCAAACTCATAAAAAATAATCAAACTGATATTTTAACTATTGATGATGAAACCATAATTATAAAAAATGCTAAAAATATGAATATAACACAAGATTGTGATGACAGAAATTTAAATGTAGCAGGAAATCTGTTAATTAATTTTAATAATTGTGAACTAAGAATTTTAGACCATTACTGGACAAATGTAAAAGAAATTTTTCAAGATCGATTTTATTACTCAATGAACAAAAGTTTTACAAATTTTAGTAGCAAAATTACTTTAGAAGATATTAAATTTGAAAATGAAAATAATATTGAAAAAATTGTTGAATTACAGTATCATAAGAATATATCTTATGGAACTTCACGTTAATTACTTTACTAATTATTTTAATTATTTTCAGTTTTATTTTACAAAAGAAATTTAAAGTTAAAATAAATAATAAAATTCAGGAGAATTTTAAACTAAAGGGGGGAGAAGTTATGTATATGACACATTCTTCCCCATCACTTTTAGATATCCGGTTAGCGGATACCTTTAATTCTTAACATAGGAGTATTCTTTAATATTCCTATGTTCCCATAGATTCTGTTGCACTCTGCACATTCCTTCACGGAGCAGACAGTGTAACATGAATACTTTTAAATATCGCAGGTAATAATGCTGACCGGCATTTTTGACAAAGACCATGATGGTCATAGAGTAGAATTATATTTTAAGTTTGTTCCAGATAACTGCGATAAGCAGACGTCGGGTTTTTTATCTATTGTAAATTAATTGTTTGTATTTAATAAAGTTTTTTAAAAAAACGCTCAGTGGTCGCGTATTGATTTAAATCGCGTAGTTAATTGGATAAATTACTCGTCGAATTTGTTTCATTTAATACCAGCGTTCGAACCTTACTCCAATTTTGAGGAAGAAAACAAATCTACTCCTCTTTTTTTAGATCTTCTCCTTTTTTTCCACACTAAAAATTCCTTAGCCAAACCAAATGAAATTAAATGACAACACAAACACTTTGTTATTCAATTTGCCAACCAACTCTGGCTCTGATATTTGCATCTGAAAGTCAATATATATGCTGAACGGCATCATTTTTACTTGCGATTATAGGTACTATAAGGCAAGTTTTGGATTCGTGCAAAACAAACATTTTGAGATAACAATCAATCATGATATTACGATGATAGAGAACACCAAAAAAGTGGGTGGCACAATTCTGTCTGTCTGTTTGTCTGTCTGTCTGTTCGTCTACAGCCTAAACGGCTCGATCGATTTTCTTCAAACTTGGTACATAGTGGTTTTTGGTGATTATGCCCACACGTTTTTTTTTTTTAGAACCAAAAATAACGGTACCTGCCATACATTTTATTTTGGCAAATTTACATAATCGTATTTTTCTCAAAAACGGCTCGACAACTTTTCTTAACAAAAATTCAATACATTTATTTTAGTAAAGGCTTTCTTTGGGTGGAAAACCATTTTTCAAAAATGGTTATTAATGGTACCTCCCAAGGAACCGTTTTTTTAATTTTTAATTTTCTTAAAAATGGTATGACCGATTTCAATTAATTTTTTTTATACAGAAGCTTCCGAAAAATTTTAATAGTTTTGTGTACCAACATTTTTGAAAAAATATTTTTTGGATTTTTAAAAAATATTTCAAATTTTTTTTTGGAAAACCAAATATTTCGAAAACGGCATCATAGATTTGTTTGAAACTCGATATTTAAGGCTTTTTTAGAACTCTCTAAAATATTTTAAGAAAAAAATTTCACATTTATGAAAAAATAACGGTACCTTCCATACAAAAGTGAAAAAACCGCAAAGGAAAATATTTTTTTGCTTGAAAACGACTCCTACGATTTTGATTAAACTTTTTTCGTATACTTAAATTAGTACGATCTACCATCAAAAACTATAAAATTTTACATATAGCAACTATTAGTAGTACTTGTCATAGAACTTTTTTTTTTTTATTTTGAGTTTTCTCGTTATCAGCTTAACGGATTTAGAAGAATTTTTTATATACAAATATCAGATAAGAATAAATAATATTGCATATCAAAATTTTCAAAAAAAAAGTTTTTGGATTTTTAAAAAAAGTTTCAAACTTTTTTTTTGAAAATTCGATATCTCAAAAACGGGTTGACAATTTTGTTTCAAATTTTGTTTTTATATACACATAATTATAAAGTTTAAATCTGCATACCAAAATTTGTTCTTAAAAATGTTTCAAGAATTTTATATATAAAAAATTAATTTAAAAAAAAACCGCTCCAACGATTTTAAATTTTTTTTCTCATGCAATCATATTCCATCATGAATTAAGAGTTGTTTTAGCTAATTTAAATGTCGTATTTCAAGCTTCTCTACATTTTTCTCTCATAATATCCATGTTTGTATATACAATTTTTCTTAAACTCGCAGTGTCATGAACATAAGAGCAAGTACGTGCGACCCAGTTGTGCATTTTATTTGTATTGCTTTGTTCGTTGCTTCTCGTTCATTTCGTGATTTACGTGATTTTTGTTGTTAAAAATACCTATTTATTTTTGTTAAATAAATTTTTGTTAAAATACAGTTTTTGAAAACTTGAGTTTTTCTTACGTTTTCAAGTCTACTCCGGAAATTCAAATCTGCTGCGAAATTTTGCAACAGAGGTTCGAACCCACATTTGTTACGTGTGCTATTTACACACAAAAAGTTAAATTTCAAAAAGAATTAAAAAAATTACAAAATAATGAAAGGACAGAAGTGAAAAACACTGTCACATATCACAAGAACAGTTATTTTTTCGTCTTGCTTTGGACTTTGGATGTGAATTATGCTTATCCTACTGTCTTTGCACTTGCTTCCACGTGAAGAACGGAAGTGTTCAGATGTGAAGAAAATTATTCTGCAGATTTTGTTTTCCTCTTTGTGTTTTTCGTAGTTTCATAATGAAAGACACGATTCGATTGGTTGGATTGGATATTTTCAAATATTTCTTCCCCCTCCCTCTTCTGCAAGTTACTCCGCTCATCAGCACAAATCGCAGACAATTCTTGAATTTCTTCACGTGTGGTCAGGGACTCTAGAAGTGAAGCTATCTTTTACTATTTATTGGGAATTCCCGGAAAGTATTTTGTTTTTGTAGAGTGATTAGAGTTGGTATCCATATTATTTAAGCTTGTGCTTTCACTAATTTCGTATCGCCACTTCGTACCTATTATTTTACACATTATAATAAGTATTTTACAAGCAGTTTTGAGAAAAATACTTAACTAACTTCATTATGTTTTGTTTGAAAACTGGAAATATTTTTTTCTGCGGCCCTCCAGCTTTTGTAGTAAATTTTATTAGCCCGCAAAGGTAGATAGTTTGGACAGCCCTGCTGTAGATCGAAGCATTTGAAGCAAAGTTAAAAAATTTTTGAAGCTAATACAATCGATAAAGATTTATTTTTTATTTTTTTAACTTTAAGGTTGAAAATTTAGATAAGTGCCCCTGCCGCCTCCCCGTTACATTTAACTATTAAAACCCACTAAAAAAATTGTAAAGTAGGGTTGGAGGTGGAGCAATAACTTTTTAAAACATTATTTTTCAAATTATGAAATTTTTCATTCACAACATTTTGAAAACTGAAAATCAAATCGATTTGGGATTCCCCAAGACCTTAACTTTGAAGATCGGAAATCTAAAACCGAATTTATAAGCTTTCCACTCGGTCGATTTGAAAGCTATTTGTGCATAGCTGAACTTTGTCAGCAATCGGCCAACGCACAACCACTTATTGCTGCAACGCTGCGCTGCCAAGAAAAATGTTTATAAACGTATAACGAAATAACCTTTTTTTTATAACATTTTATTAAATTCATATTTTATGCTTCGTTCGTTCTTGCCCAGGGGAGCAATTGCACCCATTGCCCTCCCCCTGTATCCGCGCCTGTTCATGAGCGTCTTCATGTCGTTTTGGGACTTAAAATTGTGTATTTGTAATATTTCAGTTCGATTCATTGCAGAAAACGATTTGATTTTTCAATTTTAAATATTTTACCACGGACAATTTCCAAATTCAATGACAAGTGACAGTTTGTGATGTCAAATCTATAATACGGTGTGAACACTTCTTTGAAATCTCGAAATCTTTTTTCTGAAATCCAAGATTTCGGTTTGGTGGGAACATAATATTAAAAAAGAATTCAATGTTATCGTGTAAGCTCGAAATCTCATTCCTGTGGCAAAAAGATGTTTTAGTTTTGTTACCGATTTTGGTCAATAAATAAAAAGAAAACGCAAATAATAGAGGATTATTTCGGGTTAAGCTAGGCCCAAATAATTCAAAGGGCTTAGCTTAAACCTAGAGAAAACTGTGTTACCGGAACGAATTTAATACTTGTTATCGGTAGTTTGTATGGAAATTTCGATTTTTTGCTGTGGTGGCCTAGCTAAGCCACGATGTCGTATTTTGGTATTAAAAAAACAAGCCTAATGTAAGGATTAAACCAGAGATCAGAAATAACTGTCAACCTTTATTTTCAATTGGTTTCTCTCTGAGAGTAACTACATTCCATTAAAAAGATTTCGGTTTTGGTTTGACATTTATTTAAAAAAAATTAAAATTTAGGTTATCGGTTGAGATTTATTTTTAATTCTTAGAAATATCTCTCAATGGTTGAGTTTTTTGCGAAAAAATAAATGGAAAAGGTCCACCTTTAACCTTTTTCGCTGAAAATGAATCAAAAATGGTTTTTACGATTTATTGCATAAAATCACTCATAATCAGAGTTGGTAAAATTTCAATGAAAAAAATGAATTTTTTATTAAAAATAAAATTTTAATGCAATGTGAAAATGTGCGGATCAAAAATTTTCTGCATTAAAAAAATAGAATAAGAATGCAGTATGAAAAATTGTTTGCATTGAAAAAACATGTCAATAAAACAAAATAATTTTTTTTTTGAAAAACCGAGTATGCCAATCGATTTAGAAGGGGCGTATAACGTATGCATACCCGGTTTTTAAAAATTTGGAGGTTGATATTTTAACACCTGTCAAATAAAATGTGTTCTAGTGGTCCCACAGCGTTGGCGGGAACACTAGGTAATACCCCCCTTCTAAATCGATTGGCATACACGGTTTTTCAAAATTTTGATGTTGGTTTTTAACCTATCGAATAAAATGTGTTCTAGTGGTCCCACAGCGTTGGCGGGAACACTAGGTAATACCCCCCCATCTTAATCGATTGGCATACTCGGTTTTTCAACATTTAAACACCTGTCAAAAATCGTGTTCATGTGAATCTACGTCCTATCAAATACAAACTCATTTGAAATTCGTGTCCTACCCATCATTACCACGTATCATGCCCTTAATATGGACGTAGTTAAACGATTTTAACAAAAAATATTCTAACATTTTTTTTAATGCAACAAATTTTCGATTTAGCATTAACCTTTTTTTTAATGCAAACAATTTTTGGCCTGCATTAACATTTTTTTTTTAATGCAAAACATTTTTATTCTGCATTAACATTTCAATGCAACAAAGTTTTGAGTTTACATTAACATTTTTTTTACTGCAAAATATTTTCACAATTCATTAATTGTTTTTCTTTAATAATTAATGCAAGCCAAAATGCATTTCAAAAAATAGATTATTACAACTCTGCTCATTATCCATGAGTAGGTATTCACCGATGACTAAATAGCCTAATTAAATGCATTTCTCCAAGTAAGGCCTACAAAATTTAAACATTCATACTAACAGAGATTCTCAATGATCAATTTGCAGATGAGATTTATTTTTTTCTCTCAGTGATAAATCTCACTGGTTGACCGAAACAGAAAAAAAATCAAAATAAAGGTTTCTCTCAGAGCTTGACCGAAAAAATTTCTTTTTTAGAATAAAGGTTAAAGAGTGATTTTTATTGAAAATGACAACAAATGAGAGTTATTGAAGAACCTTTCAAAAGGTTGAGTTTTATTTCTGATCTCTGGATTAAACAGAAATTCCTTTGCCTTAAATTAACGTCGACAGACAAATCTATCAACACGATGCCAACTGCGGCATTTTAATTCAATCAAGAGTTATTTTTGTATCAGCGGTCAAAATCTTTTTTTAACAAGGGCAACAGTAATACAAACTATTCGGATAGCTGACATAAACATCAAAACGTGCCGATTTACATTTTTTCATCCACACAAAATGAAATTACAAATAAAAACGATTTTGGACTTTATTTCAGTCTCAAGAGTGCAATAGGGCCCAGTTTTTCAGTGCGAGATCATCCTATTTTCATGATTTAACCTAAGCTTACTCCTGAAACATGTTTTTGAGTTAATTTAGATCGCGATAGTAGTGGAATTCGTTTGACTGGCGGCTCAGTTTTCTTACTGCTACCGAAATCCACTATTTGTTTTATACACACAGCCCACAAATACGACTCGAAGCAAACAAAATCGATAGTTCCTTTTTACTAAGCAATTTTAATTATTTATGGACTTTATATTTATTGTTAATAGTTGTTAATAATTTGCTTGTTTAGTAATAAATCAAAGAGTTTGGTAACTCTAATCGATTTAATGGATCGGAAAAAAATTACGCAATAATACATTGGCGCCATTATTATGGAAGAGTAGGCTGCTTTATATGTTTCAAAAAGTACATAAAAAGTTTGTTTTAACTCTGGTATCATGCTAAGAATCTAAATAAGCATACCAACATGATATACAGTTTAAATGAACCAGCAGACTGCTATTTTAATACGTGGCCAGGTTTAATCCAACCGGTACAAATTTGTAAGAATAACTATATAAAAGGTAAAGCCAACGTGCCTTGTGGTAGAATAGAAATGTAAGAGATACCAGGGTTAAATAAACACGACATCGGTTTAAATAAACTCTGCGTTCTTGTTAATCTTCTTATTTACAAGAATATAATGTTGAACTAACATTACATCTTCTTAAATAAATTATAATATGGTAAACAAGGCCACCAGGTTGTTATAACATTGCATATAAGGTTATTGAAATCAGGTAAATTTCTGAAATATCTGTAATTTTATATGGGAAAGTGCACCTTGTAAATTTAACACGGGCCGAGTTAATTTTTTACCTGATGTTTTTCTCTGAGTGTGGCTGAATTCAGTTCTTCACAAATGAAACATTCTATCTAACTTCCTCTTCATAAGAAATAATGAAACACTATTTACATTTTAAAAGGTGCTATCAAAGTAAATCTTTTTAAATATTTTTGTGGGGTGGAAACACCAAATAGATTTATTAAATCTGACCTGAGATGAGCATTTGGTAGAAACATAGCACTACGCTAGTTTTTATATAAAATATAAAGTGTTGCAGGATTTGATTTCTGAATCGATCCCAGGAGCATTCACACGTTTATGTAGACTGTAAATGTATGTCTGTTTCGTTGCTTGAAATGTTCATCAACTTTCCTATGGTTTCTGACAGCAAACTGTGAAAATTTACAAGATATTTCCAGTTAACAAACACACCTTGTGTCTCCATTTTCCAAACTATCAATTTTGTTAAATTATGAAAAAACAGTGATATTAATTATACCCTATCTAAAAAATGGGATTCTGACATTTTATAACATAAATCCCTTTCGCCACGAAGAAATAAATCGCTGGAGATTTTTTGATGTTTTCTTATAAAATCTTGTACTTTTCTCACGTGAGATTCACTTCAATTTTCCGTTTTAAATCTCTTGGCTGTAGGTACCTAAGCTACATATGTGAAATATGAAATTAAATTTGATCAAATTGTTGAACCAACAAATTTATTGTTCTGATTTCTTTGTACCCTTTCCTCTTGTAAACTAAAAGTTGCTAGATACAAAAATCCATGCTTTGAAATGGGTTTTGACGTGAAATTATCAGGAATTTATTCACGTACCAACGTTTATCATAAAAACTCTGCTTATTTGCTTTCCAAAACTACCCGTATTAGGTGTTTTCCTTTTTAGCTTTTAGCACAGCACTGAACTGTCAAAAAAGATCCGTGTTTCTTCTTAGCTCAGAGCACTAGAGCTCTTATCTTGTGTTTCATTTTTTAATCAGAGCTAGCTCGGAGGATGCTACATAAGCTTAAGCTAGAACTATAATGCTCGGAGGGGCACTTAAGTGGTCGGAAGAAAACAAGCGAATACACGGGAAGCACATGATGCGGCTATAATTGTGGAGTGGAAGGTTTCAAGTTTCGTTCAACTTTGGTTACGGAAGTGAGGTGCGATCCGGAGCGCACCTCACTTAAGTTAAACTGACATTTGGTGAAATAGGAAGGCCAAAAAGAGAAAGATGATAGTTACATTATGGGTGTGTTCCCCTTTTCGTGGTACGGAAAGCTACTTTTCGTTGGTTTTTCACATTGGTTTCAGTGCCCTTCCGACTATTATAGTTCTACCTTTAGAATAAAAAGACCGAGCGATGGAGCAAATAGCTGAGTACAGCCAACTTCACTCTATTTTCATTCTTTTCATATGGGTGCGTTCAACTTCAATTTCAGTTCACCTTTTTGAGTTTTTCAAGTTTGCGAATACTGTACTTACTCGGTTAGAAGAAAGAAAAATATAATAAAACTTAAACCCTGGATTAATCACAGCTTATTGAATAAAATTAGATTCCAAAACAAATTAAATTTAAGAGCCTTATGGCCAGTTGCACCGACCCCTTTTAAATATTTATTGCTTCGTTTAATTTTAAAATGACGTTTATCGGTTGCACCAACCACTTCTAAATCTAACAGGCCAATAAACGAACCAATAAACTAAAATTCCATTTTCCTCCAGATAAATTTTAAAAGCGAGTTTAAACGAACATGTCTAGGTACATTTGTAGGTACAAACAAAATAGTTCAATTTTCTTTGACGGAATATTGTTAATTCCAAATTAAAATAACGAAAATAACAGGTGAAGGCATTTTGTTTCCTATTTATAATTCACTACTTAAATAAGTAAATTATTCCAGAAAAATTATAGACTGGCCATCATGTGTTCATCTGATAACGAACTTAACCAAAAAATGGCGAGACGTCGCGTCGGAGTTGGTCAGGTTCACAGAGAAATCCATTTTCTGAATTCGATAACGTCGCTTTAAAATATTTTTTCATAATTTCCAAGAGTGTGTCGAAAAAAATATTAGTGTTGTTTAGTTGGTATCTATTTCAATAGTTTCATAAATTTCTCTAAAAAAAAAGAAAATGATAAATAATAATAAAAAAACACCAAGATGGCGCATTCGCATTGTCTGTATCTAATGAGAATACCTTGTTTCTGTTTATTGTGTATTCACATTTTCTTTATTTCTATCTCACTTGCACTGGTTAAATTTTTTCGTTCAGTTTAATAAACATATGATAAAATCCAGGGGTGGTTCATGAACTGCATTTTAGCTAAAAAATGCGCAAAATAGATTGGTGCAACCCAAATAAATTTATTAGTCCGATAAATTTTAACTCCATTTTAGCAAAAACCGCTTTTAGTGAATTTTGGTGCAACTGGACATTAAACACCCAAATAACAGAACTCTAAAAAACAAAGTAAAACGCTTGAGTGCCGAATTAAAGAAGGATATTCCTAAATGTCGCGACAATTTTTATAAAAATTTGTTTACTTCTGCTGAAGGTGATTTAAAACGAGAATGGTGTATTGTCAACGGTATTCTTAATAAATATGCCACCAAAAAAAAGCCTACTGAGCTAATAATTGACAATTTAGTTATTTCTGATAAGTATGATATTGCCAACTGTTTTAATCATTATTTTGCAACGATTGCAAACACTTTAATACTACGTTTTCATTAGAGCTGAAATGAGGTAATTTCGCAAATCACAGAAAAGGTGTTTTCATTTGTAATTTGGTAATTTCGTTTGACAGCCCATTTCATTTTTGAATTTCACTGGCTGTTAATCGCTTTTTGTCGCTGTTTTCTTTTCTCTCCTTCCATTGCGCTTTGACATTTTCATACAAAACCAATTCAGAGCTCTTCAAACTGTGGCTAATTGGGTGTGTTCGTTAGGTTTTGACTTAATTTCCAACCTAATTTCGTGCAAATTTGGTTGAAATTATCTCATTTCGAAATGTGAATTTGTATGGGAAATGAGATGATTTCGTATCGCATTTGTAAATTTTCAACGAAATTAGCTCATTTGGGCTAATGAAAACGCAGTATAAGACCACAAAATCAATCGCCAAGTGTAATAATTTTTCTGAAAATGAGACATTTCTTAGGGAAAGTTTTTTTTTTGAGCCTATAACACCAATGGAAATAGTGCTGACTATAAAATCTCTTAAAAATTCAAACTCATGTGGAACCGATGGAATCTCTAACTGTCACTTAAAAATTATTGCTTGGTTTATAGTTGAAATTTTGGCCCACATTTTTAATCTCAGTATCACCTCTGGCCTATTTCCTGCAGATCTTCAATGTGCAGATGTTATTCCGCTGTTGAAAAAGGGGGCTTCAAACAATGTGTGTAACTACAGACCGATCTCGTTACTCTCATCTCTTAGCAAAGTTTTTGAAAAAGTTGTTAAATGTAGAATTTTAAAGTTTTTAGAAAAAAAGGGTTTCTTTAGTAAGGTTCAGTTTGGTTTTCGAAAGGGTAAATCGACAGAAGACGCGCTTTTAGATTTTTGTTCCAAAATATACTCTAATTTAGATATCAAAAAGAACACTGCAGCTTTATTACGAAAGCTTTTGATATGGTGGACCACGATATATTGACAAAAAAAATGTCGAGTGGTTTCAATCATATCTTAAAGATAGACCTCAAAAAATCAAAATAGACAACACTAGAAGTGAATTTCAATTCAATAACTTGGGTGTTCCCCAAGGCTCTGTGTTAGGACCTATTCTATTCTTAATCTATATAAACTCTCTTTTTAGCTTAAGATTTAAAGGTGCATTGACTGCTTTTGCTGATGATGTTGGGTGCGTTTATGGTTCAGATAGTCGTTTGGATCTGATCAGTGACGTAAATTGGGATCTAGAATAATTAAGACAATGGTTTGCCGATCATAAACTTATCATTAGTTCCAAAACGAGAATAATGTTTTTAAGTCTCTCTCTTCCATCAATTCCAGATGTAAATTTCTACTTTCACGCACCTGAATGTCAGAAATTCAAATTATATACTTGCCCATGTGTTTTATCGATTAACTTTTGTCATAGTTTTGACTGTAGTGAAAAGTCTTTTGAGATCGAAGCAGTAAACCAATTTAAATACCTTGGCATTATAATTGATTCAAAGATGTCCTTCCTGTACCACACTGAGTCGCTTAAAAAATATTTTAGATCAACTGTAAGAAATTTCTACTATCTACAAAAAATTTGTTCTAAGAAATTATTGAGCATAATCTATAATGGTATCTTCCAGTCAAAACTACAGTATGGTGTTACTTGTTGGGGTGGTACTCATTTTAACAAAATCGAGCCATTATTAATACTACAGAAGCGTATCATAAGGATTATGTGTAACAAAAATCGTTTTCATCCTAGTTTACCCTTGTTCAATTATCTGAAAATTCTTCCTGTGCGTTTCAAAGTGTTAAAAGTTTTTTTTCGTAGGCCTGGTTATCTTAACTTTAGATTTTTTGACAATCACAACTTGCGAGTAAATTCAATGAACATGATTTCGATTCCCAGATACCGGACCACAGCGCACAGTGCGTCGATTGTATGGAGATGGTGGACAAAAATCAATTTTCCAAAACTAAGTTGACTTGCAAAAAAAAATTATTGGAAATGTAATAAAAAAGATATTTTATAAAATCTAACGAAATTTTCACGCCCCCTGCCACGCCCACTTTTGAATATGGTTTATATCTTCAGAATTGTTTGCACGATTTCAATAAAATTAAGAGAATTTGACTTTCTAGGTGAGTTCAAAAACAAAAAATGGTGTGGACCCTATCCGCCCACTGCCACGCCCACTTTTTTATATTGTTTATTTCTAATAAACCGCTTGTAAGATTTGAATAATATTTTGGAAATTTGAATTAGTTAGTGAGTTGAAAAACACAAAATATTGTTAACGTTATTCGCCCCCTGCCACGCCTTTTTTAAATCGTGAACAATACTTCACAAATCCATGATTTTAAAATAATATTTTTTAGATATACTCTGACAACACAAATAAACAAAACCAAAAAATATAAATTTGTGCATAAAAATGAACAATTCTTCTTTAAGAAATCAAAAATCGGAGTTCTATTTTTAAAATCTTTAATGATAAAAAAAGTAAGCGCAGCCAAAGATTTTTCAACCCATTCTGTATTTTGTATATGTATGTTGTGCAATTTCTTCTTGATCTTCCTTCGATAATTTTAGATCTTTTTTTCTTAAATTTGAAATCAAAGGATCAGATCTGAGAAGCAGGACTGTCAAAATATCTTCGTTGGTTGCGAACCTCAGCTCTTCAGTTGTCCAATTCAACTGAAGAGCTAAAAGATTCTCAATTTTTCGTTTTTTCGTGTATTTTGACGCTTCTGAAAATGGTGTTTGGGGTCTTCTCTAACTAGTTCCTGGTTCATCAAAAGGCGATACATTTTGCAGATAGGTTGAAATGCTATCAGGAAGAGTAAATCTATTTTTAAGCCAAGCCTCATGGCGCTTCTTGAAAAGAGCATGATTCCTTGAACATTTTTTCCATCGTCGTTCAAGGTTTGAGTCAACAAACTTAATTTTGGACTTTTAATAATTTTTAATTTTAAAAGGACATTTATTTTCTTCAATTCATTCAAAATAAATGTTAAAATATCTTCAATTCATGATTTTTTATCAAAAGAAATTAATTTTTCACCAACTTGTTGATTTTTAAAGGTTTGACCTTGTTCTACAAAAAGTTGAATATTTTGAAGGTTAGCAAAAAGTAGCATGAAAACTTTGCATTTTCGCAAAGTAAAATTATAAGACAATGTAATGACACTAAAAATTCTGCTACACTTTGCTAAACTTTTTTTAAAAGCTTAACCAAATAGAAAAAAATGCCTTAAAAAAATGATTTTTTTCAATAATTCACTTAAGTTACAAATTATTTCAAAAACCAAATAAAATTAGTCATAGCAGCTCTAAATGAATCCATTATTAATAATCACTGCCAAAAAAAATTTTTCTTCAATTACTTTTCTTTCACCAGCTAAATCACTTCACACAAAATCGCGTTTCACAACAAGACTCTGACTATTATTACCTTATATGGTTTAAACAATTCCGCCTATCTATCATCTAAAAAAAGCAAACAACAAAAAAACATTAAATGACAGTTATTCAACATGTGCTTGACCCGAATCAAAGCATAATAGAACAAAATTGCATTTTTTGATTTTTTGATTTTTGTCCACTGGTCGACGCACTGTGCAGCGCTGCGTAATTTCTACAGTGTAGTTTCTTGTCGCATATTCAACAAATTACCTCTGACTCTAAAAACGTCAAATTTTTCAACAAAAAAAACATGAAAAAGATTTAAAGAAATGGCTTTTGGATTTTAAACCACAAAACCTTGAATGCTTATTAAATGCTTAAATGTTATAAAGAGAACATTATATTATAATTGATGTACATAAATGAAAATTGTTCTTAAATTAATTTTATAATTTTGCAATCAAATAATCAAATCAAATAAATCATGTTTGTATTAACCTTAACTTCAATACTCTATGTACTTACCTACCTCTGCTTGAAGTATTTATTATTAAGGGTCACCTCACCTAAAATAATTTATATACCTATGTAATATTTAATTGAAGTGACATTAACTCTGTTTTTTCCATAAACATAAATGTCACTAATTTTATTTTGATTTAATTAATGAAATATAATGTATTATTAGATTATAAATTGTTATGCATATAATATTGTTTTCAAAATAACTGACTTAAATAAAATAAAATAGATTAGATTAGATTATTAGATTATAAAGATTTATTTCAGGATAAAATTTGTATATATACAATTCATGATAAAAAAGTAAATCTTAATGTGACGTAACATTGATTTGTTGTCTGTCAGATTGGCATAGAAATAAACAATATTTTTATCTAAATAAACATCAGAAAATTATTCAATAACTATTACATAGTTTTGTTTTCGAGGTTTAATATTTACAAAACTAGATTTACATTATGTAGTTAGATACTTATTTAAGTAGATATTATTTACAAAAAGAAAAAATTTTATTATTTTGATTTTAAAAACTTTTTAAAAATTTTGATTATATATTTACAAGAATTCGTTAATTATCAGTTTCCTATATTTAAGACAAGTTGCTAAAAAATTGTATAAGGAAGGAAAGTTTTTTCCATTTAACTGATCATATACTTCCTCAATAGAAAGCGTCTCATTTCCAAAACATTTCAATCTCGTTTTTTTATAAACTGGACATCTGCCTATAAGGTGATAAGTATTCTCTACTTCATCCAGATTACAAACTGTACATATACCAACTGTATTTTTCTTAGAAGCTCTTGCATTGATATCTAAAAGACCACATCTGGCTTTAAAAATTAAGCTTGCCAGGTGTGGGCTGTTATCATCAGTGAAGTAAGGCGTTATATCATAATTAAATGTGGGTAAATATCATGAAATTGTGATCTTCTGGCATCAGCAACGTGATTTTCATGCTCGCGGGCTTCCAAAGCTAACAAAATACCTGTATGAAGATTCCTAAAAGAGGAAGTTGTGAGGTCGATATCAATATTGAGTTTTTGACACAAGTCAACCCAGTCTAGTACCCAAAAGGTTTTTTGAGATATTGTCTCTATAGCAAGTTTTCTTGGTAATCTTCTCTCAGGATACTCTAGTACTTTATTGATATATTCAAAGTGTAGATGAAGTGATCGGAGATACTGAGATCTCATGCCAGTTTCTATCAGTAACATGTAGTTTGGGGTATTGTTAGGAAGATTCAACATCTTTTTCATAAAAAATCTATAAAGTTTTTCAACTTGATCAAAGCCTTTTGATCCCCATACTTGAGAACCGTAGAGCATTATTGACCTCGCAGCTGCTTCAAATATTTTAAGTTTATTAGAGAAGTTGATATTAGGATGGTGAATATACTTTGACCACGTTGAGTTGATACAACATTTCGACATCGAGAGCTTTAAATCAAGGTGTTTATTAAACGAGAGGTTGTAATTTAGTGTAAGTCCTAAGTATTTATAATCATTAACGACCTGAATCTGTTCAGAACCATATTTCCAGCTAAGTGAATTTGATAATCTAGGACCAACTCTAAACACAACAACTTTTGATTTGTTAAGGTTAACTTTTAAACCCCATAAAATGCAATAGTTATATAAGGAGTCAATCATTGATTGAAGTACAGTCGGGGAATCGGACAAAATAACAAGGTCGTCTGCATAGAGTAAAACTTTTACAACAGAATCTGCAAAACTGACACCTCCCGGCAAATATGAATGTAAATCATTTACATATAAGCTGAATAACATTGGACTCAGTAAACATCCTTGTTTTACACCAACGTTAACATTAAAGGGGTTCGAAAGAGAAATCCCATCCCAAACCTGACAAGTTGTATTGTTGTAGAGGAGTTGTAAGGTTTCTATTATCTTAGTTGGCAACCCCAGAGATGATAGTTTGAAGAAGAGCGAATTACGTGGTATAAGATCAAAAGCACATGAAAAATCAACAAAAAAGGCGAATGTTTTTTTCTTCTTAATTCGGTTCAAGTGAATGATGCTCGTTAAATTAAATATGCTGTCAATAGTGGAGTAACCAGCTCGAAAACCTGATTGAAACTCACAAAGAATATCATTGTCTTCAATCCAACCATTTAATCTGTTTAGAATCAGGCCTGTAAAAATTTTATAAAGCGTATCCAAAAGAGATAGACCTCTGTAGTTTTCACAATGATTTGGGTCACCTTTCTTAAATAGAGGTATAACAATAGAACTACGAAATGAGTCTGGTACCTGTCCGGTAAGATAAATTTTGTTGAGCAGGATGAGGACTTCTTCAAGGAAACACTCCGGTGCATTTTTGTAAAACTCATAACTTATTCTGTCCTTACCAGGGGCTTTTTTAGGTTTTGATTTTTGTAATACATATAAAAGTTCCCACATTTCAAAGGGACGGTCGAAAAAAGTGTCAGTAACCATCGGCAAAGCCCAGAGGATGTTTTGCTCACATTCAGGTTCTAACAAAAGGGACTTAAAATGATTATAAAAGTCATGTATCTGAAGAGTGCTTCTATGTTTATAGGGAGCGGCCTTAAGACATTTCGATAATCTCCACCACTCACTAGAATTCCTAACACTATTTAATTTTCTAATATTTTCATGACTTTTCTTTAACTTTTTATTTTTACAAATTTGAATGTATTGGGATCTACAGTGATTGTATCGCTTTCTATACAGACTCAAATTGTTCTTACGAAAGAGGCGAAGCATTTTTAACATTTTATTTCTGGCACGTAAACACTGGAAATCAAACCACTTCTGTTTTGGAATAAATTTTTTTCTCCTAACACCGGTATCCGCAGCTAACTTTATTTTATTAATAAGTGTATTTACTTTTTCATCAATTGAAACATTTGAATGGATGTATGCATAATTGGATAAACTCGTTAAAGTGTTAAAATACTTTGAGGCCATGTTCGAAAACCAGTTTAACTTTTTTTCTAACGCTAAGGGGCCTACTACGTCGATATTAGGTACAGGAGGAGAGAAACACAAGTTCAAAGGCATATGGTCCGAATATGGTTTGCCGCGAACCGAAAAGCTATTAATAAGTTCTAGAAAATTAAACGAACACACGCAGTAGTCAATAATTGAATTGCCCATTGCACCGCAAAACGTAAACTCCCCCAATTCATCACCACTTATTCTACCGTTTACAATAACACCGCCTATATTTTCAAACAATTCCAAACATTTTTTGCCTTTCGCATCAACTATTTTGTCCTTAGAATTCCTCTCTTGTGATATAAAGGGTAAACCTTCAATTAAATGCCTATCAATTATTTGACCATCACCCGTACGAGCATTCAAGTCACCAATGATGCAAAACGATTCAAACCTCATATCATATAAAAATTTTTCGAACTTTTCAAAATCACCCATCCACTTAGTACAATTCAAATATCGTGGTATAAAATGGAGATTCATATCACCAAACTTAGCAGAAAGCGTTACGTTATCAGAGAAAACATTGAAACTAAGATTATATTTGTTTTGTATAGACTTTTTAAAACCGAACAAGGAGCCTCCGCTTGCGCGGCCAGCTCTATGGAATTTAACAGCATCTTCCCAATACAATATATAATTATCAAAGAAATTAACAAACTCTAATTTATTTTCACTTAATACATTTGTCTCGAACAAGAAGAATATATCAAAATTATTTATATAAGTAAAGAAATTACAAAAACTAAGCTTACTTTTCAGATTCGCTACATTATAAGCTACCAATTGACAGACTTCTCGTTGCTAATGTTGATTCCCATCATGTGAAGAGGACGTCGCTGCTTTTGTGTCTTTAGACGGAGGGTGGTTGCTTTCCTTTACGATGATGTTGCATACAAAATTATTTGCTTTCAAAATATCTCGTAAGAACTCAGCATCTTTATTTCGTTTGGCCTCGTAGCTTCCATTTCTCCAGCTAAATAATCTGTCATTTATGTGGATAGACGTCTCACCATATCGAACTTTAATTTGTTTGTCCAATTTGGTGATAGTTTTACCCAGTTGACGAAGGTTATATCGTATCTGACGTTCATCAGCGGTGTAATCTTTCTGGATATATATCGCAGAGCCATCCAGTTTTTTCTTAGCAGAGATAATTTTGTTGACTTGTAGGAGAGATTCCAGTGTAAATAGGAAAGATGTGCCGCTTCTTGTTTTTATTTGCCGACACTCAACAATGTTGATGATTGTTTTAAGTACTCCAGAGCATATGTCATTGAATTCGTTGATTGCTAGTCTAGAATTTGTACTTTGCAACCCACTGACAATAACATTCGATCGTCGTGACATTCTATCGACTTGTTCCAGCTTTTTATTCATTGACTCAAGGTCCTCTTTGAGCCGTATGTTCTCGTTCCGAAGCTGTTCGATTTCCAAGTGAAGAGGAGCAAGATCATCCTTTTTTGCGACATCTTCCAACTATCTGTCAAGAATATTCTCTAATTTTTGTTCAAAAATATTCCAACAAAACACATCACGTTGGTGAGAGGCAGTAGAAGTGGAAGGAGGTACAACAGCAGCGGCAGAAGCAGCAGCAACAACAACAGTGGGATTTGGAACATTTGCGGCAGGGTTGGTAGTTTGCAAAACAGCATCAGCAGGCAGATGAGGTGGAATGTTTGTGCCCGTTTTTTTTTTGTTCTCGAACATTTTTTGTATTTTTGAGGATGATTTTTTATCAGTATTAGATAAAAATTGTTCTGGTGAGGTTAAATGCAAAGCTCTTTTATTACCAGGTGTACCCATAAATTTGCAGGTTATGTTTGGCAGTCGTATTAGAAATACAAAAAACTGTTCTTGAGCAATTATTTTATAGATAATTTGAACTGATCGAATAAATAGTCAACTATTAAATAAAAATCAGAATTAAATCAAAAATTTATTGTATTTAATATTTTTTTTTATAAAAAAATTTGGCGGACGAAAAAAAAAATTGATGTTTGACGTTTCGTGTCAGTGCTGCCAATCCATAATAAATCTATTATAAAATAAAATATAATAGAAAGAATACGAGTATTCATATCTGCTCATTAATAAAATCCACTTTTTCTTTGCCACCTGGCAATGGCAGGTTTCTGATGCATGCTTTCATTAAAAAAAGATCACAAATAGGTACTGAACCTAAAATAACATGTCTGTTCGCGTACTTCCCAAAACTACAATTTCTACTAATTTTTTCCACAGTTCTGTCAAAGCTTGTATACAAAAATAAAGTTGTAGTAAAATTCTTAGAAATCGTAGTTATCGGAATTGAACGAACAGACTGAATTTTGTCTCTTTGTATTATTTTTACTTTTCATGTACACACAAAATTATTTAAATTGTATTTCCTAAACTGTGTTATACTGCGTTTTTATTAGGCCAAATGAGGTAATTTCGTTGAAAATTTCCAAATGTGATACGAAATCATCTCATTTCCCATACAAATTCACATTTCGAAATGAGATAATTTCAACCAAATTTGCTCGAAATTAGGTTGGAAATTAAGTCAAAACCTAACGAACACACCCGATTAGCCACAGTTTGAAGAGCTCTGAATTGGTTTTGTATGAAAATGTCAAAGCGCAATGGAAGGTGACAAAAGAAAACAACAACAAAAAGCGATTTGCAGCCAGTTGAAATTCAAAAATGAAATGAGCTGTCAAACGCAATTACCAAATTACAAATGAAAACACTAGTATAATACTACGTTTTCATTAGAGCCGAAATGAGGTAATTTCGCTAAGCACAGAAAAAGTGTTTTCATGTAATTTGATAATTTCGTTTGACAGCTCATTTCATTTTTGAATTTCAACTGGCTGTTAGTCGCTTTTTGTTTTCTTTTGTCTGCTTCCATTGCGCTTTGACATTTTCATACAAAACCCTTTCAGAGCTCTTCAAACTGTGGCTAATTAGATGCGTTTGTTAGGTTTTGACTTAATTTCCAACCTAATTTCGTGCAAATTTGGTTGAAGTTATTCATTTCGAAATGTGAATTTGTATGGGAAATGGGGTGATTTCGTATCGAATTTGGAAGTTTTCAACGAAATTACCTGATTTGGCCTAATGAAAACGTAATAGTATTCTTTTTATAATAGCTGTGTTTTTTTTCCTTGTTCGAATGGGCTTGGACGAAAAAAACGACGTCGGGGCTAAGCAATTTACATTTTAAAAGCAACAACAACTAAGCCCCTTCGGGCTTAGCTAAGCCCATAGAATTTTCGGGGCTTAACTTAAGCCCAGATAAAAACTGTGTTACCGGCATGAATTTCATACATGTTATCGATAGTTTGTATGAAAACTCCATTTTTTTTCTGCAATGGCGTCGCTTAGCCCCGATGTCGTTTTTTTCATCCGATTCCCCCGGGCTTGCAAAAAAAACACACCTAATATCTACATAATCATGTTTCAAATGAAATGACGGCGTACTCTGAATACCCAAATATAGTGAATGAAATCAGAGCCTAAAAGAAATTCAAAACCAACAGAATTTGTCAACAATTTTTAAAACGAACAATACAACTAATAATATTTGCAGACAATTGCATACTTCTAGCCTGACACAATTCAGTTGTTGTTTGTTGAAATTGGTCTCTTTCAGGAATTTTCGTGTTTGATTTTGTTTCGCGATCGCTCTGTTGAGAATATTTATTTTGCAAGTAAATTTTTAGTGCGTGGTTTTTAAAATGTGTAATTATTATTTTAAAATGGTAAAGTAATTTTTGAAAGTGATTTGAAATAATTTATAAAGCCAGAAATAGTGTTTTTTGATGAAGATAAAGTTCATTTGTAATTTTATAGGAATCGTTCTGCTTGACATTGCTGTTCGTCGTTGGTGTACCTATATGTAGGTTCCATTTCGTTTAAATTGGCTGTGTTCAAAGACAAAAATTACGATGATAACATTTAAGACTGTGCGGTTTGCGAAAAAATTATCTAAATTATTTAGCTTATACCCCTGTATGCTTTTGCCCTTTAAAAAAAAGTTAAATTAAATTAAAAGCGGTGTGGTGCGCGAGCCCTTACTTTAATTGTATCGTTTTAAAAGTAAATTCAGTGTTTTTGTGATGTGGTTTTTCAAATAAATCGTTTTTATTTAAAATAAATATCAACAACACTTTCGAATGGTAAGTGAAATAAATAATTCAATCTACACTAGTCAAAGAAATTAAAGGAACATGATTTCTGTTTTCAATTTTTGTTAGTGTTTTTTGAAGAGCTGTATCTTTTTGATGGGTGGGTCGTATTGTGTTGAAACAAAAAACATTCAGCTTTAATGTTCTTTGTTTCGAGATTCACCTGCAAACAATTTTTTTGAAGTACCATTATAGCGTTATTGCAATAAATGTCAAGGTTTTGTAGAAATTTTATTCTTTGACCCTTCGTCGTTAGTTAAAATAAAGTAGATAATAAAAAATGAATTTTTGTGATTTTTTCGTTTATCCTTTTTTTATTGCAAATATTGATTGCATGGCTTGCGTTGGCTTGTAGACTTTTTAAAAGCATCAATATCAAGGGCTCATTCTTAATTTCAAAAACTAAATTTCTATTTTAATACTGCCGTGCTAAGAAGAAAAAAAGTACACATAATTTTTTTTCTGAAATTCGTTGCTCTAATTAATTCTTAATCAAAAACTGAAAACTAGATGATTCTATGTCTTCTAGTTTTTGAGAAAATTGAAAATTACTAAAACTACTACCGTACAAAACTCGAATGTTTGCTCGTTTTTTTATGATCTAAGTTGGTATGCATACTTTGAACATTTCAACTCACAGTACACATATTAAAGGTAATATCGTTAGAGTTTTGATTTTTGTTTCTTCTGCGCATATATCAAAATTTCTGTCAAATGTCAGTATTTTTGTTGTAGTGTATTTAAGTCATCATGCTCCCAGACATTTTTATTTCTGACAATTTTAATTTTAATTTGTTGTTGTTTTTACGTGTGTTTTCTTCCTCACACTCACAGCCATTTTTTATTTTCGAATGACAACCTGCGCAGTATAATACCCTAGATTTGTGTACTGTGATTTCAACTGCTTTGTATATGTTTCCTTAATCCAGATTCTTTAAATGCAAAAGAAACTTTGCATACACCCAACCTCGCACCTACCCCAAATCCTATAATGTATCCAGGAGAGGGGTTGCAGGGGGGCAGCATGCCCCCCATACATACCTCACTGTTTATACGCCAGCCGTAATACGTAAGCAAGCAAAAAACAAACATCCCATACAAAAGTAGTTATAGTAATCATCGATTTTTTCAAAAACTAGAAGACATAGAATCATCTAGTTTTCAGTTTTTGATTAAAAATTAATTAGAGCTAACGAACTTCAGAAAAAAAATGATATATAATTTTACAGTTTTGAGAAATTACACTTTAAACCTACTTTTTATGCTTTTTTATCGCAAATTTTGAGTTTAAAATTCATTTTTTCAAAAACCATGCATAGATTTCACTTGATTCAAAAACTGGCTAATAGAACAGAGAACAGAGAGCTTTAAATAAAGGTATAATACTTTTTTATAAGTATTACCGTTATTTTTTAATACTTTTTTTTACATTTTTGGTACTGTTTTTATAAAATTGCCCCTCCTGCCCAAACGGGGTGAGATAGACCCCCCCTCCCATAGTAAAAAATGCTTATTATTTTTTGGCGCCTGGGTTATCGTACTCGTGCCATTTTACCTGTTGTACCTGAAAAAAAGTCATCTTAGGCCCAATTCACATAGAACTGGCTTGAGGTTTTGGTGTGGTTCTGGCGTGCTGCATACATATTCCACGTTGTGGAATTCACATGTTCTCTTATGAGATAATACATACACAGATGACGAGGCGAGGGTATGGTGTCATATGCCATCGCCACACCATATTGAAAGCTCCAGTGGCCTACGTAAACGTCACGCCACAATGAAATCTCAAAGCCAAATGTCAAATTGTAAGGCATTAAAAAAAATTAAATGTGATTATGAGTTCAATAAAATTTATACAAATTGAATTCAGCAATGAAATGAAGATTTATGTAAATATGGGAGGACAAAATTACTACAACAGGAGCGTGCAACACCAAACATGGAAAAAAATAGCCCAACAATTCAAGGCAATTGTTTTTTTTTTATATTTAATTTATTTTCTGTGTAGAAGCCATTTTCTTGTGATGTGTTCCTCTGTGTTTGTGTGTGTGTCTATTGCTTTTCTGTCAAAAAACCATTCCTTGTCACTTCTGTGTGAACAAAGCTCACCACAACAATACCACGCCCGTAGCAGGCCAGAACCACACCGGCACCATAAGCCACTTCTGTGTGAATCGCGCCTTACATAAAAAGGATTATAACTTTTTCTTGGGTGGTTGTATCATTTTGAATTTGATTTCATTAGATTCAGCGTTCAGGGCTGAACATTTTGTCTGTGCAAATCACGAATATCAATAACAGTCAACTGAAAATTCAGCATTCTGAATTGGAGAATTTAACTAAGAAAAGATAAAAATAAAATAAAGAGCAATAATTCTCGTAGCACACGTGAGAAAAACGTATCACATATTAAACATACAAATTTTTGGTAGGAAGCCAACACGACACGAATAATCGAGGCAGAATCTGTCATCCTCAACACGTGCTCCGTGGACAGAAATCTTCCAAGGCACTTGGTCCACAATTAAAGATCTCTAGAATTCGACACTTGGCCAATCGAGCACCGGAATTAATCAAACAAAATTTGATAGCAGATTCTCAGCGTAGACTCCGAAGGTCTTCTCGCCACGTCAGAGGTGGAGATCGATGAGTCAGTTGGTCGTCTTGAACCATAAACGCAACCAAGTAACAAAGACTTCATCAACGAACTCTGTACTAACCCGTGCAGGCCTATACCGAGGAAGTACTCTGGCTAGAGGACTCGAGGTTTCAACCAACAGTAATCTCTACGTAAATTGATCAGCGGAGGTAGCTATAGACCTGTCACCAAATCCAAAGTACAATCGTCAGCTCTCCACTTATAGTTCATAAGAGTGGTGTTAAGCGTAGCCCAGCATCGGCGACAAAATAGTCAACACGATCAGTGGTTTGAAATTGATTCGTCGTCCAGATCAGCTACTAACCTATCGTGATCTCTAAGGAAAAGAATCTCCAACCAGTTCTATGTTTAGACCTAATAGAACGGAGTACACCGTAGCCCAGCATCCGCGAGGAAATAATCAACACGATCAGTGGTTTCACATTGATTCGTCGTCCAGATCAGCTACCAACCTATCATCTTCGCTAGACACAATAATCTCTTACCAGTGCAATTTTTAGAACTTGTACAACAGAATGCAACATAGCCAAGCATCGACGCCAAGTCCAGCACCATCAACGCAGCAGCAGAACCATTCGACCAGCCCTTGCCTTAAAGAGGCGTAGTTCATAGGATTCCAATTAGGTTTTTTTTGCCTTGACCATCTCTCCTTTTGCTCATTTTTTCACTCGCCAAGTTAAGTATTCAGTTGATATTAAAACTTATGTTAATTCGTTCCACTTTCAAAAGGTATAATTTGGTTTCTTTTCCTCCATCGGAGGACGAGCCATCTTACATTAAAGCAAAGCCCATCAATCCCATCAATCAAATCGACCAACGTGATAATTGCGCATATTTTATATCGATGAGATTTTGTTTGATATATTATACCTTCCTTGGGAGATGTGGACGAAACCTTATTTTGAAGTTTGTAGATACATTTGTAAATCTAAATTATTTGTAAGAAAGAGAATTGAGATTGAGAAGCCAGCTTTATTTGCAAGATTAAACCTAATTAAAAGAGAATACGAGCCCAAAATTCACAAAGAATATATAGAAAAAAATAAGAAATAATAAAAAAAAAAGAGAAAACGAACTCTAATACATATAGCTTATAACTTTAGCAACTAAACTGTCCCTGTAAAAGACGCTTACCATCCTGGTCCTGATGTATGGTGCTAGCATGGACACTGTTGATGCTTAGGCTGTTTTGAGAGGAAAATTTCTCGGTTGATTTTTGGTCCCGTCTGCATAGATGGGGAATAGAGAAGAAAATACAACAACAAACTGTACGGGCTGTTAAGGGACACTGACCTAGCCACAAAAGTGAAAATCCAACGACTGAGATGGCTGGGTCACCTAGCGCGAATGGACACCTATATACTCCGGCTCGGAAAGTCTTTGAATCCAACTCCTTGGGACAGCGCCGTAGAGGTGGACTGCGTAAAAGGTGGCCCAAGCAAGTGGAAGAGGACCTCAACACTAACCAACTTGGCGTGCGAAACTGGAGACAGCTAGCCATCATAAACTGAGCCGACTGGAAGAAGCTTGTTGAGGCCCTGGTCCAGTCCGGACTGTAGTGCCACCTTTCTGCCTGAACAGAATACAAGACGCAGATGGAATAGATGACTAAAATGCTGCAGTAAAAGTTGAAAATTGTTCAACTCCTGGGGCTACGGCTGCAGCATTTTTGAAATCTATTCCAGCTCCGTCTTGCATTTTGTTCAGGCAGTAAAGTAAGTAAGTAAGGAGGCAATCTAAGTAAAGGCAATCTCAAATCGAATCCCTTTCCTTTCTAGGCAGCAGCTTGTCTTTATTATTAGTTAGTCTATGATAATGTTCAAGACGAAAAATGGTTGCCGTGGCTTATACCACTCATTGAGTCATTATCATTACCCTTAATAAATAAACTGCAAAAGCCATTTACATGCAAAAAATGGTGTGAGGTGAATACATTTTTTTTTTTCAAAAACAAAATCTCTTCCAGTAACCTATTTCATCAACTTACAAATTGTGATTTACAAGTGATTTTTTACAAAATTTGTAGAAAAATCGATTTATTTGGTTTCACAAAATGTTTTTATTACAAAATTGTAATTGTAATGAAATTCTTAAGAATATGTTTCACCAAAAGTAATTTTTATTAATAATTTAGAAGTTACAAATTTGTGGAATCTCACGTTTTTTTGTAATTTTCTGTTTCACCAAATTAAATGGCATTACAAAGGGTATTGTTCATTTTCGGCCCAGAGTGGAATTTGGTATCAAATGAAGGCTTATTTGGAGCTTGTTATATGAGTGAAATATTTTAGAAATCTGTCAGGGAGATCTGAGATATTTGAGCTTGAAGTTGGCAACTGCAAATATGTAGAGCTTTTTCAGTTTTTTATCGATATCTTCTGATCTTCCGGTATGTAAGAAAATGATAATAGTGTCAAATGAAAGCTACATTTCTAGGCTACATTTCTTCCTAAGCGGAAGCCGAGCAGAAGCTGATCGGACGCCAAGCGGACGCTGAGCGGATGCTGAGCGGACGCTGAGCGGATGCCGAGCGGATGCCAAGTGGATGTCGAGCTGAAGTTGAGCGGACGCCGAGCGGACGCTGAGTGGATGCCGAGCGCATGTCGAGCGGATGCCGAGCTGATGCCGAGCGGAAGAAGAGCGGACGCCTAGCGGATGCTGAGCAGAAGCCGAGCGGAGGCTGACTGGATGCCTAGCGGACGCTAAACGGACGCCGAGCGGACTCCGAGTGGATGCCTAGCACAAGCTGAGCGGATGCCGAGTGGAGGCCAATCTGAAGCCAAGCGCACGCTGAGCAGAAGCCAAGTGGACGCCGAGCGGACGCTGAGCGGACGCTGAGCGGAAGCTGAGCGGACGCCGAGCGGACGCTGAGTAGATGCCTAGCGGACACTAAGCTGAAGCCAAGCGGACGCCGAGTGGACGCTGAGCGGAATCCGCGCGGATGCTGAACGGATAGAGGAAGCTGAGCAGACGCTGAGCGGAAGCCAAGTGAACGCCGAGCGGAAGCCGAGAGGATGCTGAGCGGAAACCGAGAAGATGCCTAGCGGCCGCTGAGCGGAAGCCAAGCGGACTGTAGTATGTTTATGTGTGCATTCTTTGTCCCACGGTAGTCGTTCGTATCTGGTGACGAATATTTCTCGTCACTTGATGCGTCGCCGTCGCGATGTGCAACAATGTGCACATCAGCATACTACACCTAATCTCAAGCTTTATTTTATTTGATGACTCCACAAATATGTATATGGAGGAGTAGTTTTTAATTTAGATTTAACTTGAATCAGTCAATAAACATCCATTCAACAATAAAGACGTTCTATTATTTTACATGGCGACAGTGACAGTGATATAAATTACAAAAAATGGGCAAACAAGAATCAAAACTAGAAAAACCAATAGCCAACGTGATAAACGAAGTGCAGTCCCCTAATGAAAGTTATAGTTATGTATGACAAATATTTTATTTTAATTATCATACTACTGGTATGTCATTTGGTGATAAAAATATACTCTTGGCATAAAAAGACCCTTAAAAAACAATATCTGACAAGAGCCGCATCTCTTGCACAAATTTAAATAAACACTCATAATAAAAAGAAACTAAAAAAAAAAAAAACAAAATATTTGACAAGACATGCTCTTATGCACAGTTTTAAATAAACACTCGTAATTTCATCTCATCATTCAAGTAGCAGTGGCAATTTCTCAAGAAGCAGTAACAATTTATCAAGAAGCAGTAACCATTCATCAAAGAAGCAGAAATTCATCAACATGCAGCAACAATACAATGCTAAGTATTTAAATAATTTTATTGTTTTATAATTTTTATATTAATTATTTTAAAATAAATTGTTGTTATTAAATACAAACAAAACAAAGCAAGATTAGTATATATACAAATATATTAGCAACAGAAAACATTAAAAAAAAAAAAAAAAAAAACAAAATATGATACAAGTGTTAAATACAAAGTGAACAAACAATATAAAAAAAAAAAAAAATGCCGCATATAGAAATTGTTAAATTAATGTTGTCTATCATAACAGTAGGTACTATTAGGTGCAAATTTTATTATTAAATTATATAAAACACATAAGAAAAAATTTAAAGTCAGTTATTTGCAGAGATGTATTCGTTAATATTTACCTAAAGTAATACAAAAACAATTTTGAGATACAATTTTATGTACACTAAATGGATTCTTGGGCAGATATCCTTAAAAAACTAAAAGTATATAAAGAACAATTTGATAAATCCTATAAATCGGTTTATAGAAAACAACACGTTTCAGAATTAACTTTTATTAAACATTATCAAATACTGTTAGAAAGTTATAAGGCAGCAAGAAATTTGATTGAAAAATATAAAACAATTTTAAGGTAAAAGAACAGTTAGCGTCAAGAATAATAATAAAGGGATATAAACAAAAGATAGCAAAACTACTAAGACTTAGAAATTTAAGAGTAGCGCAAGAATTTCATAGTTCTGAAGAAAACATAGGTTTTGAAGAAGAATCAGGTGCAGAATCTCCGACATTTACGAAAACAATAAACATGGCTCAGAGTAATGTAGAGTTTTTAAGTACGGCATCCAAAATCATACCAGATTTTGACGGCTCTGCCGAAAACTTACAAAGTTTCATTGACGCATTAGATTTAATCGATCAATTTAAAGGTGAGCATGACGCGGTAGCCGTCTCTTTGGTCAAAACCAGATTAAAAGGGACAGCTAGAAATCTTATATCAAACGAGTCGACACTAGCCGCTATAAGAGATAAAATTAAGGGTTCAGTGAAGGGCGAGTCAGTCCAAGTATTGGTAGCTAAGCTGAATAACATTCAACAGCGAAATAAAACAGCCAACCAATACACTAAAGAGATTGAACAGCTCACGAAATCACTTCAAAATGCCTATATATCAGATGGTCTTACCACAGACCAAGCTGATAAATATTCAACAGAGCAAGCAGTTAATGCTATGACCCAAAACTGCTCAATTGAAAAAGTAAAATTAATAATGGAGGCGGGACAATTCGCAAATATGAACGAAGCCGTCTCCAAGTTTGTAAGTAGTTGTACAAAAGCTACTGGACAAGCCGATAAGGTATTGTTCTATAAACGTCCATATAATGGGCAGCCTCGTAGAAATTTCCGTGGAAGCTATCGTGGCAATTTTGCTCGAGGAAGTCGTGGAAATTTCAGTCGCAATTATTACAACAGACCAAACTACAATTATAGACGAAATGGACAAAACAACAGAGGTAATAATAGTAACCGATCACAAAATGTGCGTGTCACTGCACAAGAAGGTCAAGATTCGGAAAACTTGAATCTCCCCTTGGGAAATTAAAAACTCTAAATAATAAAGTATACAATCTTAATTTGAGTCTTAGCATATTTGTAAACGTATACAACAACAATTCAAATAATCTTTTAACTCTCTTAGTTGACACAGGTGCAGATATATCATTATTAAAACAAATCAATAATGAATATAACTCCTTAAATACATTCAACACTACAACTATTAGTGGCATAGGTCAAGGTAGTATACAATCACTAGGATCAATACAATTAGATCTTAGAATAGATAATTTTTTGGTACCTCATAAATTTCACGTGGTAGATAATAATTTTCCAATACCCTGTGATGGAATACTAGGCATGGACTTTATAAAAAGATATAATTGTGTGTTAGACTTCACCAAAGAAGATAGTTTGTTCATACTAAGACCTACAAATTTTCACACTAGCATTCAAGTTCCTATAGTATACCCAAATAATAGTATAATATTGCCAGCACGATCTGAAGTAATCAGGCGTGTCCATATTAAATCAAACGAGAATGAAGTACTGGTTGTTAACCAAGAGCCACAACCAGGAATTTTAATAGCTAGCACTATAGTTAATAGTAAAAATGCGTATATTCGCATTATAAATACCACTACAGATAATAAATCTTTCAATGTAAACAATATTGAAACGGAAAGTCTCACGAATTACAATATTGTCAATTTTTCGCAAAATCAAAATAACAGAACTAATGAAATTCTTTCAAAATTAAATGCAAATTTTCCTGATCAATTTAAAGAGGAATTGAACAAATTATGCACTGATTATAGTGATGTATTCGGATTAGAGACCGAAACTATCACAACAAATAATTTTTATAAACAAAAAATAAGACTCAAAGATAAAGAACCCGTATACATTAAAAATTATAGAATTCCCCATACACACAAGACAGAAATAGATATACAGGTCAAGAAGTTAGTTTCTGATGGTATAGTGGAACCATCAATTTCAGAGTATAACAGCCCACTACTTTTAGTCCCTAAGAAAGCACTGCCTAATTCGAACAAAAAGCGGTGGCGTTTAGTAGTAGACTACCGCCAAATTAATAAAAAAGTACTCGCGGATAAATTCCCGCTTCCGAGAATAGATGATATCCTCGATCAATTAGGTCGAGCAAAATACTTCTCTTGTCTCGACTTAATGTCTGGATTTCACCAGATTGAACTTGATGAAAAGTCAAGAAATATTACATCGTTCTCAACAAACGATGGTTCGTATCGTTTTAGACGCCTTCCTTACGGACTCAAAATAGCCCCAAATTTTTTTCAGCGAATGATGACTCTTGCATTTTCTGGCCTAGAGCCAACACAAGCTTTTCTATATATGGATGACTTAGTTGTAATAGGATGTTCTGAAAAGCACATGCTAAATAATTTGACAAAAGTCTTCGAACTATGTCGAAAACATAACCTTAAATTACACCCTGAAAAGTGCTCATTTTTCATGCATGAAGTCACTTATCTTGGGCATAAGTGCACAGATAAAGGTATATTACCAGATGATAAAAAATACGAAGTTATACAAAACTATCCCGTACCCACAGATGCAGATAGCGCTAGGAGATTTGTTGCATTTTGCAACTACTACAGAAGATTTATCAAAAACTTCTCAAACTATTCACGGCATATAACGCAACTTTGCAAAAAGAATTTTCCATTTAAATGGACAGATGAATGCAACGAAGCATTCAACTATCTGAAAAAGAAACTAATGAGCCCCACATTATTACAATATCCCGATTTTGAAAAAGAGTTTTGCATTACCACCGATGCTAGTAAACATGCATAGACCATATATCTATGGAAATCATTTTCTGGTCAAATCGGACCATAGGCCATTATCATATTTATTCTCGATGAAAAATCCAAGCTCAAAATTAACCAGAATGAGATTAGATTTAGAAGAATATGATTTTACTGTCGAATATCTCAAGGGGAAACAAAATCAAGTAGCTGACGCTCTCTCTCGTATAACTATCGATGAACTTAAAGAGCAAAATGCAAAAATAAATATAATTTATAAAGTGACAACTCGATCAGTAACTCAACAAAATATGCAGACCTGCGCAGGTAAAGATTCATTTAAATTGAATAAATTAAATTAATTATAATGACGTTAAAAAACTCGTAAAATTAAAATTCTTGTTTAAGATCTATTACATTATTTATCCGAATATACTAATTATCTATTATCTAGAATCTTACATAACTGGCAATACCTTTTATAATTCTAATTTTTTCATTTTGTTCCTGTTATCAGAAATCAATACTTGTCAAATGTCAAATAATCTCTCTACCTATCGCTCACTTTTGCAGCATACCGCCTCGAGTTTAGTTCGCTTTTTTTCCAATCTCTATTATACGATTTAATAAATTTACCTATTTTTATATTTCAATTTTTCCGCGTTTTATTTAATTAGTAATTTTCCTTTTTCATTATCGAGCTATCGAACATTTTGGTCCTTCAGATCCGCATTAAAATTTCAATAATTTCAATTAATTTACAATAGTTTTATTTCATTTTTTATATCAAATTAGTTTCCGCGTTAATATATTTTTTTTTACAGTTTTTTTTCATTTTCTTTGCCTTCTGCACATTTATGTACACAAGTACACGGGTAATAATTCCGCGTGCGGTATTGGTAATAATTTGGTTTGTTGAAAATTAAATAAAATTAATTCAATTTAAGTTTCTTTAATTTTTTAACAATATAAATAAATCTAATCCTAATATTCTTCCACAGCCTTTTCCATATCCTCGTTCTTTATAAAGAAATCCTTCCCTTCATACATATACATAAAGTGCATTGAGTTACGATTAATTAAATTACATCAATACGAAAATACACGGATGAAAAGATTTTTATAATTTAATCATTTATTTGATGGTGTTTGTGATAAACCGTTTTTGATTGCGTGATGTTAATTTAATTAACCGTAAATTTAACTTTAACAGTTTAACGGCATATAAAGAACCGTGTGATATGTTACAGTTCTTATAAGTGGTACTATTTTTAAGGTTTATTTCAAGCGCATACATATTTAATTTCAATTAAATATTTGATTTCAAGTAATAGAAATCATTAATAAAATATTTCTTCTCTTTTTTCTTTTGCACACAATTTGAAAAATATAAAGAAACTTTTTTTTTCTCAGTGCATAGTACATCGCCTTATTTGGTCATTGTTTTTTTTTTATATATAGTTTTTCCTTTATGACAAGTTAATGCTCACAAAATACAGTGCTGTCGTGCATATATGACTTTTTTCTTGTTCAGTACCTTTTAGTACTTTTTTACTTCCAAATTCAATACGAATTGAAATATTTTTTTTTTCTTTCAATTAATTAACTCAATTGGTTTATTCGTTTGGAATATAATTATTTATCGCGTGTTTTATATTTCCTTTTGGTTTACTACTATTATTTGATACTTTTGGTTTGCTACCTTCGCTGAACCAATTTTATTCGTTTCTTTTACTTTAGCATCTGGCTAGATTAATTTTCTTTCATTTAATTTTTTTATTAACTTGTTCAAGTTGTATTTTCTTTTGGTTAACTACCCTTAATCGTTACTTTTATTTTGGTTTGCTACCTTCGCTCACATTGATTCATTGAATGCTCCAATAACGTTTATTTTTCCTTTATACGTTCATTTAAATCGCTTTAATTTAGTTCATTTATTTCAAAATTATTCAAACATGGAACAAATTAGAGCCGCAATTGAAGAACAACGCTTATGTGATGCCGATTTCAATGGTTTTCAAACAAGTTTCGCCGAGTCCAGTGCGGACAATCTTTTAAAATTAGGCTACTTACGTAGCAGATTGGAACAGTGCGAAGCTTATATGATAGCATATAAAAATAACCATTTGAAGATTTTTGGTCTTCTTAAAGGTGTCAAGAAAGCTAAAGCTGATTTTAGTTACTTTTCAGACTCTGAATATGAAAAATTTGAACAAAAATTTCTTGACACGAAAGGTGATATATTAGATAAAATTCTTTTTATTGAAGCATCTGCTTCGAAGGAAGCGAATCCTAGTCCAGTTAATCGAACTATGTTTGAAAATAGTTTCCGTGAAGAAAGTGACATTCATCTTCCTAAAGTAAAACTTCCAGAGTTTGATGGAACATATGAAAACTGGTCAACGTTTCATGATTTATACACCAGTATGATTCATATTAAAAATAATATTTCTAATGCTCAAAAGCTATATTTTCTTAAAAAGTGTTTAACCGGTGATGCTGAATCACTTATTCGATCTATAAAGTGCACAAATGTGAACTATGCTACTGCATGGAAGACCCTTTGTGATCGCTACGATAATAAACGTTTTATTATCGATTCTTATCTTAAAAATCTGTGTGAACAACCAGACATGCAAAAAGAATCAGCTTCTTCAATTCGCAAACTTTTGTATACAACAAAAGAGTGCTTAGATTCAATTAGTAATTTGGGTGTTTCTACCGATTCCTGGGATCTCTTCATAATTTTTCTCATATCCCAAAAGTTAGATAAAACTTCTCGACGAAATTGGGAAAACTTTCTGGTACAGAAAAACTCTAATGCCAAAACTAAAACAAATGAGTTACCAAAGCTCGAAGATTTGTTTACTTTTCTGGAAGATTCTTTTCGTTCCTTGGAAGCTGTAGAGACCAAAGTTTCTTTGCATAGCAAAGAAAAAAGTCCAATTTTAAACAAAACTCAAGTATATTCTAGGTCTCTACACACTGCAAAGCGTAACAATTTTAAAACTCCATCATGTATCTGCTGTCAAGATACACATTATTTATATCTTTGTCCACAGTTCAAAGCTTTTTCGTCTGACAAGAAAATTGATTTTGCCAAAAACAATAATCTTTGTCTTAACTGCCTTGTTCAAGGACATGCTGTTTCTCAGTGTAAAATCAAGTACAACTGCCGAATATGCAATAAACGTCACCATACTCTTATGCATATTGAAAATAAAAACTCTTCCAATGTACAAAATAATTCCAATAATATTTCATCGAAACCTTTAACACAATCATTATTATGCACTGATTCCACTACCATTGCTGTTCCACAAATTCTTCTCGCTACAGCAAAAGTCAAAGTTTCTACTTCTTCTGGTGATCATATTCTGCGAGCTCTTGTAGATCAAGGTTCTCAAACTTCTTTCATAACGGAGAGATGTGTTCAACGCCTAAAGCTTAAAAAGAATCCTTTCAACTGCGTAGTCAGTGGAATAGGTTCTTCAATTTCAACAGTCTGCAATAGTTTTGTAGAGTTCCTTTTAAAATCTTGCATAAATACAAATTTCGAAACACTAGTAAAAGCTCTAGTTATGTCATCCATAAGTGACTATGTTAATACTTATTCAACTGCTTCTAATCTACCAAGAGAATTTGATAGTATTACTCTTGCTGATCCATTCTTTTCTGAGCCGGGAAATATTGATATCCTCATAGGTGCCGATATTTTCCACGAAATTATCCTTGACGGTATGATAAGACCGAAAAACGGACCTTTGGCCCAGCGAACAGAATTAGGTTGGATATTATCCGGTCCTATTAATACAGATAACAACATTTCTATTCAAAATACAAGATCTTTACATACACAAGTCAATGCAATCGACAATTCACTTCGAAAGTTCTGGGAACTCGAAGACGTTTCCGTTTTCAGAACTTCTACGCCAGAAGACACAGCTTGTGAAGAGTATTTCCAAAATACAATTTCTCGTGACTCCTTTGGGAGATACATAGTAAAACTTCCATTCAAATCCAAAGTCCTCAACGAAGACTATCCCTTTTTCCAAAATTCTTTGCTGAATGCTCAGAAACGTTTTACTCACTTAGAACAAAAAGTGTTTCCAAATAATCAAACTCTCAAAGATGAGTATTCCAAATTCATAAATGAATATATAAGCCTTAATCATATGAGCTTAAAATGCAATTTACATGATCTTCCTTCTTCTGAAAATGGTTTCATATTACCGCATCATGGAATATGGAAAGAAAGTAGTTCTACTACCAAATTAAGAGTTGTTTTCGATGGATCTTCGAAACCACTCAATTCAACCTCTCTTAATCAAGAGCTTCTTCCCGGACCTTCATTACAAAATGATTTATCTTCAGTGATTTTGAAATGGCGTACATTTCTATTCGTATTTACATCGGACATTGAAAAAATGTTCCGACAAATCATTGTGCATCCTGAAGAAACCAAGTTTCAGAGGATTTTATGGCGCTCAGATGCGAACAGCCCATTACAACTATATGAATTACAAACCGTTACATATGGTACAACTTGTGCCCCATATCTTTCGATTCGAGTTCTGCAACAATTAGCCAATGATGAAGCAAACAAGTTTCCTCAAGGAGCTGAGGTTCTCAAAAAAGATATCTATGTAGATGATATTATATCTGGTGCTGACGATATTACTTCAGCTAAAATCATTCAAAAAGAGCTAAAGGAGCTTTTGAGTTCCGGAGGATTCAATCTAAGGAAATGGACTTCGAATTGTCCAGAACTCCTCTCTGATTTACAACCAGAGGATTGTGAGTTTTCATTCGATTCTGATGATTCTGATTCAGCAGTTAAAGCATTGGGTTTATTTTGGAATCCAAAATATGATTACTTTTTCTTCAAAGTATCACTTCCCGTATGTAATATTTATACAAAAAGGACACTACTTTCGGACGCATCGAAACTTTTCGATCCACTTGGGTTGCTAGCACCGACTATTATTCTAGCTAAAATATATTTTCAACAACTTTGGTTGGAAGGTATTGGATGGGATGACCCACTTCCTCCTAAATTAAGTTCCGATTGGGAACATTATAGAAACAATCTAACATATTTACAATTTATTAAAATACCTAGATGGCTAGGTACTACAAATTTGTCTTCCATTGAAATTCATGGCTTTTCTGATGCCTCTAACCATGCATACTCTGCAGTTCTGTATTGCAGAACTGAAAGGCCTGACGGTCAGATTTTTGTCAATATTATCACAGCAAAAACAAAAGTTGCACCAATTAAACAAATTTCATTACCACGGCTCGAGTTGTGTGGTGCAGTTTTGTTGGCGAAACTCTATAAAAAGTTTTTATCAGCTACTCAAATCGACACTTCTCAGCTAAAATCATACTTTTGGACTGATTCAACTATCGTCCTTGGCTGGATTTATGCGCTACCTATTCGTTGGAAGACTTTCGTCGCCAACCGTGTAAGCGAAATACAAGAAACAACAAATGTTAATCAATGGTTTCATGTTAGCTCTGAACACAACCCAGCTGATTGTGCTTCACGAGGAGTTCAACCGCAAGACTTGAAAAACTATTTGGTATGGTGGAATGGTCCTCAATGGCTTTGTCGCCCTAAATTCGAGTGGCCAAGTCAAGATACTTCTAGATTTCATACTGATCTAGAACAAAAACTTAAAATATTTATATGTTCTAATGTGTTAATCAGATTTTCTACCAATCTTTTAAGTAGATTCAGTTCACTTCACCGTTTAATCCGAGTAACATCTCATATTTTAAGACTTCGCCCTAATAGAAAGAAAATTTTTAGTGGTTACTTAAAAGCTAATGAAATGCAAATAGCAATGATGCATCTTATTACACTTTCACAATCGTTATCATTTACAGACGAGATACAATGTCTTAAATCTAACAAAGAAATTTCATCTAAAAGTAAGATTCTCGATTTACATCCATTTATCGATAAAAACAATCAACTACGCGTCGGTGGTCGTCTTCGTTTTGCAAATATAGACGAAGATTCGAAATATCCTCTTATTCTATCTGGTTCTTGTTACTTGTCCAAGCTTTTAGTTGCCGATGCGCACTCAAAAACTCTACATGGTGGACCTCAATTAATTATGTCCTACATCCGAACTAAATATTGGATAACCAATTTAAGAAATATTGCTAAAGCAGAATTTCATAAGTGTGTACTCTGTACCCGCTTCAATAAAAAACGTACTTCACAATTAATGGGTTCACTCCCCAAAGCAAGAGTGAATGAAAGCAGAGCATTTAGACACAGTGGCGTAGACTATGCTGGTCCTTTCGACCTTAAATTATCGAAAGGAAGATCGCCGAAGACCTACAAGGGTTTCATCTGTATATTCATTTGCTTAGTAACGAAAGCTATTCATATTGAGCTAGTCTCAGACATGACTTCGGAAGGATTTTTGGCTGCGTTCCGAAGATTCTCTGCAAGAAGAGGAGCCTGCAGTCACTTATATAGTGACAATGGGACCAACTTCGTGGGAGCCAACAAGGAACTCATAAGGATGAATCGCCAATTTCTTGAACTTCTTTCACCTGATGTCCGTGCCCAGATGGAAAACGAAGGTACCTCCTGGAGCTTCATTCCTCCTGCCTCGCCACACTTTGGTGGATTATGGGAGGCAGGAGTCAAATCAGTTAAGTACCATCTTAAACGCATTCTTTTAAATAAATTGCATACATTCGAAGAAATGTATACTCTTTTAGTTCAAATTGAGTCTTCTCTCAATTCCAGACCTTTGTGCCCACTTACTGACGATCCAACCGACTTAAACGTGCTTACTCCTGCGCATTTTCTCATAGGAGAACCTACGAACATCATTCCAGAACCATCCTTATTGGACATCAAAACCCATCGACTTAATCGATGGCAACATATTCAACAGATGTTCCAACATTTTTGGGATAGATGGCAGAAGGAGTATCTGTCACGACTACAACAACGTCCAAAGTGGACCAAATCAAAACGGAATTTCCAAATCAACGATATTGTCATCATCATGGATGAGAGATATCCTCCTGCAAAGTGGCCACTTGCTAGAGTGGTGGAAGTGCATCCAGGCTCAGATGACATATGCAGAGTCGTTACTTTGTATGCAAATGGGAAACGATTCAAACGCCCCATAACAAAGTTGTGTCTACTTCCTGATGTCAACACGCCAACTTCATCATTCGACAACGAAATTTCAAAATAAACAACAACTTTATCTTCAAACTCCACGCATCTTCAAACATCATCAAAGTATCTAAACATCATATTTTTTTTTTCTACATCGTTAGCGAGTATCAGGCGCTAGAAATCCTGTTCCAATTTTCTACATTGATTCGTCGTATATTATATGAGAGGAAATGCTCATATACCAACATTATCTTATATCTTTATTTCAATTATTTCATATTAATTATAAATTGTATCTTTATAATAAGAACAGTAGTTCTTCCCCGGCGGTATGTTTAAGATCTATTACATTATTTATCCGAATATACTAATTATCTATTATCTAGAATCTTACATAACTGGCAATACCTTTTATAATTCTAATTTTTTCATTTTGTTCCTGTTATCAGAAATCAATACTTGTCAAATGTCAAATAATCTCTCTACCTATCGCTCACTTTTGCAGCATACCGCCTCGAGTTTAGTTCGCTTTTTTTCCAATCTCTATTATACGATTTAATAAATTTACCTATTTTTATATTTCAATTTTTCCGCGTTTTATTTAATTAGTAATTTTCCTTTTTCATTATCGAGCTATCGAACAATTCTCTTCCAATAAATGCTTTTTGAAGCAAGGAAAAACAGTTTTAACACGAATAAAAGTTGATGACCTATACATTAATGGAAAATTTGACCTAAACAAATTCTTCCAAAGGCTTGAAAAAGAGGCCGGTGTACTTAAAATCAACCAACTCCAAATGGTACCTAGTGAACAAATATTCGAATTTGTTTCACCACAATTATTTAAAGAAATGGGTAATAAAGTATTGAAAAAAATAAAAGTAGCGCTACTACCAAAGGTAACCATCATAAACGATCAAAACGAAATTGAATCTATACTGTCCAGATACCATGACGACCCCGCGGAAGGAGGTCATACAGGCATTACACGTACGTACGGAAAAATTAAAAGACATTTTATTGGAAGAAAATGACAAAAGATATAGCAAAATATATTAAAGCATGTAAACAATGCCAACTGGCAAAAATTTTACAAAATACTAAGACACAAATGACAGTAACACCAACACCAATGTCAGCTTTTGACATTGTTTTGGTGGATACCATCGGTCCATTTCCGAAATCAGAAACCGGAAATGAGTATGCTGTCACACTTATATGTGACCTTACCAAATATCTCGTAACTATACCAATACCAAATAAAAATTCAAAAACAGTAGCAAAGGCAATATTCGAAACGCATATTTTAACCTACGGTCCAATGAAGACGTTCATTACGGACATGGGTACTGAATATAAAAATTCGATTATAAATGACTTATGTAAATATCTTAAAATAGATAATATTACATCCACAGCTTATCATCACCAAACCCTTGGGACTGTTGAGCGAAGCCACCGTACTTTTAATGAGTATATACGCTCATATATATCTACAGACAAGAGTGACTGGGATATATGGCTAAAGTACTTTACGTACTGTTTTAATACAACGCCTTCAGTAGTACATAAATATTGTCCTTATGAATTAGTCTTTGGCAGAATTCCTAATGGATTTCAAATCTTTAACACAATAAACGAGATATTACCACTTTATAACGTTGACGACTATTCAAAAGAGGTAAGATATAGATTAGAAATTGCATATAAAAGAGCTAGATCAATGCTCGAGAGAGCCAAATTAAAACAAAAAGAATACTATGACAAACAAAGAAGAGAAATACAACTACAAGTATGTGACCAAGTACTTCTAAAAAATGAAACAGGGCATAAATTAGAAAATAGATATTTAGGACCTTTTACTGTAGTAGAACTTAGGAAAAATAATAATGTTAAAATAGAAGACAATTCGAAGAAGAAAACACAAACTGTGCACAGAGACAGATTAAAAAATTTTAGCTCGTAAGATGGATCCATTTAGTAAGTAGCACGTTTAGTATTAAAACATTTAGTACGTAATCACATGATTTTTGTTGTAATCTTTTGTTTCATTTATTATAAATAAATATTCAATAATAAAGTTTAAAACACAAAACTTACTGTCAAAAACATTGTAATAGTATCTTAAAATCATAATTGGAAACATATATTAAATGGCATTAATAGAAAAATTTGAGAATGATCTCTAAACAAAAAAAAAAAAAAAAAAAAAAAAACAATAACGAGATCATTCTTAGTAAAAAGGGAGGTGTAGTATGTTTATGTGTGCATTCTTTGTCCCACGGTAGTCGTTCGTATCTGGTGACGAATATTTCTCGTCACTTGATGCGTCGCCGTCGCGATGTGCAACAATGTGCACATCAGCATACTACACCTAATCTCAAGCTTTATTTTATTTGATGACTCCACAAATATGTATATGGAGGAGTAGTTTTTAATTTAGATTTAACTTGAATCAGTCAATAAACATCCATTCAACAATAAAGACGTTCTATTATTTTACAGGACGCCGAGCGGACGCTGAGCAGACGCCGAATGGACGCTGAGCGGGCGCAGAGCGAATACCGAGCGGATGCTGAGTGGAAGCCAAGAGGACGATGAGCAGAAGCAGAGGGGATGCCTAGCGGACGCTGAGCGGATGCCTAGTGGACGCTTAGCAAACGCTGAGTGGAAGCCGAGCGGAAGCCGAGAGGACGCTGAGCGGAAGCCGAGCGGATGCCTTGCAGACGCTGAGCGGAGCCCAAGCGGATGCCTTGCGGACGCTGAGCGGAAGCCAAACGGAAGCCAAGTGGAGGCCGAGCGGACGCTGAGCGGATGCCTAGCGGAAGCCGAGCGGACGCCAAGCGGACGCTGAGCGGACTTTGAGCAGGCGCCGAGCGGACGCCAAGCGGACGCCGAGTGGATGTCGAACGGAAGTCGAGTGGACGCTGAGCGGAAGTCGAGCGGACGCTGAGCGGATGCCGAGCGGACGCCGAGCGGACGCTGAGCGGGTGCTGAGCGGAGACCGAGCGGACGCTGAGCGGATGCCTAGCGGACGCTGAGCGGATTCCCAGCGGACACTGAGCGGACGCCGAGCAGACGCCGAGGGGACGCCGAGTGGAAGCTGTTTTTATTTCCAACGCAACTTAGTTAACTTAATTATTAAGAGTGCCAGTCCCAGAATTATTTTACTTACACAAATTAAATAAAAAAAAAATTCAATTGAATTTTTTTTTGAAGAGTGAAATGAAATGCAAAATTCAAATGAATATTTTTTTTGATTGGGACTGGTTAAAGATCTCATTATAATTCATCTTTGAATATTTTATTATTAATTTTAAGATTTTAATAAAGCAAAATCAAAAAATTATTTTTTCTATAATTTAATTGAACTACCTGTATCAATGATAATTTAAATTAAATTTATTAAGTAAGAATTATTGAGAACAACTAAAATTCTATTCAGTTTTTAGCAGCCAAAAATCAATTCTTTGCTTTGCTCTTCTTTTCAAGTAAATTTTTTTAGTGAACAGTTTTTTAAAATCAAATTTTAGAATTCGAAATTTTCATTGTAGGTATTACCATTGAATAAATATAAATAGACGTGACACCTAATTACTCAAACCGCTACTGGAAGATGGTTGCCAATAGGAACAAATTAATAGACATTATGGAACTTTTGCGTACGCAAACAAATTCTCAAACGCATTTTTATTTATTTAATATTTCTTTTATTACTGGTATCCATGACGATTATTGGTCAATTTTTTATTTTTTATTTAAATTTTGTTTACAATTTGTGTTAAGGATATTCTGGTATTGGTTGTTTTCGTATTTTTGTTACCATAACAATTATTTTTAATATTTTATGTAGCTCATAAAATTCTACCCGAAGCGTTTTTCGTAAAAGTAACAGATTTTGAGAAAAATGTGCACAAGCATATGTAATAAACTTTTCAATACCACCATTGCAGTGCGCTAGAGTTAAATAGGTAATGGGCGCGTGTATGTGATAATTTTTGATGAACAATATATGCATTTAAACAACATTAAATGCATTAACAATTATGTTTGTATATATATTTTACTGCCGTTCTACTGTGTACTGCAAATTTTTTCCTCGAAGTAATTCATTCTGAAAAAGTGAAACGACAGCCCTGTTTATGATCAATTTGGTTTTCGGTTTGACCATCTGGATGCACCCAGGTAATTTTGTTGCACGTCCTATGGTTAAATACAGTCCCACCTATCACTAGACGATTCGCGTTTACAAAAGTCGACAAGCAAGTCACCATTTTCATTCCGTTTCCCCAAGTCATTTCTACCCATCACGCGTTTCAGCCCGTAGTTGTCTGAACCGACGAGGTCTCCCATGACGACTATGATGTCGGCTCTCGGAACACTCCTGTAAACTAAGTAAAGATGAGTGTAGAACGTGGTTTTGTCTTCCTCGGTTGCTTCATTTGTGGGCTCGTAGCACTGAATAATTGTTGAACGAAACCTTGCTGTCGTTAATCTCGCAGGAATGGGTGCCCAGGAAATCAAACTACGCCTCTTTTCTTCGTTCAACATAATTCCGACACCACCCTATCTTTCATCTTCCCCGGAGGCCCGGAATACAGCATTCTGGTCTGTCCAGCGTCTGATCTGTATTCAGCTCTTCCTCTCCGCCTAGTTTCGCTTATGCCGATGATACTGATCTTTAGGCGAAGTATTTCACGCTCGACCTGCTCGTATCTACCTTCGATGTACAAGGATCAAACCAGAGAATATCAAATAAAGAAGCCAATCCTTCGTACGTTTCACCCCCCAAAACCCATTTGTTTACATTGTTGTATTTGTAATTTCATTTCGTGTCGAAGAAATAGATGTGAATTGCAACAACAACAAGACCTGTGCTGAATGATGTGCTGAATGACTAGTTGATTCGATGTGTGCGTTTTGCACAGTTTTTCACTAATACTTTGCAAATCTAATACATCAGCTGTTCGCTTCCAGCTTGTAGGCAAATCAAATTGACAGCTGAGGATTGACTTCTTTATTTCATATTCTCTGGATCAAACGTTCTATGCTCCAATTTTTGTACGAATGCGGTAGCCAAAAGTAACATTTGCGCTTCTTGGAAGACTTCTTCTATTTGTCAACAATTCATTTATTATTAGGTATGGTATCTTGATTGACGCGCGTTCATGAAAGATGCCGCACCCCCAAACCCGATGTGCGGTTTACCTCAATTGAGGCTGCAGAAGGAGTTTCCATAAAAAGATTACCTCTTGGGGACTGTGATGTACCTTTTTATCTAGGGCTGAGGTAGCCAACCGGTTTTCCGGGGTTCTTACTAAAGAAGTACGAAACTTTAGTTTAAGTCAATTCTTTATTTAGATCTCGCTTTAATATCTAACAATCAGTATAATGTATTTGTACACCAATAATTTCTGGTACTGTTTAACTTCCCGACTCGTTCGCTTCCTTGGTATGTTACAACGGGCTACCGTACTAGCTTCGTCTTTACCCACGGTGGTTGGTGCTGTTTACCGATGTGTTGATAGATGAGGCTGTTCCTTAGCGTTTATCCTGGTCGGGGTTCAGAGAGATGAATGGACAAACTGGTTCGGCAATTCACGGTCGAATTTGGGAGGTCACAGGCAAATCTGGTAATCACAGTCGAAACTGGCAAATCACGGACGAATCCGGCAAATCACAGACGAATCTGGCAAATCACAGTCGAAACTGGCAAATCACAGTCGAAACTGGTAATTCACAGAAGAATCTGGCAAATCACGGACGAATCCGGCAAATCACAGACGAATCTGGCAAATCACAGTCGAAACTGGCAAATCACGGACGAATCCGGCAAATCACAGACGAATCTAGCAAATCACAGTCGAAACTGGCAAATCACGGACGAATCCGGCAAACCACAGACGAATCTGGCAAATCACAGTCGAAACTGGCAAATCACGGACGAATCCGGCAAATCACAGATGAATCTGGCAAATCACAGTCGAAACTGGCAAATCACGGACGAGTCCGGCAAATCACAGACGAATCTGGCAAATCACAGTCAAAACTGGCAAATCACGGACGAATCCGGCAAATCACAGACGAATCTGGCAAATCACAGTCGAAACTGGCAAATCACGGACGAATCCGGCAAATCACAGACGAATCTGGCAAATCACAGTCGAAACTGGCAAATCACGGACGAATCCGGCAAATCACAGACGAATATGGCAATTCACAGTCGAAACTGGCAAATCACGGACGAATCCGGCAAATCACAGACGAATCTGGCAAATCACAGTCGAAACTGGCAAATCACGGACGAATCCGGCAAATCACAGACGAATCTGGCAAATCACAGTCGAAACTGGCAAATCACGGACGAATCCGGAAAATCACAGACGAATCTGGCAAATCACAGTCGAAACTGGCAAATCACGGACGAATCCGGCAAATCACAGTCGAAACTGGCACATATTTACTACTAAAGTCTCCTTACCTCTGGTGGGGGAAGTCTTTTCTGTATCCTTCTTAACTCCACGACGGTGGCTTCGATACTGATTTATGCAGCTTGTATGGCGGTCTCTTATAGCAACTCCGGGCAAAACCATGCGTGAGCTGTAAAGCTGCGAAGTATAATTTCTTATAAGTTGTCGCTCATTTTGCTACGTCATCACCTCTTAGCTAATATAATTTTTGTCTATGTAGGCCTAGAGAGGTGAAGTGCGGGGGATGGACTTTGTCCTATTTATATGTAAAATTATTAGCTTTGCCATAGGTGGACTGTAGTAGGCTGGTTGGCTGAGCTGTCTTGCCTAATTCACCATGCAGCTTCTGGGCCATCATTGTTGATAGTGACGTGGAGGCGGCAAGAGGATGATCACACTCGCATTTGATTGTCGGTTTAAACTCACCATCGATGTTCTTGATCGTAACCCATTTGCTGCTTTCAGTGGAGTTCTTCTTTCTTCGTACATATTTTAAAATATGATTTCACCACACCTAGTTCTTGTTGTTTGTACACTAAGGTTAGCGTGGGGAATTCATGTTTCAGTGCTGGTAATCTATTTGGTAATCTTCGCTTATCAGTTGTTGATTGCAGCTCGCGGAGTCCACATGCTATGGATGCGGTCGGATGGGTAAGTATTTTTATACTTCAGGTGCGTAGCTAGGTGGGGGCATTAATATTATTAAATATAAGGGGTAGGTACATAATAGCTTTTGTTATGGGAGTTGGGGTATAGGGAATGGAATGGTTGGTATCAAAGGGACAGGTGCGTAGGTAAGGGGGGTGGAATTGTAATGCTTCTTAACAGGACTCATTTCCATTTGTGTCATAGTTCATGTATTTGCATATATCCTTCCACCATGGTGTTTTCCGAGATATGATTAATAACATACATAAGCTCAGATTTGACAGGCACACCAGCCTTTTGTATGATCAAACACATAACTGTTCGAGGCCACCCACTATGGGAAAACAGACGCCTTTTGTAGCCGCCAAATATGGGTAAAAAACGCTACTTGCTGCTGCCGTTGGCCTTTAAACAAAAAAGGCTCCTCCGCCACCAGACTATCATGCCGTTGACCACCACCTGAAGTTCATCCACCTCAAGTAGGCTTTTAACCATCCCAAGGACAAGTTTGTGCCCTGACCAGCATCGCTGGGTTGTCTGCTTATCCCGGCATCCATTTTGTCCCCCTGCACGTTAGAGTTACCTGCTCTCTACCACGTGGAGGTGTTCATAGGGATTTTTCTTTCATTGAGCCTAGGGCCATGTGGCACTCTCCAGTACTTTTAGATAGCTTAGTCATAATTTTATTTTATTCAAACTTAAAGCTTTCGGCTTTCCACCTTTTTTTATAATATTGGATAAAATCGTACCTAGAAAAAAGATCCTACCAGGTAAAATTTTGACACTCTTTCAAAACCATTTAACGCTCACTTGGGTGTACCTCAGGGCCCTTTTCTATTCATTCTCGCTATAAATGATGTTGTGTCATGCATACGTTCTTGTGAAATTCTTATATTTGCAGATGTTATGAAGATTTTCAAGACTATAAGTGCTGACCATGACCACGGTCTCTTGCAGGCTGATATTCACAGCTTTACTCTATGGTATAATAAAAACGGCCATTTCATAAGGCCTGTTAAATGCCAAACAATTATTTTCTCTAGAAAACGAGTTGCAAGTGCTTTTAATTATTCTATTTCCGAGCTCAAACTGTGCCGTGTCTTTAGCCTCAAGGATTTGGGTGTTCAATTTAGCTCTAATTTAGAATTCACAGAACTGAAAAATTATAGCATTAAAAAAGCGAGCTTTATGCTTGAATTTATAAAACGTTGGGCAGGAGAATTTAACGATCTGTAAGTTACCCTTTCTCTTTATATAAATAGATACATAGATATTTATTCTAAAACTTGAAAAAGGAATACTTATACATTTTGTTAAATAAAATATGGGCATGACATGAAATTTGTCGTCTGCCAGATTGGCAATTCAGTGTTCATTTTCGAATGTGTTTTAATTTTACTTGTCCCATTATTTTTGTATATTAACAATGTTTTAAATAAGAAATATAAATCTTGGTTAAGAAGCAAATCATATTTTTGTATTTATTTCTCTATATAACTGTTATATACGACCTCATCTTGAGAATGCCTCTCAAGCTTGGTATCCCTTCCATGAAATTCATAAAAGTCGGGCTGATCCTTACAACCTCCCACCATATGAACATCGGATCCATCTACTGCAGGTCAGAGGCGGGTTAATAAAGACTTAATATTTCTTGATCAACCTATGAGTGGCCAAGTTGATGCCCCTGACTTGTTAGCCTGTATTGGCATGAATTATCGCGGAGGATCTCACCACCTGCGAAGATTTGAGCTTTTACACGTCAATTTTCATCGAACTTACTATATAATATATGGGGACGGAGCTGCAACTGGAGCAACAACTGGAATAGCTGCCAAATTTTGAATACACACAAATTCAATGATGCGAACAGAACACGACGGGCGGTGCTGCAGATGCAGTTGAACAAGTTGACGTTTTAAAATTGCGAGCAAAACGAAGTGTTAACATGTGGGTTAAAGTGATTTTTAAACTCTTTTCAATCACTCATAAAGACGTAAAGCAATTTTAGCTTCTTTTTCATCATTATTCATTTTAATTTTTGTTTTCATTTTTATTTTCGATACTAAAATGTCCGAAAGCTGTACAGCTGCATTGTGAGGGGGTAAGACAAATCACATACGATACTTTTTGACAGCTATTCCGGTTGCAGCTGCAGCTCCAGTTGCAGCACTCTATGCTGTTCAGCCAGTAAACCGTATGTGTAAGCTTTTTAATTTAAATGGTTCCTCCGTTGATTTTAACGTAGGTAAAATGGGATTGATAACATTGTTTCGAGCCAGTGCTCTACGTTCTTGACTATCTTATCTTTAGGCTTTTGATTATGTCCTAAAAAAACATGGAATTTTATTGTAAAAATCTTTAAAGGGGTAATTGAAGATGAGAAAACCGCGGAGTGCTATTAAATTAGAGGGTGCATTTTGGAGAGGGGGGTCCAAAAGCACCCTTTTTTGGTTTTTTGCATATAACTCGAAAACGAAGCAAAATTTCGAGATAATTCCGAAATCTTTTTTGTAGAGAATAAAATTCATTACGACTGAATATTATAGTGTTGCTTTTTTTGTTTTTTTTTTTTTCAAAACTCGTCCAAGTCAAGTCTGGATCTGGACTCCGGATGGACGTGCCTAGTAGCCGATGATTACCTCTTGGAGGTAAAATAAGCACAATAATTGATGTGAAGTTACCCTTACACCACTTGACATCAATCGCCATGTTGACGCCACTCATTTCCTAAATCGCCCAACCACCTCCAAAGCTTTCACTGTAAAATAAATCACAATCGCTTTTTATTAAAATAAAATCCATTTGGATGTTCAAACAAATTAAATTTGGTTTCTAGATTTTTTTTTATAAAAAATGTTTGGAGGAAAGAGATTTAAAGTCAATTTATAACCATGCATTTTAATCCTTATAAATAACTTTATTTTTTTTTCAATCCAGTACCGTAAAAAGTGAATTGATTTAATAAAGAGCACCACCTGGATTAAAGTTTTTTTTTTTCTTTTTTTGAGTTTTATCATCACTGTATTGAGCAAAGCATAGAAAATATAGTCACGTTCATTGTTAAAATGAATTTTCTGAGCGTAAAATCAAACAAAAAAATGGAGTCAAAAACCTAAACAAGATTATCCTTTAACATGCAGGGACAGGGAAGTTAGGTACCTACTGCATGCGGTTCGGAAACAATACGAAAACGAATTTTACTGACTGAGCTTTAGTTTTTTTGCTGTGAAAAGTAATGTGAATGACATGCCACCATATGTATGGTTCCTATTTGGGGAATTTTAAATAAAAGACTAGGTTAGTTATACACAATAACCATCTTGGTTATCTTCAATTTGATGGCTTTGTGGGAGTTTCTGTTCTTTGTTTAAATATAGTGGGTGCTCCCAAAATCAAGTGGGAGCGTTTAGCAACATTGGATAGGATTTAAAGGTGAAACAGATATGAATTGGTTTTATATATCTAACTGCATACATGGCGTAATGGTAAGGTACGTTGGACTGTCACACCAAAAATCAAACCCCAAAGGCCTGTTGATCGATTTCCAGCTTTTGCCACGTAAAACAAAAATCCATTTTTCAGAGGTAGGTACCGCCTCCTGAGAGGAAGCAACAAATCCAAGAATACCTCTTGTCATGAAAAGGTGCTCCTCATACTAGCCGTTCGGATTTGGACTCGGCAGAAAATAATTGTAGGTCCTCCCAATTCAAACCGACAACACGCACATAGGTATCATTGAGAGTTGTAAGTGACTATGCCCTTGATTTCCATGAGCTGTTGCAGCACTAACCACACTTATAAAGCATTCCACATTCGCGTAGTGTTGCCAAGGAATAAATCTCTGTATATGAAAGCATGTCCAAAGTTAAACTTAAAGTGAAAGGTGAATTAGCTAAAAATTCATATCGGTGCGAGTTTATGTGTGGGATTGGTTTAAGTGAGGGAGGATGTATCAATACACTCCAACGTTATATCACGTGTATTCAAGAAAAAACCAGCACCGAGGAGGCAGCAGGAAAAATGGAATGAAGATGTTATCAGTGGTCACAGTACACATATTAAAGGTAATATATTCCGAGTTTTCATTTTCGTTCAAGTTCGCGCATATGTCAAAATCTCAGAGACCCCTGTCAGTTCATTAAGTGTGTACTGTGACATGTTCAACACTTTCCAAATTTTACATTTAGATTTTCAGTTTTCTCAATTTTCCAAGCCTCTGATTGGCCAGAATTCAGAAATCTGAAGATTCAGTACTGAAATTGAAGCATTGAATGTACCCATTGTCAATTTGACAAGGTCTCTGAGAATTTATTTGTTTTTTTTGTTCAGTATCTGACAACCGATTTTTGAAAACATGCGCAATATATTACCTTTAATATGTGTACTGTGATCAGTGGTGACATCAAGAGTGCCAGTCTGGCTGAACTTCCTTGTGCACACCTTATACATGAACTTTGCTTAATCATAATTCAGATGGGTTTCGTCGGCTGATAGAAAAAACGAAAAAAAATATAAAATGGTTTTAAAATGAGCTTTCAAAAACATATTTGAAAATTAAAATATGGCTTTGAAATAATAAATTGACAAAATTAACTCACAATTATCGATAAACTTTTTAGTATGGGCAGTTAAGATTGTTTCTTAGCATGCTTTTGGATGCCTTAATCAAATCCACCATCTGAAAAAAAAAAAAAAAAAAAAAATTAAATTTCTCAAAAACCTTTTCATGTGAACAATTGTATTTATAAAAAAAAATAAAAGACTGGACTATTGTCTTTAAAAAAAGTATAGCACATCATTATATTTTGATTTGTTTTTTAATAATTTATTTTCATTTTACGTAATTTTTTTCAGAAACTCGCACCCCTAATAAGACCTAAGAGACCTAAGGACCTAAGAAAAGTAAGCAGCTTGAGCACCTACTTGCATTACATAATTTCAATTTTTTCAATTATGTGTCGATACAATTGATGGAGGTAAAAAATTACGAGGTGGGATAGTCATAAAATAACAAAACCTGATTGTTTGTAACTAGTCAATCTGGCCAATAAAACTAACCAAAAAAAGTAACAAATAAAAAAAATATTAAAAGTAACCATAAAAATAACCGGCTATTTTCAACACAAAAGCCACTGTATCGTACGCGAAGCATACGAGTGTAAGGTCACCTATGTATACACTAATATTGTCAATACATATAAAGTTCATCATATCTCCTTATTATATTTTACGAAAAAGAACTGTAACTATTTTTTTTTTTACTTTTGATATTACAGGAAGAAGCGAAATCGGTCTGTAAGACTTCTTTTCATGAGATGGTTTGCCAGGTTTCAAAACCATTATTACTTCCGCAACTTTCCATTGGCTCGGAACATATTCTAACCTAAGGGCGGCATTTATTATATAAAGAAGGTTGATCAAACCTTTACGAGGAAGCATTTTTAGAATTTCTGCCGTGATTAAGTCATAACCTGGAGCTTTATTGGACTTATAATTATATTTTACGAAAAAGAACTGTAACTATGTAGAAATAAGGCAGCATTGACGTATTAAATATTGCCCGCTAGTTGGGTGGCATTTCCATACAAGTCCTGCAAAGAAAGTGATTCCCCGTTTTGAAAGCGACACTAGCCCTCGATATCCCTGTACCGACCAAAATAAGTAAAATTATTAACACCATCTATTGCACACATAGCCCTAACATCAATTTCAGTACATAGGAACTAAGGACATCTATTGGTATTGCCTAAAAAAACACTGCCACCTATAGTTATAAAAAGTTACCGATTCAGATAGTATTGGGGGATCATAAGAAAAATCCCTTTTCATTTATTTATTAAGAAGGACAGTTTTTGGTGTTATATTTGAAATACATCAAAGAATTTATTAAAATTATTGCCAAAACGCGATGTTGATGTTAAACCTCTCATTACGCCTGTTTAATTTTCCAAACATTGAGTGCTATATACCTACCTACCATCTACATAACCAAATCCGGATCAATTTTTAACACGTAATTGCAAAAACAGTTTTAAGCTTCGGTAATCTGTCACAATTTGTATGAACAATTAAAAGAAGGCTTTTTACTGGTATTATGAACGGTATCGGTAGAGCAAAGAAGAAAAATAGCAAGCACATGAAAATATACAAATAATGAAAAAAGAGACTGGTTTATGTGTATAACCTTTCCGTCCCTAAGAGCCAGTGGTACAAACGTCGTTCAAGTTTTGATCCAATGTTCAGAAATTTAAACTCACCATTTTCGGTGGATTCACTGATCTTTAGCGATGTTTTTACCCTTTTTTAGTACCCAATTGCATTTTTGAACCATCGATGAACTTCAGTTAATCCGCCGAAATCAGTTATTTAAGATACTGTTGTAGTGAACTATCATCATCTAGACAAAATAAGGGTATTCAAACAACGGCGTACGGCTGTCATAAACATAGTGAAGATTTAAATTTCGAAAATCGGTCACAAGTTGTATGGAAAACTTGACAGATTTTCGCAGTTTACAATTTAACCATGTTTACGACGACTTTCCGCTGTTGCATGAGTACGAAAAATTTAATTTTTATTTCGTTCGCGAAGCATTTGATTTTATCCATTTTTTGCCAGGTTTCTGACATGAACAATAGCAATTTGTCACTTGTTTAAATGCAGCATTAGATTTGAAAAAAATATGTTTTTAAAAGAAGCGTATAGTTGCTTATAAAATTTACATATTTAAAACTTCTATTGCCATGTATGTATATAAATGTTTTAAGCAAACTGTGCAGATAAAGGAAATTTTCGGATTTTGTTTTGGGACTTTCTTGAGAAATACCCCTCGGCACTGGTCTGACTTTTGTTCGTGATTATTTGTTTTTATTTTGCATTTTATAATTCGGCAATTATTGTAATTTTGCTTCGTTGTGCTTTTTCTGCTTTTAAAAAATACATATACGGATTGTTGAAATCTTTTTCTTTATTTAACATGTTATTTATCTAACATTCACTTTTGAAGGTGGAAAAGATCAAGAAATCAATGCTAGTGCCTATAAGGTTTGTTTAGAAAAATTTATTTTATTATAATTAAAAATTATAAAAAATTTATTTATTTATAATTTAGCGCTTATTTCAGTGAAAGATAACTACTTCTAGACTTCATATAATATGACGACCGTATGGAGATGAATTCAAAATAATGCCAAATATGGACATAGGTAGCGAGTGACACAAAGACTATGAGAAGCTGTAGGTGGATTGGAGATGGCATGTGGAAGTTATGGTATTCAAAGGGTGGAACTGGTATTCAAATAAAAAAAAGTACAATATTTTCAACAGGCTTATTCTAGAAGTAGTGATCGATATGAGGAAGACAACAATGCACACTTTTTTCCTCCGACCAATAGGCATTGAAATAAATCGATGTAAAAATGTACATTAAATTTTAGGTACACCTGGAGTAGTTCATTGAGAAGATCAAATTAAAGTTTTTTTTATAAAATATACACCTAAAACTCATCAATATATTGAAAAGCATCCTCAATACGCTCTTATTTGAAAAAAAAAGGATATCGACGTACGATGTATAACAAAAATAAAGAACAAAGTATCTTAATCACTGTTTGTTTTGTCTTGTTGCAAAATGGTGATGGTGGTATCTAATGATCCACTGGCGACTAGAAGAGCATATGTCGAAAACGCCACTGTATTAACACGGGCACTGTCGAAGTCATATCTTTGTTGTGAGGAGGATTGGGACCAGGATACAGTGCAACACGATGGGCATCACTTTCCGCATCGTTTATTATTAAGAGAACGTATACGCAGTCAGTTATGGCTCAGCTAGTTCAATGGTCTCGAATTGGCACTGATCCACTGATTGAGCTGGCTTCGTTTTTGATTGGAAGCGGTAATTGTTTATTTCTTTGAGGCATGCTAAAAGAATTATGTTCCCATTCGGAAAATTGTAAGAGCTCGAGGTTGTTAGTTTAGTTTTACTAAAACCCCGAAGACGTTCTCTTCGACAACGATCTTTCGCGAAGAATCATCAATACCGGAGGTGTAATGAAGTCTTCCCATGCCATACCAGTTGTCTGATTGCCCTGGCCAGCGCCGATGCGATCATTGAAGCTGCTTCCGGAATTCCAATTTGTGGCTCTCAGTGTGAAGATAGTGCTCCGATCATCACTCAATCCCAATACAGGTTTTGGGTTGCTGTGTTCTATGCAAAGCCAAGAAACTCGTTGATCATCAAAAGTTGGTCCCACGACAAATTCTGTGATGAGTTCATATACACCCTCGAGTGAGCTGAATTATATCGCCGGACGTAAATCACATGAATTGATCGGTTTTGATTGACCACTGATTTCACCTACTTTTTATCCTTTGACTTGAATGGTGCATGAACATTAAGATTCTCCGAAGCTTATGCATAAGCTGATTCCGTTTCGGTGGAAGAACTGCTACTCTCCAAGCCACTACTCCTGCCGCTGACTGTGATCTCGACAGATTCCTTTTTTATTAGGTGTAGTAGGTACTCTGCGATTGCAGCAGACAAAATTAGTTTTATATTTTGTCTCTACATTGTGCATACAGTAAAATAAATTTATAAAATTGGATTCAAAATCAAATTATCAACTAAAATCAGCTGAAAAAATATCCCTAAAAAATAACCTCAGAATAAATGTCAAAAATCATATCCGTATTTGCCGACAGGCGGTAATCGAGGGCTAGTATCGATAAGCTAGAGGTGGAACAGTCGTGAAGTTGGCTCCTAGCAGTCCATATATAATAAATCAATGTAAGGCAGTCTAAGGAAAAGAGCCAGTGAGCAAGGTTGGCTAGCAATAAATCTGGGGTTTTTTAATTATATTTTCCCCACAGTAAAAAATGTTTTGTGTTGAATTTATTTCTATCGGAAAGACTAAGATTGTTTATAGCGATAGCCACCGGGTTTCACTCCGTATAATACAGCCGCATTTTATTATCCACATAATCCGATCGTTTCTTTGCACTTCATTTGTAATTCATCATCATGTCCTGTAACCCCAGTTGGGACACAGGGCGTCACGTCAACAAAACGTCTCCATCCTTCACGGTCTGCAGCAAGGTACCTATCTATTTTAACTATGGTCACGTCTTTCTCTCGGATTTTGCTTCTCCTAAGACAGTTGATTTTCATTATGTTCTTAGTCTTCCAACCCGCCGTGCACCCTGAGGATTCCATTCAAAGGACTGCTTTGCACTTTCATCGTTTGGTTTCCTCAGTGTGTGACCAATCCAACGCCATTTACGCTTTCTTATGTCGACGTCTAGCCACTCTTGATTTGTCCTGCGCCATAGTTCCTCGTTTGATATTATTTGTGGCCAGCGAATCTTTAGGATGTGGCGTAGACAGCAATTCACAAAAGCCTGCAATTTCTTCGAAATGGAAGATGTGACCTTACAGGTTTCACAAGCATATAACAACACGCATTTGACATTGGATTCGAAGAATTTCAACTCAGTGCGCAGGGAGATTTGACTGGATTTCCAAATTAGGGACAGAGTACCGAAGGCAGTACGAGCCTTATTGATTCTACTTTTAACATCCAGATCCGTACCACCGTTTGCAGAAACAATACTGCCAAGGTAGTTAAACTGTTTCACTTCTTCAACTGGCGTCTCCTGTAGAATAATACGCTGCTGTGTTGAGCGGCCTGTGACATTATTTTTGTCTGTATGCTATTTATTGTTAGGCAACTGGGCTCTCCTTTCACTTGCAGTGTCTGGCACATCCCTTTTAGTCCACTTATGTTATTTGCCAGTACACGTATATGTCATCGGCTTAGTCTAAATGAATAAGCCTATCAAATGGTCTCCATTGAATGCCCTGTAGAACCCAATGGTGGTCGCTTCCCACATCGGCATTTCTTATAATCCGAACATCACACATTGACTTCCTCTGTAGCTGCTGAATCATGATATGATCAATTTGGTTTTCGGTTTGACCATCCGGATGCACCCAGGTAATTTTGTTGCAAGTTTTATGCTTAAATACAGTCCCACATATCACAAGACGATTCGCGTTACAAAATTCGATAAGCAAGTTACCATTTTCGTTCCGTGACCCCAATAGCCTATTAAATAGACCTTTTCAAAAGGAACAATTACGTGCAAGGGTTTTTATTATTGAATATGTTTGTTTGGCCCATAAGCATGCTTAAAACCAAAAATGCTACTAAATTCACCCATGCGTTTCTGAGAGAATGGTCACACTGGCCACTTTTCAGTATTTTTGGTATAACTCGAAAATAAAGCGGAATTTGACAATTTTACATATAATACTTTTTGTTCAAAACTTAATTTTCTATTGGAATGGATAGTTCAAAAAATTTTACGAAAAAATTTAAGCAGGAAAAGTAAACAAAAACCAACATAAAAAAAATCGAAAAATCAAAGATTTTGAATTTTTTTTCTAAATTGCGCATAACTTTTTTCGGAGCAAAGATACGCTCAAGACATTCATAAACAAAGTAAACTGGAGTCTTACGGTCTTAATATGACATGTTAAAAAAGCCATATTATTTAAAAATTGACAGAGATATAGCCATTCAAACTTTTACATTTCTTATCATTTTCCGCAGTTTTTGCCCGAAAGCCTATTTTTTTGGTACTTTATGACAAATTTAACGTTCCTAGCACCTAATACCAAATCTTATGTTAACCGGACCAGCCGTTCGGTCTGTAGGTCTGAATGCAATTAAAAACAGCCGAAAAACGAAATTGCGAACTTACATCCTTTTTATAAATTCTCTGTAGTTCTAATGTTATATTTTATCAAAATTTTGATTTTGAACATTTTTACGAAAGTGAAATTTGCCATATTGTACCGAAAAAGGGACTTTCGGGCCAAAACTGAGAAAAATTATAAGAAATGATAAGGTTTGAATGGGAATATCTCTGTCAATTTTGAACAAATATTAATTTTTGAACATGCCATATTAAGGCCTTTAGTCTCTACTTTGTTTTGTCTTTGCATGTCTTGGCCCTATCTTTCCTATCTTTGCTTCAAGAAAAGTTATGCACAATTTATTAAAAAATTTAGATATCCTTGATTTTTTGTATTTTTTTAAGTTGGTTTTTGTTAACTTTTCCTGCTTAAATTTTTTCGTAAAATTTTTTGAAATACCCATTCCAATAGAAAATTAAATTTTGAACAGAAAGTATTATATGTAAAATTGTCAAATTCCGCTTTGTTTTCGAGTTATACCAAAAATACTGAAAAGTGGCCAGTGTGACCATTCTCTCAGAAACGCATGGGTGAATTTAGTAGCATTTTTGGTTTTAAGCATGCTTATGGGCCAAACAAACATATTCAACAATAAAAACCCTTGCACGTAATTGTTCCTTTATACCTCTCATTTTCCGGTCTATTCAATAGGCTACAAGCCATTTCCTTCCATCACGCGTTCCAGTCCGTAATTGTCTGAACCGACTTGGGCATTGAAGTCTCCCATGACGACTTTGATGTCAGCTCTCGGAACACTCCTGTAAACCGAGTAGAGATGAGTGTAGAACGCGGTTTTGTCCTCCTCGGTGGCTTCCTTTTCGGGGGTAGAACCGAATAACTGTTTTGTTACGACTTTTTGAACGAAACCTTGCTGTCATTAATCCCGCAGAAATAAGAAATCCCACGAAATAAGACTACGCCTTGTTTCTTCGTTCAACATAATTCCAACAACATGCAGTTTTTGGCCACCCTCTCTTTCATCCTCTCCGGAATACAGCATTCTCGTTTGTCCAGTGTCAGATCTGTATTCAGCTCTTCCTCTCCACTTAGTTTCGCTAATGCCCAAAATACTGATCTATAGACAAAGCATTTCACGCTCAATCTATCATTCATAAATTTGAAGGTATGTAGGTAGTCCAAGAGCCGACAGTAAGGGCGGTATTCACTGAGCACTCATAAACGGCTCCTAAGTTTATGAGGCTCCTAACTCAAATAATATTTGTGCTATTCACCAACCACTCATAGCTCTTTTTCGAAGTTCGAAAATGAGAACAACTCTCTCTTCCCATGTACCCCCAAACTGTGAAATCAAACTGTTTTCAAAAATGACCGCACTTTGTCGGTACTTCTTGGATCTTTGAAAAAATGAGTGTTGCATGCACATAAATAAATTCTTTGTGACTACAGTGATTTTAATTTCCACTTATTTTCTTAGTTTTGTCTAAGGGTGAATATCATTGCACGTTTTAGTTTGTTTTATATAGGGAAATGTTCTTACTTTACTTTTTAGTTTCGCTAATTATTTCGTTCGTACATTGTCTACTACGTTTGTGGATCCAAAATGGACTCGTTCACTTGAAGGGGAGATAGACGTCAAATGTTGGTTTACATTAGCTGTTTAAATGAAGAAAAACTACATCAGGGGCCCAATTCCACAAGAGTGAGTTTTTTCTGTGTACACAGAATTTCGTGTACACATCGATTTTTGCGATTCGGCAAGTGTGAGTTTTAAATTTTTGACAGATAAGGTATGCACAATCAATCAAATTTATTTACATTTGTTTTAGGTGTGAATAGAATATGTACACCCAGAACAGTATAAATGTGTGAGAACTGTCAAAACTGTCAGATTTAAGCAAAAAGTTTTTCTGAGATAAATTTTAGCTTATTATTATCCCAGACAAACAAATCAACTGCTACTGGTACTTCGACATTTCTCACTCATTTTCTCCACCATAAAAGTAGGTGCAGGAAATATTGTTCTTAACTGTTCAAAACATCATGGAACACATAGTGACAGAATGAAGAACAGTTTGGGTAAGGTTTTTACTCATGGAACACACAATCCTGTACTTTTCTGTAATTTTCTATTCGGAGCAGATTCATTATATACACATTTTATTATCCTATTTTTCAAATCTTCACAGCAAACGGACACAAGAATTATCTTCACCGTGTGAATTAAAAAAAAGAACTTACAAAATTGAAACAATAAATAAAATTCCTGAAGACAAAAGGAATTACAATTGTGTGCGTGCGAGACTCATTTTTGCAAGGATCCAAGAAGTACCGACAAAATGAGTCAGTGAATTTTCTTGAAGGGTTACTTCGAAGGTTTTCGAATTAGTTTCGGAGAGGGCGCTCATAACTTTATGAGTGGTCAGGACCACTCATAAGTCTTATGAGCGCTCATAAATATTCACTATTATTGCTTGGTGAATAGGTTTATGAGCCTCATAAGTTATGAGCCGTCGGTGAATACCGCCCTAAATTTTGGGAGTGGATGTATAACCAAAATCGGAGTATGAGGGATTATAGGTACATACTTATATGGCGATATCGAATACCAAAGTCTGATAAGTTTTGTTTGGGGTTTAAAAATGTATAGGTTCCTTTTTTATTTTCATAGTCTTAATCTATTCAGTATATTTTTTAAAAAGTCGAATATGATGCTCTGTCATTTTTTTTAAGCATAAACCACCACAATTTTGACGGTCTCGTTCGGATAGAACTCAAGACATAACCATTTTACGTGAATTTTATAATCCCATTTTTAGAGTTTTTCAGCAAAACAAAAAGTCAAGAAATAAAGTCTCCAAAAAAACGCCGATAAGCTTTACCTTAAAAGCATAGGTCTTATTTATCGGAAAATATTATTTTCGAAAAATCAATGACATCCGATTTCTTAATCTTCTGGAGAATTACAATTGGAATAATATTTGGAAGAGACTGAAGTCGAGCGCAGTTGTACCTTATTTTACTCTGCGATAAAAACCTGTCTGTCCTTATAGAGCCGACAGCAGATTTTGGGTGTGAACGATAGCAAAAAAAGAAGTATAGGCGTCGAAAGCTCCATGAAAGACTATTAAAAAAATCAAAGTCTTGCAGTCCACAACTGGGGCCTTTGCGAGAAACAGTGCATCGAAAAAAAAATATGAATGCAACTTCGAGGATAATCGTGTTAGCCAAAATTGGTTTTCACTCATCCCTTGAGAAGCTCCTCGGATCACATATCATGGAATCTGAGACCATTTGAGTGTATAGTTCGCTCTACCGGACCGTTTAAAAAATTCAAATTCTAAGTGAAAAACGTTTTTTTTTTACAGTCTGGCAGGGCGAACTAAACACTCAAATGATCTCAAATTCCGTGATATGGGATCCGCGGAGCTTATCTAGGTAGGGGTGAAAACCAATTTCGGCTAACGCGATTTTCCTCGAAGTTGCATTCATATTTTTTTTTCGATGCACTGTTTCTCCCAAAGGCCCAAGTTGTGGACTGCAAGACTTTGATTTGTTTAATAGTCTTTAATGGAGCTTTCGACGCCTATACTTCTTTTTTTGCTATCGTTCACACCCAAAATCTGCTGTGGGCTCTCGGTCTATTATGTGTTCCTTTAATAAACATAACTACTGAATCTGGAAGCCGAAAATGGTTTACCAGAGATATAAAACGATTACGAAATATTAAAACTAAGCTACATAGATCGTATTTATCATCAAAATCAGTTGCTGACTATTTAAAATATTCTTCTGCTGGGAGACAGCTTCATGCTTAAACTAAGTTAAGTTATCAATTGTACCCGAATAATGTGAAGAGTGGAATTCGTGATGATCCTAAGAAAATTCGGGATTTCGTAAACACCAAAAGGAAGGAAGGCTGTGATGATTTATCAGAACTGTTCTTCAAATTATGATGCAACAATATGTGATATGTTTTCGAACTTCTTCCAAAGCGTTAAGAAACCTAATAACTGTGATAATACCAGTGATAATACCTATGATAAAACCAGTGATAATACCTGCGATAAAACCTGTGATAACACCTATGATAACATCTGTAATAATAACTGTGATAAAATTGAAACATATTTAAAAACAATATTAAACTTTTCACATCTTGACGTTGCTAGACCAGAAATTAACGAAAGTGATATTAAAGCCCATGCCTCCAAGCTTAAAGATTCAACGTCCTATGGCCCTGATGAAATACCAGCCATTATTGTGAAACGTTAGGTATATTTCTGTTTTGGCTCGTCCTCTGTGTTATCTTTTTAATCTTTCGATTCAAACAGGTATTTTCCCAAACGTTTGGAAGTCTTCACATGTTATGCCACTTTTTAAAAACGAAAACAAGTGTAATATTTCCAATTACAGAGGCATTGCTAAGTTATCGTGCATACCAAAATTAAAGGGTTTTTCAACAGGGACGCTACAAAAGTAGAGCGACAGGGACAGCAAACGACGCCATATTTCTTGCCGCACTTTTGACATTTATCTTTAGTAAGGCCTGGTTCACACGAGATTGTACCGAACGTTTTTTATCGCATTCGGTTTTTCCCGAACAAAAATCGGGTGTTCACACGATATTTATATTTATTCGTTTAAAACTCGAATAGCTGCACTATAATGAAAATGAATGGAAAAGTTTGAATTTGTGAAGTATTCTATTTTTATCTTTTTTAAAGAAAGGGCTAGAAAGCTGAAATTTAGACGGATGTTAGAAAATATTGGTTTAAATATGAATTAAAAAAATAAGAGCCCTAGAATACCGTTGGACGGAGATAACGGGATTATTTGAGCGCTTTCACATATGAACTCATATCTCTTTAGTGCATTGATGAATTTTCTTGTTGTTTTAAATATAACATATAAATAAAATTACGGTTATTTTGATACCCCATTCATTATCGTTCGTGGTATATAAGCGACACTATCTTGATTTTAAATTGATCGACAAATCAAAGCAATTGCATTGAAATTACCTGCTTGGACCATTGTCCACGATCATCCACCAGCGAGAAGATCCCGTTATCTACATGAAATTTTTTTTATTAAAATTTGATATGGATGGCTTTAAAAAACTATAGCTCCCGTTCTACTGATTGGATCTTCAAGGTTAAGGTCTTTAAAGAAAGTTCACATAACGGGCTATATTGTGTAAAAAAATCTTTGAGGAGGGGCAAATATTTTCATACTAAAAGGGTGAATAAAGCCCAATTCAATTCCTTTTATTCTAAATTCTAATGTTGATGAAAATTTTTATAATTTTGAAAAACTAAAAACGCATATATATTGCCTCATTCCTGTTCTTTATTTTAAGACATTAACCTACAAGATCCAATGAGTATCACCGGAGTTTTAATTTTTTTAAACCAACCATTTCTCTCCACTGAAGCTCATTCTATGCCAACGAACAAATACCCAACGTGGATTTAAACCGTGTGAACGAGACTATATAAAACTATACGCCACTGGAAGACGATACGTCGCAATCCATTCGTTTTTTTTTATAAGTCCGTTGAGTATTCGATAAACGTACTTAGCTGAGTACGTTTTCTTGCCGTACAAACGTCGTGTGAAAGGCTCTATGCAAAATATATACGCCACTGCTCATTCGCACGGATTTATACTGCAAAAAATCGTGCGGTACAATCTCGTGTCAGCCAGGCCTACGGTTTGCCATTTTATAATGGAGATATACGAGCCAACAACAAGTCGAAATTATTAAAATTTACTACCGAAATTCGGAGTCAGTGGCCCCAACATTAAGAGCGCTATCATCTTCAGCGATGAGGCTCATTTCTGGCTGAATGGCTTCGTCAATAAACAAAATATGCGGTATTGGTCAGGCAGCAATCCACACGTACTCCATGAGTCATCATTGCATTCCGAAAAAATTACGGTTTGGTGTGGTTTATGGGCCGGCGGCGTCATCGTTCCGTATTTCTTCCCTGATGATCAAGACCGGCACGTTACTGTGAATGGGGATCGCTACCGTTCAATGATAACCGAATATTTTTGACCCCAATTGGATGATATGGACTTGGAGGAGCAAAACAGAACTGATCTGTTTCCGTACACCAGTGACAGTCTTGAGAAGAGGAGCGTTTGCTACACGCTGCGACAACATAAAAATCAAGCTTCCCGACAGCACTGAAGTATCGGTCAAGACGTCAACAAAATACCTTGGAGTCAACTTCACAAACAAGCTGAAATTCAAGAAGCATGCTGACTTGATGCTGAAGAGAGCCAACTTTTCTCTGCACTTGGTCCACCCGTTACTCCGGAAGCGGAATGGGCTAAGCAAGAAGACCAAGCTACTTGTTTACAAGCAGCTCATCAGACCCGTTTTGACCTACGCCTTTCCCATATGGTTTACGATATCACCCACAGCAATGAAGAAGATGAAGCTATTTGAGAGGAAGATGCTGCGCATTTGCACTGGACTCTACCGCAATCCATTGACGAAGAAGTTCATCCCCACAAAAAAATTGTACGAGGAAGCAAAATTGATACCGCTTGATCAATATATGCTTCAGCTTGCCGAAAAAATCATCAGGAACCTGGAAGACCATCCGAATCCAGAAATCGAGCAACTCCTGCAGCAGCAGCTAGAGCCCAGTCACAGATACCTCAATCCCCGAGCCATCATTGAAGAACAATTTGAAGATATTATCCATAATGACGACGCCCCTTTCTACGAGCGAAGCAACAACAGACACTACAGGGGATAAACCCTGTATGAATTTTACTTTATTTTATTCTTACATTTTATCCATCAATAATTATATAAATTATATAAAAATTTCAAATTCATGTATTAGATTAAGTAAACATTAATATGATATTGTAACAAAATAGCATTATATAAAGCCAAAAGAAGAACGTTGGGCCCCTATTGTTGAGCCAACAAGATTAAATTTAATAATAAGTTAGTTTTAAGTCAATTGTATATAAAACAAATTGAAAAATAAAAATTCTTAATCTAAAAAAAAAAATCTGGACTTGGAGGACATGTGGTTCCAACAGGACGGTGCCACAAGCCACACAGCGAATGTCACAATCAATTTATTGGAAACCAATTTTGGAGAACATGTTATCTCACGAAATGGTCCAGTGTCGCTTGGCTGCCTCGGTCGTGCGATTTGACGCAGTTAAGGTAGAACTAGAATAGGCGGAAGCTGTCGGAAGCTTATGTCAAAACCGACCGAAAAGTAGCTTTCCAAAACGTCAATTTCACAAGTGACCCATAATGAACTTCATTGGTTGGAAGTGAAAAAAATAAATAAATAATTGTTTATTCAGGGCGGTATTCACTGAGCACTCATAAACGGCTCTTAAGTTTATGAGGCTCCTAATTCAAATAATATTTGTGCTATTCACCAACCACTCATAGCTCTTTTTCGAAGTTCGAAAGTGAGAACAACTCTCTCTTCCCCAGGTACCCCCAAACTGTGAAATCAAACTGTTTTCAAAAATGACCGCACTTTGTCGGTACTTCTCGGATCCTTGAAAAAATGAGTGTTGCATGCACATAAATAAATTCTTTGTGACTACAGCGATTTTAATTTCTTTCCACTTATGTATTTTCTTAGTTTTGTCTAGGGGTTAAGATCATTGCACGTTTTAGTTTGTTTTATATAGGGAAATGTTCTTACTTTACTTTTTAGTTTCGCTAATTATTTCGTTCGTACATTGTCTACTACGTTTGCGGATCCAAAATGGACTCGTTCAAGGGGGAGATAGACGTCAAATGTTGGGTTATATTAGCTGTGTTAAAAGTGCCTCTACACTATCCCACAAAGTATTAACACATGTCAGAATAAAGTGGGAAAGAATTTCATACGACTGCCAAATTTGTGTGATGAAAATGATTTTCATATTTTGCTTCCACACTAGCATCAAAACAAATCAGTTTCACCATAACCTCAAACGCCTAAGTGGGATAGAATGTGTGATGGTTTTAGCACCGATCTTAAATATTTTCAGGTATAAACACATGTCAAATCGTGTAGAATGCGATGTCAAGTTGTGTGTGATGAAATTTCATATTTTGCTTCCACGCTATTATACATGATTTTCACACTTTTTTGACATGTATTAATACTCAATGGGATAGTGTGGAACGGCTATAAATGAAGAAAAACTAACATCAGGGGCCCAATTCCACAAGAGTAAGTTTTTTCTGTGTACACAGAATTTCGTGTACACATCGATTTTTGCGATTCGGCAAGAAAGTGTGAGTTTTAAGTTTTTGACAGATAATGCATGCATAATCAATCAAATTTATTTACATTTGTTTTGGGTGTGAAGAGAATGTGTACACAGAAAATCAGTCACTCAGAACAGTATAAATGTGTGAGAACTGTCAAAACTGTCAGATTTAAGCAAAAAGTTTTTCTGAGATAAATTTAAGCTTATTATTATCCCAGACAAACAAATCAACTGGTACTGGTACTTCGACATTTCTCACTCATTTTCTCCACCATAAAAGTAGGTGCAGGAAATATTGTTCTTAACTGTTCTGAAAAACATCACGGAACACATAGTGGCAGAATGAAGAACAGTTTGGGTAAGGTTTTTACTCATGGAACAAACAATCCTGTACTTTTCTATTCTGAGCAGATTCATTATATACACCTTTTATTATCCTATTTTTTCAAATTTTCACAGCAAACGGACAAAAGAATTATCTCCATCGATACAAAAAAGAACTTGCAAAATTGAAACAATAAATAAAATTCCTGAAGACAAAAGGAATTACAATATGTGTGCGTGCGAGACTCATTTTTGCAAGGATCCAAGAAGTACCGACAAAATGAGTCAGTGAATTTTCTTGAAGGGTTACTTCGAAGGTTTTCGAATTAGTTTCGGAGAGAGCGCTCATAACTTTATGAGTGGTCAGGACCACTCATAAGTCTTATGAGCGCTCATAAATATTCACTATTATGGCTTGGTGAATAGGTTTATGAGCCTCATAAGTTATGAGCCGTCGGTGAATACCGCCCTCAATATTTATTTTCTCATACTTATTCACAGCACAAAGTGATATGCTATTATTTATTTATTTTGCGAAACCACTAAAATTCGATGTGATATAAATTAATTAAAAGAAAATTGATTTGACTTCACTCATTCATTCATCAAACAGAAAATAAAAAGTTGAAAACTATGCACCAAGCACCAAGTTCTTGGTAGTTTGCTTCCACCATTTTGATTTTGCATTCGCCCACTTACGAAAGAGCGGTCGTTGAGCGCTCTCACGTCCGACGGCAAAAGTTAACGAAAACTAAACGAAAAGTTCCACTTCGCAATTATGTGTGCGTCATATAAATTTCTTGTTTTCGCTCGGTTTCGTACGACCACTTAAGTTGGCTTCCGACTATTCTAGTTCTACCTTTAGACTATTTCCTGTAGGGCTACGTCAAGCCTATGGTCTATGCCAACAAGCCAGCGACGATTGATGAACTTCGTACGAATATCGAACGTTAAATTGCAGCAGTATCGGCCGACTTATGCTTGAAAGCCGTCGAAAATTGGGTTCAGCGTCTGGACTTCTGCAAGCGTACCCGTGGTGGCCATGCAAAAGAAATCGAGTTCCATGCATAATGGCATCGAACGTACTTTTACAGGAATAAAGAATTTCATTTATATCAAAAACGGTTTTTGTTTTATTTAAAAAAACTTTTCTAGCGCTCTTCTTGAAAAACCCGATATTTGAAAAGAATTATCCTACACACGATTGGAAAAAGAAACAAAAATGTTATTACGCCACATGAACATGGATTTATGAAGGGTTAATCCACCGCAACCAACTTAATGGAGTTTTGCTCATATGTTTTTGTTAAAAACCAAAATGGATTTCAAACTGACGTCGCCTACTTGGATTTCGCAAAATCATTCGACCGTGTGAACCATACCTTGCTTATCAAAAAACTAATGACCATTGGGCTCTTAAATTGGTTTTAAGTTTGGCTGGAGTCATATTTATCTGGCAGATCGCAGTTTGTTTACTTTAAAAACAAAACATCAAAAAGAATTATGGTTCATTCAGGCATCCCTCAAGGAAGTCATTTAGGTCCATTTTTATTTTTATTATTTATTAACGACTTACAAAATGCAATTAAACACTCAGATCTTCTTCTGTTCGCCGACGAAGCTAAGCTCCGTCTGTCTTACAAAAATAATATTGACTGTGATTCATTGCAAGCAGATGTGAATAGTGTTTCCCACTGGTTTAATGTTTATGACATGGAACTAAATGTTTCAAAGTGCAAGTGTATGACTTTTACTCGAAAACGTGTCCCTTTTTGAAATGTCTATTTTTTATGTAATCAACCACTACAAAGAGTTGATAATTTTTGTGATCTTGGCGTAATAATGGACTCAAAATTAGACTTTTATAAACATATTGACCATAACGTCCCCTGATTGCAAGAGCTAGGTAACTCAATTTTCTATTTTCTATAATATATTGACAAAAACGATATTATTTTTTACAGTTTTAAAGACTTTTAGTCCAATCTTTTTCCACCATAGAGAAACGTAGGATATTTGTGAAGTTTAAGGAACATACAAATTAAACTTTTTATCGTGCTCCAGTAGCTAGGTTTCTATAAAGGCTGCTGTCTCCAAAATTTATGAAATTGAGTTACCGAGTTCTTGCAATCGTGTGACGATATATGTAATTAATAAATCAAAATGCAGATTAACATTCGTATGCCGGTTTTCAAAAGAGTTTCGTGATCCATACATCTTTAAAAGTTTATACTGCTCTCTTGTGTTATCGAACATCGAATATTGTAGTTGTGTATGGAGTCCGAGTTACCAAACCAACATAAATCGACTGGAATCTGTGCAGAAACGATTTCTTCTATATGCACTTAGCTATCTACCATGGAATATAAACTCTCATCTACCACCGTACAATGACCGTCTAGCCTTAATTATTTTACCATCACTGACTCATAGGAGAAAATTCTCTAAAATTTTATTTATTTATGATGTTTTAACGTGAAAAATTTGTTCCGAGTATTTATTATCACAACTCAACCTAAATGCTTATCCACGATCATTAAGATCTATAGGTATAGATTTTTCGCATGAAAGATTAAAGATTTAATAGAACAAATTAGGGAACTCATGAACCTTTGTTTGCTGCATGTGCAGCTTTTAATAAATATTTTAATGTTATTGATTTAAATGTATCAAAATACTCCTTTAAAAAAGATCTACATATACAGGGTGTCCCGTAATGAGTGGATAATACTGCAACTGATGATAGCAGGCCTTATGACTGCTCAGAAAAAAAAATATAATTTTTTTTTTTTTCTTGTGGTCTCCCATGATATAATTTATATTCGAAAAATGTAAAAAAATTCAGGGTCTCCTAAAATACCTAATTACAACGGCCACCCATAAAGTATTCTTATTATTTTTGTATTTTTATAATATTCTTGAATACCTAACCATTCTAAATGATGGTAGTAAATTTTAACACCAGCTGATGCATTTTTTGTGTTATAACTTTTTAAAAAAATTGTTTTATTCAAAAATAATTCAATATTTTTTTCACCAAAGTTTAAAAAATAATAAATGGAAAAAAATGTACGAGAACATAAGTGGCAAATTTGATAAAAATTGGCCTGTTTAATGTACTTTCCAAAATGGTATAACACATGTTTGTGTCTACAACCATAACCAATAAAATTGGCATTTAATCTACTAAAGTAGTTTTTTAACATTTTATCAGATGAAATTAAGTTACTTAATTAAGTAAACACTACGACGACGAATGAATGACTCATATTGTTTTTTTTAATTTTTATTGCATTTAAAAATAACCGTTCTTAAATTAAGGCGATAATATTTAACACTAGTCGCTGGATTTTTTTTTAATAATTTTTTTAATTAATTTTTTAATAAAAAAATGATTAAATATTTATTTTCATCAAAGTTTGATGACAACAAAAATTAAGTTGTAAGGAAAAGTCAATAGATATACCAGTGTCACTATTGTGTCTGCTAAATTCACTAACTAAAATAATAGTATGCACTTTCAAAAAGGTTTTGAATTAGGTATGGGAAATGCGATAAATAAAAACAACAGTATTAAAAATTATGATTTATTTGTATTTTTAAATAAATTTATATCAAGTGTTCAAACTGTCCCCCGTTCACTGTGATACAGGCTCTGCACCTTCTAATGAAGGACCTCTCAATTAATCAGTATTAATTTAATCAAATTCATCACGTAAATTTGAAAACGATCGTCGTTCAAACGATTGTAGAAAACGACGTCGTCAACATTTTACTTCGTAAAATATCCCAATCGTGTCGTTCAGTCGAATCGTTCTGCCTACAGTTTGAGAATAACTATAAACATCAAAAAATATGTAGAAAATTAACTATTTTCTGTCGTTTTAATTTAAAATGTCACATTATTTTAAATTTTAAATTCAATATGAACCGTTGCAGCTCTCATTCAAGTCAAAATAACTTAAAACGTACTTAAAAATAAACAGCGATGGGACAGATTAACGGTTTTTTTTTTTTTTTTTAAATTCAATTTTTATTTTTCCATTTTCTTAAAACTATCTTAAAGCTAGACAAAAATTCATAAAAACTAGCCTACTTATCAATATCTTACAATTAACTTACTAGCCCCATTCGGGCGCTCTAAGTTAAGCTAATAACTTAATGCTAATGCCTTTCGGCTTAAGAACTATCTTAAAACTAGAATTCATTTTGGTTTTATTTTTCACCAAGAAGAATTGAAAAAAAACTTGGTATCTTTATCTTTATTTTTGGTTTTATATAAAACTTACAAACTAAATAAAACTAACTAAAACTAAATTAAAACTAATTAGAACTAATTAAAACTAACTAAAACTGATTATAAAGAAGAAGAAGAAAAACACAAACAATAAGAGAATTATTATTTTTGTTTTTGTTTTTGTGGACTGTATTGAAATTAAATTCATATTTAAAGTTTTTATGACCTTTAGTCCAATTGCGTTTCGCCCAGGCAAGACAGTTGGGCTCATCAGTTAGATGCTGTCGTTACCCTTCTAAGACGCAATATTTTGGTCGATGATTATCGACACTAATTATATTTGCAGCACTAAAACACTGCAAATTATAATATTCTAGGGGAATTTGATTAAATTCATGCACCTAGAAAAAACTGATTATAACTAATTAAAACTAATTAAAACTACTATAAAACTACTTAAAGCTACTCACAAACTACTTACAGACTACTTACAAACTAGAACAGCCACAGCAAGCATTTTCGGGTTTTTATACTTTTTTTGTGTTTTTATTGGTTTTATATTTTTTTTTTTTTGTGTTTTTATTGGTATTTTTTTTTTTTTTTTTGGTGCCACCCTGCCTGTCCCTGCTTAAAACTAACTACCTAAACCTATGTAAGTCAGCCATGGCATCGAAAAATGCATAGTTAACTTTTATATATCCCCATTAACTTCGTATTCAGGTTTCAACCACCAGAACTGGTTTTCCTGTTTTACCCTGTCTCTTCGGTCCCGATCGGACACAGTCCTACTGAACCGAAGGTGCTCGGCTCCGTCTTGTGCGAGGACGTCTCGACTGTAAAGGAGCCCCCGATCCACAGTTCTACGGCCGACGTGGTAGATTAGCGGAACCGCCGCTCTATCCTGGATCAGCCCTCGACTGTCTAAATAGAGGAATGCATCGGGCGGAATAAAGCCGCTTAGACGCACACTCTCGTAGTATTCGTTCTTAGGGTAATAAGCCCCAAAAATTAAGCTGTTGGTCGAGGACATTGCTCTTGCAATGTGACCTCGAATAAGCTTCAGCAAGAAATTATCTATCCTGTTTATGTTGGCGCCGTTGTATAGAACCAGGTTGGAATAATAATGTTTGTACTCCGACTCTGGTGTTCTGTGTAATCCAAGGCAGCGTCTAAGACACTGCCTCTCAAACACCCGAATCTTTTCCATTTGAGATGGGGCAACGTTGAACCAAACCGGGCACCCATAGGCAATCATCGGCCGTATGAGGGCCATGTAGCAAATTACCTTCACCCTGCTGTCAAGCCGGCTGCTATAAAACAACCGTTTCGTCAGGGCAAAAGCTCCCCTAGCCCTGGACAGAGCAGCATTTATATGTCTGTCGAAATACAAATACTGATCCATCCAGATGCCAAGGTACTTTACTACACTTTTACTCGCCAGTGGCTGTCCATTTGGCCCTACGATCACCAGCTTACGCCAGTTCTTTCTCGTATCCCTTGTGGCTCCACGCAACGGAGTCCTAAACAAGATAGTTTCTGATTTCTGAAAGTTGAATTTCAACTTCCAGTCATCGCAATATCGCTGAATCTTTTCGAAGTCACGCTGCAAAAGAATTCTGATGACCTCGACTTTTGGAGCTGTTCTGTACGCAATTAGATCGTCGGCATACGCAATTGCCTGAGTTAGACTACTTATCAGATCGCTGGTGTAAATGCTGAATAGAATCGGCGAGTTGACCGCTCCCTGCTGAAGACCATTTTTAATATTAAAGGTTGTGGCAGAAGTCACATTGCCACTCTTGACAACAAACTTTCTACCATTGAGCATATCATAAAGCATATATAATAGTGGTTTACTAATGCCAAGTCTGGTCAGCTTTAGATAAAGACCCTCTAGCCATACGGTGTCGAAGGCCTTCTCCAAATCAACCAGACAGGCACCCGTACACTGCTTTTTAGATTTGTTCCATTGGACATCCGACACGAGTTTAGACGCGGCATGAATGGTGTCATGTCCCGCCTTAAAACCGAACTGATTATCCGGTATGATATTATTGTCCTCTGCCCACTTTGACAGAGCTCTATTAATAACTTTTTCGAATACCTTGCTGATACTCGGAAGAAGACTTATCGACCGGAGATTCACCGGATTGGAGTTGTCCTTTCCCTTTTTCGGGAGAGGATGCACCACAGCTGTCTTCCACCGCACTGGATAATATGCATTATTCAGAGCGTTGTTAAACAGTGTGGTATAGATGTCTACAGCTTCTTGCGGTAAGTGTCGAGGTACAACGTTGGATATGCCATCGACTCCTGCTGACTTCTTCTTCTTTAATGAATCGAAGATGAGCTGAAGCTCCACCTTCGTAATTAACAGGGAACTTGGCCCATTTCGCTCGGCGATTATGGCGTTTGCCAAATGATCTTCATTGAACCCAGTGAAACCGAGGTTCTCTGATCGCCATTGCGTTATGTCATTCCGTAGGTAGAAGTGATGGAGCAAGGCTCTGTTTTCCAGGTCATGGTTCGGGCGAATGCATGCATTCACCTTGTACACTTGCTGGAAAGCAGCCCCCACAGCCTCCACTTTCTCCTGCGGATCTTCGACAATAAAGAGGTCATCGTCCAAGACGGCGTCCTCTGGATCAATTCCTGCTGTCAGAAGTACGTCTCTGTTTTCTGTCGTTCTCTGGAGCTTAAGACACGGTAGGTCGTTCTGATCGTTCCTTCTAAATATCTTGTTAATTTTGGGAAACATACTCGGGTCGCTAGAATTAACAGTCCGAATTTTGTTATCCCAATACAAGTTAATCGACAACCGATAATTTTCCTTAATAAGCTGGTTGATGTTCTTGATCGAAGACTTCAGTGTCCTAATCTCCAGATCGTGTGGGTCAGTAAACCGTCGGTACAAGAGTTTGAGTCTTGTCAGCAGTCCACTTTTTTGTCTGTGAAATGCGTCAATGGTCGCATTCCGGTACATGTCGGTTGCGTCCCGTTGTTTGTACTTTGGTATCGTTCTGTCCATTGTTCGTTTGATTGTCTCGTCCATTTGTTCAAGATATTGGTCTATTTCGATATTTGTCAAATTCCTGTCATTTGGTGGGGATATATTATTCGAACTGATTTCGCTCGATAAGGCGTTGGTAAAGCGTGGCCAGCGCACCTTACTGTAATTGTAAGTATGCACAGGCACATACTCATCCAACTCCACGAGCTCGTTCGGAAGCTGTATTACGGCGGCGAGTCCGCAGTGGTCACTGTCGTACTCGATCGTTCGTAAACAGTTTCTTGGTCTTTGACCCACAGTGTCAGTAATTGTCAGTCTTGAGTCTATTAGCAATAGATCCAGATAGGAACCGCTTCTTGGAAACGATGGCCGATCCGTAGCCAGCAGGTCGACACCATATTCAGTGTTATATCGACTCATCCAATTAAAAAGATGAATACCTCTTGGATTCTGTATTTGATTTCCCCAATCTAGGTGTTTGGCATTCAAATCACCGGCCATGAGAAAGTAATTTTCTTCCAAGCTCAAGCGTAGACATTCGAAAAGTTTTTCAAGCTCTGTCATAAAATCAGTTGGCTGAGGTGATTCCGGTGCATAAGCCGCGATCACATACATTCTCTTCCCCTGTTGGAGAGGAATGCACACGATGCACGCCTCTAACAGCCGAAATCTGCGCAGATCACTATTATATATAACTTTATGATTAATGCCTTTTCGTATGAAGATTGCGACGCCTCCCCCTTGAGTGGAGTTGGGTCGATCTCTTCTAACGATATTGTAATTGTTGTTAGTCAACTTATGTTTCTGGTTCAGCTTAGTTTCGCTGGCCATAAACACATCTGGACTTTGGTCTTTCAACAATTGGAAAAGATTAGCTCTACGTTCGGTCCTAATCAGTGAATTTACATTCACAGCAAGGATCCTAAGAGGCCTCTCCGACAGCGCGCCTTTAACCTCTAAAATGCGATGGGCTAGGCAAAACAGAGTAGAGATGATCTACCCTAGCCGCCTGCTCACTTATCTGTTTCTGAAGTCCTGTCAACTGGCTTTGAATTGCCAGCAACATGCTTCTAATTTCGGCCTGAGCATCCGGAGCCTTAGGCACGAGGGCCGGTTGGGCTACCTTAGCTGCAGGCTGTACCGTTTTTTCCCTTCCTGCCGCCATTTGGGCGTAGGAAATTTGGGGATTGACGGGCGTTGCTGGAGGAGCACGCGTTGATGGGCGTATCTCTACCGCTGTCTGCCTAGCCACTTTGTTGGTGCGAATTTGCTGAAATGCTGAGCAACCCCGATAGTTAGCAGGGTGCCCCTCCTTTCCGCAAAGTGCACATTTAAGCTGGGTCATGTCTTCGACCCGTTCCTCTCCGAGCTTGCACTCTCCCTTAATGTGGTTCTCACCACACTTCACGCAGCGTGACTGCATTTCGCAGTTTGCTGCAGCGTGGCCGAACCTTTGGCAGCGCATGCATTGAAGCATGTCGCCGCGTCTCTTTAATTTATCCCAAGTTACAACCTGGTAGTTGAGGACGGAGATACTCCTCAAACTATCCAGTTTGCTGCTGGGCGAAAGCTGAACCAGGAAGAACGGCAAAGACCGCTTCTCCCGTCTGGCTCTGACTGTGGTAAACGGCTTGACCCCGATAAACTCGAGATCGCCGCTCGCTTTTTCACGGAGCTCATCAAAGAGCACCTTTGGTTCCGTGCAGGAATCTATGCCCTTCAAGAGGACCGTTTGACATTTATCCACTTTGGGGGTAAAACTGAAGAACTCAGTTGTGGATTGTTTTAATACATCTTTTATTATTTTGTGCTGCGCCACTGTGGAGCAGTGGATAGCATGCCTATCCTTACTTAATCTTTTAATATAAAAATTTTGGCCTATGGCCGACTTACACAGGTCTATGGTCTCTTGTAGGTCCATTTTATATGTATTGATGGGCGGCACCTTTTCTTTCTTATTTTGGGGCGGCTGTGGCTGCTGCTGGTGTTCTTCCTGCTGCTGTGTCCTCCGCTCCTGTTGTTTTTGCTGCTGCTGCTGCTGCTGTTGAGTCTGCTGCTGTTGGTTCTGCTGCTGTGTTTTTTGTTGCCTCTGTTCCTTGGGCATTGGCTGCTGCTGTGGCTGTTTTACTGGCAGCTTTTCTTTGGGCTGCTGCTTGGTTTGTTGCTGTGGCAGCTGTTCTTGTTGCTGCTGCTGCTGGAGATTCAGCTTTGGCTTCTGTGCTGCTAGCTGCACTTCCTGTTGGGGTGCCCCTTTCTGTGGCGCCTGAGCAACTTTCTTCTGCTCGCGCTCTTGTTTTTCCTTTTCGCGGCGAGCTTCTTGTTTTGCTTTTAGCTTCATTATCAGGGGCGTAAGTATGGAATTCAGGCGTTCCATCTCCCCTTGAATTGCACCGATCTGCTGGCTGATGGCCTGCTCTTCGTCTTCATTTTTCTTTTGCGCCTCATCATCTTCTTCTGACGACGACGCCTCTGGTGTGGAGAGATCGAGGATGTTACTATCTCCTGTCGTATACAATCCCTCTCCCCCTTCTGACATGTACTCAATCTCTTCGTCGTCGGAGCGCGACGAGTTGAGTTGCCGATCCATGTTTTCTGCTGCTGTTGCTATGGCTGTAGTCGACGCCCCTCCCCCCCCAGCTGGCAGCTCTGCTGGAGTGGCGGTTGAGCGCCGCTTCACCACGTTCGGCGCACATCTTATCTTCCTCCTTCTTTTAGCGGGAGTATCGGCTGTTGTCGCCGTTGTTGTTGATGTCGTGGTTGCTGATGACGTTGCTGTGACATCTTTCGATGTACCCGCAACTGGTACCGCTGGACCTTTAGATCTAGTTGCAGGGCCACCTTTCGGTGCCCCCGCACTTTTCTGTTTTTCCATCGCCTTATTATCCAAATAAATAATGTTTTCTACCTCCCTGTTGTGTAAAAAAGCCGATAAAATTTGTATGCCCGGCTGGGAGTCGAACCCGTGACCCTTGGGTTGATGGTCCGCCACCTCTTCCTCTGTGCTATTGCACTATTGAAAATTGCTTGGCTAAAGTTTAGTTTGACTTAAACACTCCGAATTTATTTGAAAACACTGTGAAAGCCGAAAACGTGTGCACACCTTCACAGATCGAGATCGACTGACAGATTAACGGTCTGGCAGTCAAAGTGGCTCACCCTCCAATTAGCTTACGCGGGCAAGTTTTAACATTTATGTACAATGGAATAAAAAGAAGACTCCGTACCGTATCCATTCTACAGCAAGATTGAAACATATGCTCATAATAGCAGTCTAGTTCCCAGGGCACCCATCAAACTTCAACCTTTTGGTTAAGAACACTGTTTTGATGGTTCCGCGTGCCCGCGTGTGAGCAAACAAATAGTAGAATTGAGCTAAAAAGTTGTACACATGCATTAAGTTTCAATGATTTGAATAAATATATTTTTTACCAAAGATATGCTTTTTCGTTCGTTTGTTTATTTATTGCTTTTTTAAGAATCACATAGGGTAGGCAGAGAAAGTACTACTCGCTTCAGAGGCTTCTTTTTCTTAGAACGGCATCTATGGTTAAATTAAGAAACTCATCGAAACTCATCGTTGCAGAAAGGATGCATCAATTCAGTCAAACATATGTAATGTATCAAATGCGCACCACTTTTCGTGTACCGATTAACTATTGCAAACTTGCATTATGTGATGCACAAACTTCAAAACAAACCAGAATCAAGAAAATTCTTGATGCGTGGTTACCGATGCATTCGAATCAGGTAAACTGCCTTGCATATCGGCAATTAGCATATCGAAAAAGTAATGATGCAAAAATATTTGAAGTTTTTTAATTAACACTATGAAAATCCAACCAAAGAGTATGAAACGATTGTTAAATATCAATCGTTCAATCGCAATCGTTTCATCGATCCTATTTGACGGTTTCACAAGCTATACGAAGCAAAATTGAATCGTCTTAGCGACGTCGTTCAAACGATTCATGAATTTTTGAATTATGTGAAGCAAATCAATCGTCAAAACGACGTCGTCAGACGATCATCGTCTTACGCGATGAGAGCCCAGTATAACAACATTATACGTTATGTAATAACAGAGAATTGACAATATTTGCAAATAATACTTTTTTATGCATTTTAATGCCTATTTTATTACAAGTCAATTTTGATTTGAGAAAGTGTTAAAAATCTTCTGTAGTAGATTAAAAGCCAATTTAATGTGTTATTGCTGTAGATAGAAGCTTGTGATTTACCATTTGGGAAAGTATATAAAAAGGAGTTTTTTTTTACAATATTTTCCACGAAAGTTTTCAGTTTTTTGTCTTTTTTATTAACTTACAAACATTGATGAAAATAATTATTTTATAATTTTTTTATTAAAAAATAAATTAAAAAAAATTATTTAAAAAAAATCCAGCAACTAGTGTTAAATGTTACTGCCTTTATTTAAGAACGGTTATTTTAAAATGCAATAAAAATTAAAAAAACAATATGAGTTATTCATTCGTCGTCGTAGTGTTTACTTAACTTTGTAACTTAATTTCATCTGATAAAATGTTAAAAAACTACTTTAGTAGATTAAATGCCAATTTTATTGGTTATGGTTGTAGACACAAACATGTGTTATACCATTTTGGAAAGTACATTAAACAGGCCAATTTTTATCAAATTTGCCACTTATGTTCTCATACATTTTTTTTCCTTTATTATTTTTCAAACTTTGGTGAAAAAAAATATTGGATTTTTTTTTAATAAAATAATTTTTTTAAAAAGTTATAACACAAAAAATGCATCAGCTGGTGTTAAAATTTACTACCATCATTTAGAATGGTTAGGTATTCAAGAATATTATAAAAATACAAAAATAATAAGAATCCTTTATGGGTGGCCGTTGTAATTAGGTATTTTAGGAGACCCTGAATTTTTTTACATTTTTCGAAAATAAATTATACCATGGAGACCACAAGAAAAATAAAATTTTTATATTTTTTTTTCTGAGCAGTCATAAGGTGAAAAAAATATTGAATTATTTTTGAATAAGAAAATAATTTTAAAAAATTATAACACAAAAAATGCATCAGCTGTTGTTAAAATTTACTACCCATCATTTAGAACGGTTTATTAGGTATTTTAGGAGACCCTGAATTTTTTAACATTTTTCGAAAATAAATTATACCATGGACACCACAAGTAAAATATTTTTTTATAATTTTTTTCTGACCAGTCATAAGGTCTGCTATCACCAGTTGCAGTATTATCCACTCATTACGGGACACCCTGTATAGAATTTTACAAACTCAAAGCTAATAATATGTAAATTTGTAGCTAAATAAAAAAATAAATAAATAAATAAATTATTGGTTGTGCAGACATAAGTCTGAACCTCGTGCAGGGAAAGAGTAATAGCCCATGATAACTGTTGCAATTTCCCAAGAATTTACACGATCAGGTATTAAATAATAAAAAAAATAAACCATTTAGGGCACAAACTTGTCCTTGGGATGGTTAAAAGCCCCCTTAAGACGGATGAACTGCAGGCAGCGGTCAACGGCATGATAGTCTGGTGGCGGAGGAGCTTTTTTTCGTAAAAGGTCAACGGCAGCAGCGGGTAGCGTCTGTAACCCATATTGGGCGGCTACAAAAGGCGTCTGTTTTCCCATAGTGGGCGGCCTCGAGCAGTTATGTGTTTGACCATACAAAAGGCGGGTGTGCCTGTCAAATCTGAGCTTATGTATGTTATTAATCATATCTCGGAAAACACCATGGTGGAAGGATATATGCAAATACATGAACTATGACAACAAATGGAAATGAGCCCCCAAGAGGTAATCTTTGTATGGAAAATCGTTCTGCAGCTTCGGTTGCAGTAAACCGCACATCGGATTTGGGGTTGCGGCATCTTTCATGTACGAGCGTCAATCAAGACGCCATAATAATAAATGAATCGTTGACAAATAGAAGAAATCTTTCAAGAAGCGCAAATGTTACTTTTGGCTACCGCATACGTACGAAAATCGGAGCATGGAACGTTCGATCCTTGTACAGCGATGGTAGATACGAGCAAGTTGAGCGTGAAATGCTTCGCCTAAAGATCAGTATCCTGGGCATAAGCGAAATTAAGTGGAGAGGTAGAGCTGAATACAGATCAGAATGCTGTATTCCGGGGAAGATGAAAGAGAGGGCGGCCAAAGACTGCATGGTGTCGGAATTATGTTGAACGAAGAAGCGAGGCGTAGTTTGATCTCCTGGGCGCCCATTTCTGCGAGATTAATGACTGCAAGGTTTCGTTCAAAAATTCGTAACGTCACAATTATTCAGTGCTACGCCCCCACAAATGAAGTGACCGAGGAAGACAAAACCGCGTTCTACACTCATCTTAACTCGGTTTACAGTAGTGTTCCGAGAGCCGACATCATAGTCGTTATGGGAGACCTCAATGCCCAAGTCGGTTCAGACAATTACGGACTGGAACGCGTGATGGGAAAAAATGGCTTGGGGTCACGGAATGAAAATGGTGACTTGCTTGTCGATTTTTGTAACGCGAATCGTCTTGTGATAGGTGAGACTGTATTTAAGCGCATAAGACGTGCAACAAAATTACCTGGGTGCATCCGGATGGTCAAACCGAAAACCAAATTGATCATATCATGATTCAGCAGCAATGGAGGAAGTCTATGTGTGATGTCCAGAGTATAAGAAATGCCGATGTGGGAAGTGATCACCATTTGGTTCTGATGAGTCTCAAACTACGAACCGCTGCCGTACAAAAACCAGCGCAGGATGCAGCAAGGAGCTCAAAATTCATTACTAATGCTTTAAATGACCCCAACATATGTCGAAACTATGTCACCACCCTTAACGACAGAGCCTCGTCAATAAACGGAATCCAGCATTCAACAATTGATGAGATGTGGGGTGAAATTAAAAGTGTTTTTATGGAGGCTGGATCTGAAACTGTACCCAAGCGAACGAGACGTAGAGACTCTTGGATATCCCAAGACACCTGGGATAAGATCGAACTTCGCAAATCGTTGAAAATTCAAATAAATGCCGAACCAGATATTCAACGAAAGGCTGACCTGCGAAGAGAGTACCGCATTGCACATAAGATGGTCGTGATAAGAGGGTGAGGTTAGATGGACTCGCAGATAATGCGGAAATCGCTGCCAGAAGAGGAGATATCCGGGAATTGTACCAAATAGCCAAAGACGTGATCGGGAAAAAAAGCAACACGAATCATCCTGTAATGGATGTGGATGGCACACTTTTGGTATCAATTGAGGATCAGCTTCGTAGATGGAAGGACCATTTTTGTGCCCTGCTTAATGAGGATTCAGTTGGGCAGAGTGTTGAAATGCCCCAACTAAACGAGATGCGCAGGTCCTATAAGGGTATTAACATCGAACCCCCGTCAGAATCGGAAATCCTTACATCAATAAATCTCCTCAAAAACAACAAGGCAGCTGAACTGGACGGAATTCCAGCTGAATTCCTGAAAGCCGATCCCGTAACAGCGGCTAGTATTTTACATACGTTGATACAAAGCATTTGGGAAAACGAAAACTATCCCAGGGATTGGAAGGATGCCAAAGAAAGGTGACTTACAGAATTGCAAAAATTGGCGTGGTATCACCGTTTTGTCCGTTTTCCCAAAACTAATGGCAACCATCATTCTCGAGCGAATAAAGGACAGAATCGAGTCTACACTCAAGAGGCATCAAGCTGGCTTCCGCAGTGGTCGATCGTGTGTCGACCATATCAACACCCTGCGTATCGTCCTCGAGCAGTCGATGGAATTTCGACCTCATGTTCGTGGATTTTGAGAAATCCTTTGATCGAGTTAACAGAGAATGTATATGGAGATCGTTGGTTGGTAGAGGAATTCCACCAAAAATTGTTGCCATTATTAAAGAGTCCTACAACAACGCAAGGTGTTTTGTTTTGCACAATGGGCAGCTATCCGACTCCTTCGTAGTACAACAGGGTGTGAGACAAGGGGATGTTCTATCGCCAATTCTCTTCCTGCTGGCGATGGACGACGTATTGACGGCCAGCTGAGCGACAAGGCATTCAATGGAGACCGTTCGAAAGGCTCAGTCATTTAGACTATGCCGATGACATATGTCTACTGCCAAATAACATCAGTGGGCTGAACGGGATGTGTCAAACGCTGCAAGTGAAGGGAGAGTCGAGTGGTCTAAGAATAAACAGCAAAAAGACAAAAATAATGCTCACAGGCCGCTCCACACAGCAGCGTATTATTCTACAGGAGACGCCAGTTGAAGTAGTGGAACAGTTCAACTACCTTGGCAGTATTGTCTCTGCAAACGGTGGTACGGATCTGGACGTTAAAAGTAGAATAAATAAAGCTCGTGCTGCCTTCGGTACTCTGTCCCCAATCTGGAAATCAAGTCAAATCTCCTTACGCACTAAGTTGAGATTCTTCGAATCCAATGTGAAATCCGTGCTGTTATATGCTTGTGAAACCTGGAAAGTTACGTCTATAATTTCGAAGAAATTGCAGTCTTTTGTGAATCGCTGTCTTCGCCACATCCTAAAGATTCGCTGGCCACAAATAATATCAAATGAGGAATTGTGGCGCAGGACAAGTCAAGAGTGGCTGGACGTCGACATAAGAAAGCGTAAATGGCGTTGGATTGGTCACACACTGAGGAAACCAAACGATGAACTTGCAAAGCAGTCCTTTGAGTGGAATCCTCAGGGTGCATGGCGGGTTGGAAGACCAAGAACAACATGGAAATCAACTGTCTTAGCGGAAGCAGAATCCCAGAGAAAGACGTGGCCACAGCTAAAGTACCTTGCAGCAGACCATGAAGGATGGAGACGTTTTGTTGACTCCCTATGCCCCAGCTGGGGTTACAGGACACGACGATGATGATGGCTTTTGATCATTTGTTATAATGTGGTTTAAGAATATGGAGTAATTTTTAACAAAGTCAAATTAAAAGTATTAGAAGTGTAAACATTTTAATGATTTACACGGCCATCCAACTTTCAGCTCCCCTTAAATTTTCCCCTAGGCACTGTCCTTAAATGAGTGAATTAATAAAATTTGAGTTTAAAACACGTTTCTTTTGACACTTGTTTCATTTTGAAAATTTTAAACTCTTTCTGACAGGGTATCAACTTTATTTTATATTGTTAATGATAATAATTTCAATTTCCATAAGGATTTAATTTGATCCTTTTTCTTCATGTGCATGTGTAGCTAAATACATATTTATTTTTCTTAAATAAAAATGAAAATTATCTCTTATAAGCCATTACGAAAGCTGCCTTAAACGTGTACATAATATTTTTTTCCTAAGAAATTCCAGAATAAAATTCGTCTCTGAGACGCGGAAGGAGTTATCCAAATTTTTTCGTTGATAAATGTGATGCAAGGTATAAGATAAGGTACCATACCTTTCATAGCACAATAATTTTGTTTCGAGTAACAAATTATTGGGTTGCTTAAGATATACAGAAGTTCATATGGCACAGGTTTATATTCTTATTTAGGATAATCATTATCACATTCACCAGGTTTTTGAAGTTAAGATTCAAAGAGAAAATGTCACTTTCTCATAAAAAATAAATAACGTGGTGCCTTTTTGTGTATTATATGTATATGAATGTTTGTATGCATACCTACAGGTATTATAATACCTGTAGGTACTAAGCAACCTTAATACGGAAGGGAATAAGAATGGTTTAAGAGCTTGCAGATTATTTTTATTCATATACCTACATATAAACATTACATACACATAAATATTTTCAACATTTTGAAGATTTTATATAGGGTGGATCTGGCTTCTTAACATTATTTTTTCTCATCTATATTAGATATATTAGTAGCGTATACTGGCGGCGCTACAGTCCGGGGAGGACCAGGGTATCAACCAACAAGCTTCTTACAGCCGGCTCGGTTTCCAGCTAGCTGTTTTCAGTTTCACACGCCAAGTTGGTTGAGGGGTCCTCTTCCACTAGCGTGCGTTACCTTTTACGCTGTCCACCTCTACTGCGCTGTTCCACGGTGTTGGATTCAAAGGCTTTCCGGGCCGGAGGATTGGTGTCCATTCGCTCTAGGTGACGCAGCCATCTCACTCGTTGGCTTTTAATTTTTGTGGCTGCGTCGGTGTCGCTGTACAGCCCGTACAGTTTGCTGTTGTATTTTCTTCTCCCCATCTATTCAGACGGGACTTAAAATCACCCGGAGAATTTTTCCTCTTAAGACAGCCTAACGCGTTCTCATCCACCGTTAACAATGTCCATACATCAGGACCGGGATGATAAGCGTCTTATACAGGGAGAGTTTAGTTGCTCGAGAGAGGGCTTTGCTTCTCAATTGCCTTCTTAAGGGCCCAGCCCATAGAATCCGTTGCGTCCGTTGCGGTGACGGAGCCATTAATGTTGCCGGATGCGACGGATTGAGGTAGCCCAATGAATGCGTTGAAGTTCACATAATAACCAGTTGAAATTCAAACACATAACAACCACTTGAAATTCAAACACACACACATAACAACCACTTAAAATTCAAACACACACAAAAAAAGTTCCTGTCAACGCATCTGCCGGAGAGTAAAAGTTAAAAGTTCGGCTACTCTGTCCGTTGCGTCCGACGCTTGCGTTGCTATTGGGCCAGTTCCCATAAGAAAACATGTATTTTATCGAGCTGTCAGTTGAATGCGTCGCCACAACGGACGCAACGGATTCTATGGGTCGGGGCCTTTATCCAAAAAAAAAACAGCGATTGGCTAGATTAGTGCTTCGTTTGATCTCAGCACTGGTATCGTTCGCTTAGTTAATAGCGGATCCTAGGTCTATAGTGACGTTCTGTCCGAGACGTCGATGTTGGGTGTTCTTTCTTGTTGACAGCATATATTTTGTTTTGCTTTTATTTGTACTATTCTTTAAAGAACGATTTTGAAGAAGTCACATGACAATTCGTCGCCTTTACTTAATTCTTTTCTGACGTCAAAGGTGTCGGTGAGGTCTTTGCCGACCTTGACGGAGCAGCGTGCATTTTCCATCGTCATCCTGCACAAACGGACGGGCTTGGGAAGGATGCCAAAACTAGACATTCATCGTTGTGGATGACATCATACGCGGCCCTGAAATCGCTGAAAAAGTTGTGAGTATCGATTTTAAACTCCTGGGTTTTTTCCAAGATCAACCGTAGTGCGAATATTTGGTCGATAGTGGACTTCTGTGCCCTAGAGCCACACTGATGTGGACCTGATTGTTAACGAATGGTTTCAGGCATTCTCAAAGTACGGCAGAGAAGATCTTGTAGTCATTAAAAAGACTGATGCCTCTGTAGTTGGTGCAGTTCAGAGGATCGCCTTTCTTGAGGATCGGGCAAAAAACGCTGAGGTTCTATACATCGGGCATGCTTTCCCCTGAACATATTTCGCAGCTGAGCTGATGCTTACTCCTAACCAATTCATCACCAGCCGCTTTGAATAACTCAGCCACAAGGCCAGCTCCAGCAGCATTATTGGATTTATATTTTGATACAGCTGTCTTTACTTCAGATCTGGTGGACGGAAGTGTTGGCCTACGTCGTCGTCGTCCAGGTTTAATGGTGCAATCTGCATGGTAGTGGAATTCGGTTCGTCATCGCCATTATACAATTTGCAGAAATGATTTTTCCATATCCTCAGCACCGACTGCGATTCTATCACGATGTTCCCCTGATCATCCTTGCAGGCTTCAGTTTGGGTCTTGATACCCTGGGAGGTACTTTTTACTTTAGTTAAACTACTTTGGCAGTATTGTTTCTCCAAATGGTGGTACGGATCTGGACGTTAAAAGTAGAATTAATAAGGCTCGTGCTGCCTTCGGTGCTCTGTCCCCAATTTTGAAATCCAGTCAAATCTCCTTGCGCACAAAGTTGAGATTTTTCGAATCCAATGTCAAATCCGTGCTGTTATAAATGCTTGCGAAACCCTGAAAAGTCATGTCTACCATTCCGGGGAAATTGCAGTCTTTTGTGATTCGCTGTCCACGCCATATCCTAAAGATTCGCTGGACACAAAGTATATCAAACGAGGTATTGTGGCGCAGGACAAGTCAAGAGCGGTTGGACGTCAACATAACATGACATGACAGCACACTGAAAAATGATAAAATTGCAAAGCAGTTCATTGAATGGAATCCTCAGGGTGCACGGAGGGTTGGAAGACCAGGATCCCAGATAAAGACATGGTCACAGTTAAGGTACCTTGTTGCAGACCGTGAAAGATGGAGACGTTTTGTTGACGCCCTATGCCCCAACCGAGGTTACAGGATACCTACGATGATGATGACTCAAGTACCAAAATCCCCAAAACCGAAATCTCCAAATTTAAGGTCCAGGAAATAAAAATCCTCAATTCCAAAATCTTCAAGCACAGAATCCCCATATTTGGAGAGGCACATCACAAGATATGAAAAGATAAGCAGAGGACCTTGTCTGTAAAGTTATTTAAATGAAGGGAAACCCGGTAACAATATGCAGTCACCAAACAAATCTGCTGTTTTTTTATTGACTTCAGAGCGGTTGAATCAGTATTCCCAGATTGGTGGTTTTTCCAACCAAAATGGTTGGAAAAAATCCCTTTGGTGGTAAAAATGGTGTGAGAATATATACATAGTAGGGCTTATGCTGGGAAAGTATTTCAATAGTCTTTTTTTTTATGGGAAAAATATTTTTACCATAACCGCAGTTTGTGAAGGGATTGCATTAGCGATCATTTAACTAATTGTCACTACAAAACAATTAACAGAGTATTCAACCTTCTTCGATACTTGAGCCTCAGTTTCCGAACTATCCCATGCGTTTTGCACTACATTTACTTTGTTCCGCCGCTGACTAGCTATATAAATTAAACTATACTACATTTATTTTTCTTAAAAAAAACAACTTTATTATTTCATATCCAAATTAAGACTAATTTTACAATAATAATTTTATTCTAAAGTAACCTACTCTAAACCTATTGCATCATGTTGCCTGCAGGTAGCGGTCGTCGCGTCGCAGACGCTTCGTCAGCAGAATGGTTGCTCGTGTCGTCGTTGACCTAATTGCGTTCCCACGGGAAATAAATAATTTGCTTTTTCAAGCTTTTTGCATTTTCAGCTTAAGTGTCGTTAACTCCTCCCTTCTTTAATTAATGCGTCCACGCATTTTTACATGATGTTAAAGATGCTGGGATATCTTTGAAGAGGTGATGGCTGATTGGATTCATCCTGATTTGATATCATAATCATAGGTGGTGTTGTTATCAAATTACTCGTGGGTGTTTTGGATTTGTAACGCAATAACACTATTGTGAAGAATACGGCTGCAAATATCACGTATGTTGTTATTTGGTGTGTGTCCTTCTCTAGTTGAATCTTAGTGAGATGCTGCGTGTTTTTCGTATGCAGTTCCTTCATGAGTTCTAAGGAAAGGACTTCTTCAACTGCCAAATCTTCAGGAATTGTATGCAATGTTGGTGGTAAAGCTTGAATGTTGACAATTTCTTGCGCAATGTATTGTTGGTTATTGATTATTATAGTTTCATTATAGAATTTGACTATGTAGTTTCCATTAAGCGATTGAGTGTGATTATTAGCTTCTATTGTACCGTTGAATTGATTAAGGATGACAAGTCCTGGTGATACTTCTTCAACCTGGGCAATGTGTTGGCTATTTGTAGAGTTGCATGATGCATTTTTATTTTCTAGTAAACCTATTATACACTTATTATTACTTAAATCAATTAGATCTGTTTGTTTACAGAGAGAAATTTCTTCAATTTTCTTACAGTTATTTAGCATTCCATATATATTTTTTTCATTTCTTAATATATTTCTATAAGATATTTTGTTTATTAAACCATTATTCTTCTTCATTGGGATTACAATTAATTTTTCATAAATCTCTTTTTTTGTTTTAGGGATACTAACAATATATAGTAAATCTTTTAAATTGAATGCAATTTTTACATCAGCAAATTTAATTGCTTGTTCTAAATTTGTGTATGGTAATATTTCTTTATCCATTTTACTTAATATAATATTTATTTCATTTTTCGACATAATATTAGAGTTGACAATATTTTCCTTAGCAAGTTCAATAGCATAAATAATATTCGTTAATTCTTCTTTTATAAGTTTTATCTTAAATAATAATATTACATTAAATTGATATTCGATAGTACTGTCTTTTTGTATTGTATTTATAATTTCATTAGTTACATTGGTAAGTATATTTATTCGTTTCTTATATTCTTCGTTGATTACTATTTGCTCATTATTGTTTTCAATTACATTGTTTATCTTATTTCTAAGGATGGTGAAATCTTCGTGATCGGGTGATCCCGCTATCCACTTCCATCCTGTTCCTATGAAATCTAATGATCGTTTTGATCTATTAACTTTAAGATTTTGTATTAAATTTTTGATTTGTTCTATTTCATGATGAATTATTGGGAAGTAAGGATTGGTTTTAGGGATTTGTTTAAGGATCATAGATTGTGCATTTGAAATGAAATGTTCGTATGGCGTCAGTTCGATGGTATGGATAAGTTTAAAGTTTCCTTCAGAAACTTTCGCAATTCCATCGTTAAGGATGATGATGGGGGAGTTGGAGTAGTCTAGGATGTTAACGGTTCCTTGGATTGGTTTTAATAGGTATACTAATAATACCAGAAACTTTGTATCCCACGCTGGTATGAACGACATTGGTCCTGTTTGCAGTGTACTCTGCTACTGATGGTATCGTTCATACGCTCCTTCGTGGTCCTCAGTGTCTATCGACTCCTGTGATGATATGCTTCTGTAGTAGGTCCGTGACTTGGTGAGTTTTCTTAAAATTTTTTCACTTGCAGCGAGGTTCTTAACGTCGACTTACGCACGTTTTTTTTCAATTTTAATTACGCGGCGAGGTACTTGACGTCGACTTACACGCGTTTTTTTTTTTCAATTTTAGTTACGCGGCGAGGTACTTGACGTCGACTTACACGCACTTTATCACTCACAAAGCCACACTTAGTTGGGCGCCAATTAAATTATACTACATTTATTTTTCTTAAAAAAAACAACTTTATTATTTCATATCCAAATTAAGACTAATTTTACAATAATAATTTTATTCTAAAGTAACCTACTCTAAACCTATTGCATCATGTTGCCTGCAGGTAGCGGTCGTCGCGTCGCAGACGCTTCGTCAGCAGAATGGTTGCTCGTGTCGTCGTTGACCTAATTGCGTTCCCACGGGAAATAAATAATTTGCTTTTTCAAGCTTTTTGCATTTTCAGCTTAAGTGTCGTTAACTTATAGCATAACCGAACCACAATAAGTATTCATAATTTCCATCGAGATACTCACATAGTTTGACCGGCACCATCTGTGCACGGCTATATGAGAAATATGACACATTTAGGGTACGAGCATACAAATTAAGAATAATTTTCAAGGGTCGCTGGCTTATGAATTATGGTGATAGATTGTGCATCATAAGCAAGCTAGCCCAAAGCCACTTAAAGTGCATGGTATGGTCAAATGCTGATTATGCATATTGGGGAACATCGATAGAACGTTATCGATTATCGAAGCGTGGTTGGATACAACTGCAGGCAATCCATTTTGTATAAATAGAGTGAATAAAATATTATTTGGTCACTTCAAATTCTGAAGTTCAAACTAACCTATCTTTTCTTTATAGAGCAATTTGCTGGAGATCCGATACGTTGATTAGAATAGTTCAGACGCCAAACAGAGCACCAGTGCTTTTGGGTCAAGGTTTATTTGGCAATTCACCGGACCGAGTCTGCTCTGTTTGATATCAACATCGTAAAGTAAATTAAGACCAACTTTACAAGTTTACTATATCTGGTTACCTAAGAATTTTATTATTAAGATTTAGCACACACATTTTTCCTAAAAACAAACAAAAAAAAAAATCATCAAAAAAAGCTATGGCTCACCATTTACTGAAACAAATTGACCTTTCAACGATCCTGGCCTTTAGATGGTATTATATTTTTTGCGATTCTCCCCCAAATTTGGTGCCAAAAATCGCAATGACCTTTAAGAAATCCAATAAATATTCATTAAAAAGCCATATGGCTGACCAATTACTGAAAATAGTTTTATTACGATAGTATATGGTATATATTTTTTGTGATTATCCCACAAATGAGGTGCCAAAAATCGGGCGTGACTTTGAGAAATTTTTAAGCCTTGAAGTTTTCTAGGGCTGGCTAATTCCTAGGACTAGTTGACCTTGTTCGACCAACTAAATAACAGATTTTTTACGAAGTGCCAAGAGTGTGGAACCAACTTTTTTTTAAGTTAGAGGTAGCAGAAAAAGTATGATGTTTTTTCCCCTCCTAGTACAAAAATGGTGGGATTTTTGGAATCCGGTTATCTTATAGGATTCTAGAAATCTCGTGTGGCATCACTGGGTTGAATTTAGTTGGAAAACTATAAGGGCCAGTTATACAAATGTGGTTCAGAAATTTTAATTAACCGATTCCGTTTGATTAACTGACGTTCAACGATAATTCAAACATGAAATTTGAACCTTAAACCTCAGTTAAACCATCAAAATCGATGAGTGAAAATAACTGAACCAAGGATCACAGAATATACAAATTTTAGGTTTTGAGATTTTAATTTTTCTAGATTTTTGAAAACGAGGAGATTTAAGGATTTGGGGAATACGTGCTTGGATATTTTGCGGGTATCTTTTCCTTATTACTTAGGTACTATTAAAATAGACGATAAAAAACCAGCTAAAAAAAACAGTGATATTGGTGACTCGAACAAAAAACTATTATGGTTCGATTCTTGGAGACTCCCGCAAGTTGTGGTTGTTACATTCAGATCTTCAAATGTCATTATGATGATGCTAGCTTCTAGGAGTAACGAGTATTTTATCATACAAAAACAACTTTCCATATTACATTTTTGTTTTATTTTGAAAAATTTAAATATTGTCTACAAGAACATATTCACATTGTTTTGTAAACAAACTTTAACGGCATAGTGAGGAAGTTTATCGTATCTTAAAAAAAAGAACAACTAGGTACAATGTCCCTTTACTACAAAGATAGGTATATGTAGTTACATACATACAAACATTTAAACACGAAAATTGAATCAACGAAATTGTAAGGGAAACAGTTTCGTATTTTTTGCGCTAGAAAATCCTTACCGCAATGAAAAACTCAACAAGAAATCATAAATTTTCCATTGTACATCATATGATTTAGACAAAAGCGTTGGTCTCTTCTTTTACAACTTTGTGTTGGGTTTCATACGACATATGTATGTACATATGTATGTAGGTACATACATATGTACGTGACAGCAAATGGAAATTTTATTTGGCTTCCGCAGTGGAAATAGGAGCCTTGAATAATAATTTATGTATAAACGCATATGTAAAATAGTCCAGACAGTATAGGTTTATGGAAATACTAAAACCCTAAAAATTCCAAGAACATTCATTCTCGAAAACATGACTTTGTAATTATTCTATATGTATTTACGTTGAATGTGCTTACATACCTATATTTACATAATATTGTGTCTAATATTTTTGTTTAAAAAATTATTATTTATATACCTAATGAATCTATTTATTCTCTGGAGAAACACGTTGAAAATCTCCACTATCAAATCAATTTTTTTTTTTGACCGTGGGTAGGCGCAAAACCTGCATCAGGCTCTATGAGGACCGGAAAACGCGTGCTCATAGAAGTGTGAGATTCTTACTACACTAAAACCACCTCCACTTCCCGATTGCAACTAAGTTGAAACTTATCTAGCAATTTATTTTTAACGAAGTTAAGTAACGTGTTGCAGGTAACTTTCCGGTGAAAGTTTCTGCTTATTCCGCGATTTTAAAGCGGTTTTGTGTTCACCGCACCAAGTCGGAAGGTTTTGTTCTTTGCAGACGGCGTACTAAATTCGACTCGTCAAGAATGTCAATAATCGTTGGATTAGCGTGATCTAATAGCCGATTTCTATGTTTTCGCGCGAAACTCTTAATTTCGTCTCGAACCGTAGGAATCCCGAGATCCCTGTGAAGATCTTCGTTTCTTATATACCATGGTGCATTTACAAATGACCTAAGCAATTTATTTTCAAACGTTTGTAATTTATTTAAATTTGTATCGCAGGTACAACCCCAGAGTTGTATACCGTAAGTCCAGACAGGTTTAAGTACCTGCCTGTATAAAATCAACTTATTATCAATACTAAGCTTGGAATATTTACCGAGTAGCCAGTTCATATCTCTTAATTTACTTTTTAATTCTTCGCATTTCTTTTTTACGTGCGGCTTCCATTTTAATTTCGCGTCTAGAGTCATTCCCAGATATTTTGCTTCATTCGCAAATGGTACACGACCGGTATTAAGAAAGACGGGCAATCTATTTATTTTTTTATACGTAAAGTCCACGTGGACTGACTTTTGTTCATTGAGCGCTATTCGCCATGTTTTTGTCCACTCATTAACATTATTAAGAGCATTTTGTAATTTAATCGTAACTTCGTTAATCGTTTTGCCTACTGCTAGTATTGCAGTACCATCAGCAAACGTTGCTACGAAAGTGTCTTCTGCTTGAGGTATATCACGTGTAAATAGAAGGTACAGAACTGGACCTAAAACACTACCTTGTGGTACCCCAGCCACTATTTCTTTGAAATTAGAATATTCATTTCCGTGTCTTACACGAAAAAGTCTGTTTTCTAGATATTCGTTAAGAATTTTATAAAGTCCTTCAGGCAGAACTTGTCGTAATTTGAATTTGAGGCCTTCGTGCCACACCTTGTCAAACGCTTGCGACACATCCAAAAAGACCGTCGAACAGATTTTCTTTTCTTCAAGAGCTCTCTCAATTACGTCAGTTATTCTATGCACTTGATCAATTGTTGAATGCTTGCTTCTAAATCCGAACTGATGTTCAGGTATTAATCGTTTCTCTTCTATTATAGGCTGCAGGCGCAGGAGTAGTATTCTTTCAAAAACTTTCGATATTATTGGAAGAAGCGAAATCGGTCTGTAAGAATTCTTTTCGTGAGATGGTTTGCCAGGTTTCAAAACCATTATGACTTCCGCAACTTTCCATTGGCTTGAAACATATTCTAGCCTTAGAGCGGCATTTATTATATAAAGGAGGTTAATTAATCCTTTATTAGGAAGCATTTTTAATATTTCCGCTGTTATTAAGTCATACCCCGGAGCTTTATTAGACTTTAGCTTCTTTATTTCTCTGTTCAATTCAGCAAGCGTAGCATTTCTGGTTCTGTAATTTTCACTTGAGCTAAAACTCATATTAATATTTTCATTGAGTGCTTGCCCATCGGAAGGTTTAAATGTTTCTTCCAGGTAATCGGCGAATACCGCCGCTTTCTCTTTGTCACTTTTAGCCCATTCGTTTTGGCTTTTCTTAATCGGGGGTACTGGAAGCTTTGGTTTTTTCGTTGTTTTTATAGCTTTCCAAAGTGAGTAGTTGGATTCTTTCCCAGCTGACAAGCTTTCAAGGTAATTTTCAACTTCACGGTTTTTGAAATCTGATATCGCTGTTTTTAGCATATTACACAAGCGATTTAAATGAGCTTTGTGTTGAGGAGCACGGGTTCGCTGCCATTTCTTACGTGCTTTTCGTTTATCTTTTATTAAGTCTTTTATTTCCTGCGGATATTTTATATCTTTATAGCGCGGCGTAACCCTTTGATAAGGTGTGTTATTCCACGCTGCCTTTTGTATTATATCAACAAAGGTATCTACTGCGTCTTCAAGCTCAAGAGGCGTTTGTAATGATACCCTCAATTCAACGTTGTCCTTGATATCTTTCTTAAATCCTTCCCAGTTGGTTTTACCGTTTGTTAACCTGGGTGGTTTTTCAATTTTGACAAGGCTTTCGCTCATAGTGAGTATGACTGCAGAATGATCAGAGAACAGATCATGGCCTTCTGAAATTTCAATACGGTTAGAGGGTATTCCTTTTACCATAAACAAATCGATTAAATCAGGTATTTTTGACGGATCAGTTGGCCAGTAAGTTGGCTTTCCAGTCGAATGAAAATCGCAATTATTTTCCATTCCTGCCTCATAGAGCATTCGACCCTTTTGAGATATGCATCTTGAAGCCCAAAAGGTGTTCTTTGCATTAAAGTCGCCACCACCAATTAAGTTTGGGCTTAGCGACTTTATCAATGTCGTTAATTCACTCTTATCGATTTTGCAACGCGGAGGGCAATATATCGAAGAGACATTGAGAAGAATGTTTTTAGTTCTAACTTGAACACTACTCAATTGCATCGATTCTACCTCTATTTTCAGACCTATTGAGTGTTCAATGCACTCTTTTATATATAAGGATGATCCACCCCTTGCTTTATTTGAAGGATGAACAGCGTGGTAGTCAAGAAACCCGTGGATTTTAAGATTTGATTCATTTTTGGCATGCGTTTCTGATATCAAGCATATGTCGATATCATTTTCCTGCATATACATCTCTAATTCTCCAAGTTTTTGCCATAATCCGTTGGCATTCCACGTAAGAATTTTAAACTTTTCCATCATAATTTTTTTGAGAGAGATTTGGGTCGAAAACAATTTTCGAGCTTACTTAACCTATCAAAGATAAGTTTATTTGTGTCACATTGTTCCTCAAGTTTCGACAGAATTATTGAAAAGACTTTTGAAACCGGGTCTGTTTCAGTGTCGTTGTTTGCGGGTATATTTTTGGCCGCTATTTGGGCATATGTTTCTGCATTTCCTTGCTTTGATATATTCTCCGAAAGTATTGACACTGTTTTCTTTTCCTTACGGATACTAGGTTTTGGAGCTTTACTAGATTTGGAAGTCTTGGGAATTACGGTTTCTATTTGCCTTTGTGGGTTTCTTTGTGTTTTGGCAGATTTCGATCGCCGCTTTTGTAATTCTTTAGCTACTTCGCAGCCTCTATAGTTTGCCGGGTGATTTCCATTACAATTAATGCACGTCGGTGGACTTTCACTTTTTCCGATGCAGTCAACGGTTAAATGCTTTCCGGCGCATTTTACACACCTTGGCTCTTTTTTGCAATAAGTTTGGGTGTGATTGAATTCTTGACAGCGTTTACACTGAGGGACTAACCTTGTGCTCTTTCTTAGAGGTTCGATCTTAACTACGATGTTTAGAATTGTTTTGATTTTATAAATTTCATCTAGTTTTTCAGTCTTATCGAACGAAAGTATAAATAGTGGAAGACCACGCTGTACCACTTTTGTTTCACCCTCTTTTGTCTGTTTCTCTCTTTTGACGATGTTAATTGCATCTAAGATTTTGAAGTTGCGCTCTTTTAGATCACTAATGATATCGTCTTTTGAACGTGATGCGTGTAAGCCTCTCGCCAACACGTAAGGGTCTTTCCGACTTATTTTCATAGGTATACCACTCTACTTTTTCTTCGTTTAGTTTTCGCGACAGAAGGCGATAACTTTCGGGATCTTTCACACATACTTTCCCTTTGTTGTTATTGAGCGAAATAACTTTAAAAGCCGATGGTAGTAATGCCTTTAATATGGTTTGCAACTTGTTATACTCCTCAATACCGATAACATTTATCGGTGGCGGGGGCCGTTCCTTAACAGGTTTTTCTTTTACTGTCGCATGTTTTGGTGAAACTATTATTTCAAAAGACGAGGCTGCCTCAGGTGAAGAGCCAGCTTTACGCTTTTTACTTAATCTTTTCTTTGAGGACTTTTCCGTTTCACGTGCTAGCTCTTCTTCGTCTGTTTCATATCTAGAATTATTGACTTCTGGCAAGCTAGCTTTGGAGTTTATTTGAGAATTTTTGCCTTTCAACATCTCATTTTCTTTTCGAAGAAGATCGACTTCTTTCTTTAGCTCTTGATAAAGTTCCATTACTTCATCAAGTCTTCGTCGAAGTTCGTTATTATCTTTTTCAAGATTTTCTGTTTTATCTGAGTCTTTTTTGGCGCGCGCTGGCGTGACGGGTGGACTCTTTTGCCCGAATTTGGATGGTTTTATACTCGATTTAGATGGTGGTGATCGAGATACCCTTGCACTTTTTAGGAAGGGATTTATTAAATGCAATAATTGGCTCTCCCCAGAATCCATAGAGCCGACCTCCGAAGAGGGTGGATTTTCCAGTGAACCTGGACTGCCACCTGGGGTACTATATCTTATTGTTTTGCTCATTGCATAGTTATGTATACATCAATCTCAGTATACGGAGTTTGGATTTTAGTCGCCTCTTACGACAGGCATGCCTACCTCGGGTATATTCTTGCCCCTTACCCGCAGGGGGGTAAAATCAATTCAATACTGAATTTACATAAATCATGAATTTTTATTTGGTACTTTTATTTTATTTTGTTCTTATAAACTATAGTCCAGTCATAGTTTGTTTTTGTTGGCGCAGGAACATAAGGCCCAGGACAGGGACATAACGCTCATTTTTTTTCTGGGGCGCATGATCCACTTAAGTGGGTCATACAGCCGAAATTGAATTTGGGGCTTTAGGCCCACCCAAGTGAGACCCAAGCCCCAAATATGTTTGCAAAGAATGGGACATAAATTCCATTTTTTTTAGAGCCACAGAAGAATACCTAAAGAGTTTTCGATAATTTGTGTGTTTTCAAAAATTCTTTAAAGTCAGATTCCTTAAATGTTAGAGAAACTTTGCATGCACCCAACCCCGCACCCAACCCAAATCCTATAATGTGTCCAAGCAGGGGGGTTGCAGAGGGGCAGCATGGCACCCCATTCAAACCTCACTGTTTATTCAACATAATGCTGGGTGTAAGCACTGATCTTATTTACACTTGCCTTACCTTACATAAATACAGTACTGCCACTCAGGATTACGCTGTGGCTCCATTGGCAATTTTTGAGGCAATTGCAATTGGAATAGGAATGGCAATTTATTGCTTGGGTGGGCACTTTCATTGCCAGGCAATTTCAATTATAAAATGTGTGTATAGAAATATTTGACTGCAAATGCTGTTCAAATCCCCTGTTTTTAATAAAATTTAATTTTAATTCACTATATTTTGTCATGTGCGTTCTCATATTCTACGATTTAATTGAAAAAATCAATAAAGAAGCCATTCACAATTACGGGGAATCCCATTTTTTCTCAATTTATTGCCTTGAAGATGGAAATCAATAATTGCCTCTCATCTTCTAGGCAATATTGCCATTGCCATTGACAAAGCGTCTCCATTTGCATTATTAAAGGCAATAGCAATGAGTGAGGCAATTTATTGCCTCAAATATTGCTAATGGAGCCGCTGGGTTAGAGCTGATTACGGATAAACAGTAAGGTATGCAACCCCCCTGCTTGGGTACACTATAGTTTTGATTTTTTCATGCGAGGTTGGGTGCTTGCAAAGTTTCTTTTGCATTTCAAGAATCTGGATTTAAAGAAACTTTGAATTTATCCTATATACAGCTATCAATTATTAGTGGGACATTAAACCCCAATAATTTTATTTTGGGCTTGAGTCTCAACTGGGTGGGACATAAGCCTCAAATTCAATTTCGGCCTTATGACCCACTCAAGTGGGTCATATGCCCCAAAATCAAAAATTGGGCGTTATGTCCCAGCGTCGTTTTTTTAATATTAAAAAAAATGCGTTTTTAACGCAAATTTTGGGTTATATTATACCTCAAGGTAGTTTTTTCGAATGAATGTTTACGGTCATTCTGAAGTTCGAATATTTTACTTCGAAATTCTTTTTTAATCTTTCAAATACATTCACTTATCTTTGAGAAAACATAAATAAGTTACTGGCCTTCGTCTTAAACTACAAAAATTGAAAATATACTAAATTCATAAAAATCAAATTAGTAGAAAGTCTCATCCTAATAAGTGCATTGTTTAATCTTTTCATTGTTATTTATTAATTACTAAAAATGTCCTTATATTTATTTATTTATATATTTATTTAGTATGCAATCAAATTATTTATTTATTTAAACTTGTTTTTTTCTTATGTATGTATTTGTTTATTTATTAAATTATCTATGTTTATTTATTTACATATAAATTTATTTATGTTTTCCTTTTTTGTATTTATTTAATCATTTATGTTATGTTATTTATTTATTTATTTATGTAATGTTATTTATAAATTTTATTTATTTATTTGTTTTGTTTGTTCTTTAAATTATTTATTTATTAATTTATTTTTGTTTTCCTTTTTGTAATTATTTATTTATTTATGTTATTTATTTATTTACTTATTTATTTATTTATTTACCTATTTTTCGGTTATACTTAGTTAACACATCGCATTTGCATGCGCCCCGTTATAATTTGCTGAGCCAGCAAATCATGTTTGAACAAATTATGATTTCCCACGATTGGTGGATATCACATAACGGCGCATAACAATGCATTGGGGTAAATGCACCGGGAACCTTCAAGGTCGCTGATTCAGCGAATCATCGTAGGACGGCATGGCATATGGTTAAGCTTAGGCATAGGGAATTAGTTTTAAGTAGAATTAGTCTTGTTTGGATAGTAGCAGAATAAAGTCACTTAAACTGAATTACATAGATTTCGTTTTATTCGTAAGTCGAACAGTTGGGCCAGCCCCTAGGCTGGCGTTCGCGTTTTTTTTAATATAACGGATCGCACATCCGTTTATTGGCGCCCGAGCAGGGACCGGTGTCAAGGATCCTTGTCCTTATTGCCTGTGGATCTGTGTCAAGGACCAATACGTCCTATGGGGTGCACGTCGCTGTTATCATGGGAACACAGTTGACTATTTTGGATCCTCCTGACACATTTTCTCCGTATTAACATGGGAACATACGGATATCCTAGAAGGCTTAGGGATGGGGTGGTGGTGTTGACCGTGCCATTAGTAGGTCCGTTAATCCGGACTAAACGGGACTACCACGGCTTCCCCCATGTACACCGGTTCCTTTCGTAACCCTTCGCGACGCGAAAGTAATACTTCTTTCTTTACAGATTATATTTTCATCATTTCAATTGAACTCGAAAAAAAAAGAAAAAGAAGAATGCTCATTATGTGAGTGATAAAAAATATATGACATACAAGTAAAAATTGTGCTAGTTACAAAAAAAGAAGAAAAAATAATTAATACAAAAAAATATAAAAATTTAATAGATAAAATAAGTAAAAGCTTTTATTGCATTGAAAAAAAAAGAAAGAATACGAAATAAAAAAAAAGCATTAAAATTGCAAAAAGAAAATAATCAAAAAAGCATTCAAATTGCAAAAAGAAAAGAATCATAAAAAATTCCTAAAAAATAAAAAGAAAAATTAGTTGAAATATTATAAAACATATATATATATATATGAAATTAAGTGTGTGCTTTCTTCTGTGAAGTTACAAAAAATAAAAAAAAAAAAAAATAAAAAATTGTGTGAAAATTGTGCGAAAATTATCCGAAAAAAAGGAGTAAAAAGAAGGGGAAAAAATATTTAAAATTTCGAATAAAAGCTTGTGTTTAAGGTAAGCCTTTTTCTTTGCCATTTGTCCTAGGACATATACGCAATCATACGAGAACAAGGTCGAACTAGGATAAAGTTCAGTGATTTAATTTTTACATATTTATATTATATTTTATAAGTGCATTTACACATCCCGCTCTCCATTAAAGCATTTAAGAACGTGTTAATATAATTTTGAGTTAAATAAAAAATGGACGCTATGACTAAAGCTGTTACTGAGCTGAATGGGGCGGTAGGCGCAATTCTCGCTCAGTTAAAAGAGATAGATGGGCGTTTGAAGAAGGTCGAAGGCGCTAGTAACGTGGCCTCGGATTCTAGCCAATCTACTCAGGTTACTGATGCACCCCTACTTTGCGAGCCTAGGACGGAAGCTGATCTCAAGGAGATCAGCCGACTCCCTGACTGCGTGAAGGAATTGCAATCCTTCGATGGCAACCCAACGCAATATGTATCTTGGATACATAGTGTAGAGGGAATTTTAAAAGATTTCGCCATCATTAAAAACAAACCCATGTACCGCGCAATTCTCAAACATATAAGACAAAAGATTCGCGGAAATGCGGATTCTGCCCTAGTGTCATATAACATTTTCGACGATAATTGGGAAGAAATTAAGAGGATTCTTTCCCTTCACTATGCCGACAAGCGGGATATACGCACTCTTGAGCATCAGCTCAACCAACTCTCCCAAAGGGGTTCTCGGCTCGATGAGTTTTACGCGACCGTGAACCATCAGTTCTCCCTTATTATCAACAAAATAAAGACCGAGTCATATACGCAAGAAACGGTAAGCGCGTTGGTTGAAACGTATAGGAACCGAGCGTTGGATGTCTTTATAAGAGGGCTGAGTGGTGATCTGTCACGGATGATGATCGTGCAGAAACCAAGAACCCTTCCTGAAGCGTATGCTTCTTGTCTGGAAATTCAGAATCTGAATTTCCGTAACCATGTTATTCATCCAACTACATATAACAATACAATTACAGCTCCCCTAAACCAAATGTCCAATTCATATAATAGACCGCCTAATCAGCCCAGGCCAACAGTAACCCATAATCAGATATCTAGGTTGGACAGTAGACCACCGATTCATCCTAAACCTTATTATAAAACAGGCAGGAATTATCAAAACCATCCTACGACCTCAGGTAACCCACCAGGACTTGGTCCTAAGCCACACCCAAGAATGGAGGTGGATCACTCGGTTCAGACCAAACAGGTCAATTATGTGAACCGTCCAAAATCCCAAAACCCATTCAAACGTAGGGCAACCTCGGATAACTTTCCCAACAAGCACCAACGCCTTTATAACATAGCGGTAGAGGATGAAGTTGATCCAGAAGAATACTCCACTTCTGCGGAAGAGGCTGTTGAAGAGGCTGCTTGTGAGGAAATAAATTTTATGACAGGGGGCCATCCAGCGTACCATACTTAGAGTACGCAACTAAGGATGGAGCTTTGTTGAATTTCCTTGTTGATACGGGGGCCAACCAGAATTTCATAAGCTCAAAAATCAATCAGCCCACCACTCCAGTCGAAAAACCATTTAACGTACAGTCCGCTGCGGGAAAAATAGAAATTTCGCAATATGTCCAGGGAAGATTCTTTGCTCTAGCCGGTGACGATACTATCATCAAATTCTTTGTCCTACCTGGTCTTGATTCCTTCGATGGGATCATTGGGGATGACACGCTGAAAGAGCTTGAGGCAGTTATTGATAGGAAAAGGAATTTGCTAACAATAAGATCCGGCATACAAATCCCATTAAAAGAAAAGGTGTCACGCCAAGTGAACACAGTTTTTAGCGATGATCTTTCCCTTGAGGTTAGGCAGGGGTTACAAAAATTAATTGATAAATATGGACCGCTCTTTGGACCAATCAACGTAAATGAAGTAATTGACACTTCAATTCAGGCAGAAATTAGAACGAATACAACCGAACCTGTATATTCAAAGAGCTACCCATATCCATCATGCCTTAGAGAGGTGGTTGAAGAAGAGATAGCCAAACTTTTAGATGAAGGAATAATAAGACCTTCAAAAAGTCCCTATAATTCGCCAATCTGGGTCGTGCCCAAAAAACCCAAGGCGAATGGTGAAAAACAATATAGAATGGTTATCGATTATAAAAGACTGAATAGCATAACTATTTCTGACGCATACCCAATACCAGATATAAATGCTACACTTGCTAGCTTAGGGAATGCTCGGTACTTCACAACTCTCGACCTCACCTCAGGATTTCACCAAATCCCAATGAAACCCTCGGACATACCTAAAACGGCCTTTTCTACCATGAATGGCAAATACGAGTTTTTAAGACTGCCATTCGGGCTCAAGAACGCCCCGGCTATTTTCCAACGCACAATTGACGATGTGCTGAAGCCATTTATTGGAAAAATCTGTTACGTTTACATCGACGATATAATCGTCTTTAGTGATAATGAAGAGACACATTTGAAAAATCTCGACATGGTTCTTGGAAGGCTAAGCGAAGCGCACCTGAAGGTTAACCTTGAAAAGACACATTTCATGGACACAAACGTAGAGTTCCTTGGTTATATTATAACACCCGATGGTGTACGACCGGATAAAAGGAAAATTGAGGCAATTCGAAACATCCAACCTCCCGTTAATCTGAAGGAACTAAAATCGTTCCTCGGACTTACCTCCTATTACAGGAAGTTTATTCGGGACTACGCCAAGGTCGCCAAGCCCTTAACCAACTTAACAAGGGGTGAAAATGCCCAAGTTAAAGCCAACCAGTCGAAGAGAATACCAATCAGATTGGATAAATGTGCACTGAAGGCTTTCGATGAACTAAAATTACTACTTACTTCTGCAGAAGTCCTGGCATTCCCAGACTTCAATAAGCCATTTATTCTCACGACAGATGCTTCGAATTTAGCAATTGGCGCTGTTTTGTCACAGGGAGAAACAGGCAAAGAAAAACCCATAGCATTTATTTCAAGATCCCTGAGCGGTAGTGAAGAAAATTTCGCCACAAACGAGAAAGAAATGTTGGCGATAGTTTGGGCCTTAGACAATCTGAGGTCATATCTTTACGGAGCGAAAAAAATCCGCATATTCACTGACCATCAACCTCTAACTTACGCCCTTGGCAACCGCAATTACAACGCGAAGCTGAAGCGTTGGAAGGCCAGGATAGAGGAATACAACTGCGAGTTGATTTACAAACCCGGTAAATCAAATGTCGTAGCAGACGCTCTCTCTAGACTTAGAATTAGTAACGAGCACTCGACCGTCTCAGCGAAAGCTGAAACGGAATACCAAGTGAATGCGTTGCATAACGATTCCTCAACGGAATCTGCCTCCCAGGAAAATTTCCACTGGAATGATGATATATCCCAAACTAACACAGCCTCAGAGCATGTCTCCTCTACGGAACATCCTAATGACGAAGCAGCTTCCACTGAATCTGCTAATGAAACGATGCATAGTGCGGAGCAGGACGCAACAGATCTGATTCCACATGTTGAGGCACCCCTTAATGTTTTTCGGAATCAGATAATTATAAATGTTGCGAAACATGCTGATAATTATGAGGAACCGCATCCCGGTTATTCAAGACACTACACTGCAACCCCGTATTTGGACAAAGAAGCCTTGACAGATATTCTAAAGGCAAGGCTACAGCCTAACATTGTCAACGGCATTAAGATTCCGGAACTTTGTATGGAGTTGTTGCAGAAAGTGTACTTAGAAACTTTTTTGAACTATAAAATCAGATTGACCCAGAGGTTGGTAGAGGATGTCAAGGACGAGAATCGAGTGTGGGAACTCATTAGTAAAGAACACAAACGAGCACATAGAAATGCACGAGAAAATAAAGAACAACTTCTCGAGAAATATTATTTCCCAAAAATGAATAGCTTGATAACACGATACGTGAAGTCCTGCGACATCTGCCTCGCCAATAAATACGATAGACACCCGGCAACTCCAATGTTTCAGCCTACCCCAGTTCCGTCCTATCCCTGTGAAATACTTCACATGGACATTATGGAAATTCAGGGGGAAAAGTTCATCTCATGCATCGACAAATTCTCTAAATTTGCCAAACTGTTCCATATAAAGAATAAGTCTTCTCTCTATCTTAGGGATAAAGTGATAAAAATTCTTCACTACTTCACTGTCCCAAAGATGCTAGTCACGGACAACGAGAGAAGTTTCCTTAGTCCTATAATGGTTAACTTCATAAAAATGCTCGATATTCAAATGTATCAGACACCCGTCAATAGAAGTGAAGTTAATGGTCAAGTTGAGAGATTTCACTCAACGATCCTAGAAATCTATCGATGCTTGAGAGCTGAATACAAAGAGTTAAAACTAAGAGAACTGTTGAATATCGCTGTTGACCGGTATAACAACACGGTCCACTCTGTCACTGAACGGAAACCATCCGATATGTTTTTTAACAGAAGTACTAGAGTGAACTTTCAAAATATGGCAAATTTCAGAATAAAAGTTAACCAAGAGTTGAGGGAAAAAATACGACAAAAACAAAAAATCAGGAATAGATGGTACAATAAAAAGAAGTCAAGTCCTAAAAAATTTAAAAAAGGGGATATAATTTACACTTCCTTCAAGAGGATTCAGGGCAAGCATAAGCCTCTATATCGGAAGGAAGTTGTGGCCAAGGATAATAGGGTCACTGTTATAACAGATACAGGTCGGAAAATACACAAGACACAAGTAAAGAATAGATAAAGTTATAAAGCACATTCACAAATGAAATAACACGCACATAGAAAAAACTAGACATGCACATATATGTATGTTTTAACCATTATATGTACATGTAAAATTCGAAAAGTAACAAAGCACATAGAAAAGAAAGCACATACACACATAAAAAAGATTAAATAAAAATGCATACTGCAAAAAGAATAAACCAAAACTATATATGCCTATATATATATATATACATAGAAAATATATAAAAAAAAAAAAAAAAAAAAAAAAAAGGGGAAGGATGACTTATCCTAAAAATTAAAATCTAAAAAAGCCCCAAAACCTTAGTTCCAAAAAGTAAAATAAAAAAAAAAAAGAAAAATATCTATTAACATTAATAATTCTCTAATCCTTTTCTAGCATCAAAATTATTTCTATAAAATTATTCTTTTATTATAAGCGTAGAAGTTTATTCTGTATATTAGATAATGTTACTAGTATAACCTAGTTTGTAAGGCTACAATTATATAAATTTATACAATTATTATCTCTTTCTCACATAAATAAGATTAACCATTATGCTAGCAACAACTGCTGAGGGACTAAACATCTTCAACTACAAAGAGCCGCTAATTTCGCTGAAAGAAGGCAGAGGATGGATAATTGATGGTAATTTCAAGATGGTGCACGTGATTAACCTTGGATACTTCGAGGAAATGCTTGGGAAACTGGACGAAATTATTGCCAATGATCTTAAAGAACAGGATCGTAAGCATTTAATCCAGTATCACCTCAATCAAACTAGGGATCGCATAGATCTCTTGAAGGGGAAATTGATTCGCAAAACAAGATCTATTAACTGGATAGGAAGTGCCTGGAAGTGGATAGCGGGTAACCCTGACGCAGCAGATTGGGACCAAATCCTTCAAACTGAAGAAAAAATAATCAGCAACAATAATCAGCAGTATAAAATAAACAACAAGATCTTCGGCATCACTGCAGAGATAACGGGAAAAATCAATCTCCTTATAAGCAGGGTCAACAATGGTATAAGGGATGCTATTTCTGGTAGAATCGAACAACACATTCTAAACGAAATACTCGTTATTAAAGGAGAAATAAATGAGATCGTACGCGCTTGCCAGATCGCTAAAAAAGGCCTGATTAACACCAATCTCTTGGATAAGGAGGAAATTGGTAGGCTTGTCAATGAAATTGAAACTCTACCTTATACCAACGAGATCGAGGCAATAGAGTATGGGACACCAGCTGTTTTTACTAACGAAACGATGTTGCTCTACGTATTATCCATGCCGAAGGTTAGAAAGGATGAATTCAACCTCCTTCAAACAAGAGCCTCGATCATAGGGAACAAGCAGATTGACCTTAATTTCAATAAAATGCTAGTCAACCACCAAGAGACGTATGGCATAATAGATAATTGCCTCACGATAAGCAACACAACGGTTTGTGGTGAAACTGCACTAGAAAAGGTTCATGAGGAAGATTGCGTTGCAAGACTTTTGAAAGGAGGTTCGGCAACTTGTTCTTACCATACAAACGCAAAAGAGGTCATTGAGCTCATAAATTCGGATACCATCTTCCTGACTAATTTTAAAGGTGAAGTCAGATCCAATAACTTCCAAAGAATTCTTGAAGGGACCTTTATCATTCAGATCCAAAACGAAACGGTACACCTGAACAATAAAACATTCAGAAACCACACGATAACGGTCCTACAACCCCTACCGCCTGCTCTAGCGAACATTACCAGGCAGGATAACAAGCTGGATCTGGGTTACGTGCACAACATTGGCCTCAGGAACATCGAACGCCTTAGTAACCTTGATAAAAGATTTAAGATCTCCCTGATAACAGAAGCTGCGATAATCCTAGTGTTCGTCATTACAATACATTACCTTTGGCGAAAGATGCACGCTAAAATCAGCTTCCCATCAATTCAGACAACAGCAAATCCAGTTCCAATTCAACGACAGCATCCTACCCCACAGAAACAGCGTAACCAGTCATCGATTTCTGACGTCATAGCTGATCTACGGGACGTAGACCTTTAAAGGGGGAGGAGTTAACACATCGCATTTGCATGCGCCCCGTTATAATTTGCTGAGCCAGCAAATCATGTTTGAACAAATTATGATTTCCCACGATTGGTGGATATCACATAACGGCGCATAACAATGCATTGGGGTAAATGCACCGGGAACCTTCAAGGTCGCTGATTCAGCGAATCATCGTAGGACGGCATAGCATATGGTTAAGCTTAGGCATAGGGAATTAGTTTTAAGTAGAATTAGTCTTGTTTGGATAGTAGCAGAATAAAGTCACTTAAACTGAATTACATAGATTTCGTTTTATTCGTAAGTCGAACAGTTGGGCCAGCCCCTAGGCTGGCGTTCGCGTTTTTTTTAATATAACGGATCGCACATCCGTTTATTTACTTATTTATCCATTTACGTTTTCAAATTTGTATTTTTTCTCAATTATTTGATTATTTTTCTCGCTTAGATTGACATTCGTTAAATTAAATTAATTAAATTTCTTAACCTACATATAAACCACTTTTTTGTATCAGAATATACATTATATCTGATTGTATTCATCTGTGATTATTATTTATTTATTTTTCTTTTTTATTTCTATATCTAAATATTGCTAAATAGTTCTAAGTTTTAATACACACTCCTTAACCATTATTATTTTTTTTTTTTTATTTTTTCTTTAAATTGAAGGTTTTTATCAAAATTTTCCTTCAGAATGTAACTTTTCTCTTGTCAGAATAAACTTATAATAATGTTAAAAAAAATTATTCAGTAGAAAGATATAATATACCTAAATATCAAATCTCTGTGTTAACTGAGCGGTAGCAAACTATGTAATTTGTATAATTTAAAGAATGAAATAAAAAATCTATCTATCCATCTATCAAATTAGGATTTCTTAGAGAGAAATAGGAATGGATTGTTGCAGAAAAAAACTTGAACCAAAATTTGTTCGAAATTGTAGGTAGGTACGTAGGTATATAGGTAATTTCAATGGTACTTGGATGTAATTAAAAAAAAAAGAACAAATAGCTTTCGAGCTATAAGCAAAAAACTGCCACATATGAATTTTTGTACCACTCTTTGCACACTCAAAAACATAAAGCAGGAAAAATGAAAAAATCAAAACTACCCCACAAATTGCTCGCTAATAATAGTCCAGTCCGTGAAGGGGAAAAAATAGCATCACCTCAAAACAACTCAACAGTTTTGAAACTTGGAACGCTTATTGAGAATGGTCTAGTGATGAAATGTACAAAAGTCTCCATGAATCCGAGTCGAGCTCTAGCGGCAAGAACGTGCAACATTTTTATTTTTTCGTTTTTCGTGTTTATTTTAGAAAATATTTGTCTTATCAAAATTTTTCAGAGAACAAAACAATATTAATTATGACCAAATTTTCCATATCTTTTTATAGGTAATTGAAAAATTATTGGGCGCCAAAAATTGGTGCCTACTTTTTTTAAATTGCCTCTAAAGCGCTACATTTTATATTCGCTTTTATGAAATGTGGCAAGGTTGACTTACGAGCTTTTAATGGAAAAGAAATTTTTGAATACACCCAAATTCGCATCAACCCCAAATCATATAGTGTACCAAAGCGGGGGGTTGCAGGGGGCAGCACTATTTATACGGCGTAATAAAAGTAATGTTAGTAATTTTCAATTTTCTCTAAAACTAGAGGACATAAAACTATTTAGTTTTCAGTTTTTGATTAAGAATTTATTAGGGCGAAGAATTAAAAAAATAATACAAAATTTGGGAGCGGGTCGAAATGCTGTATTTGAAAATACTGTATGGTCAAAATTCTGTATGATACTGTATGGTCATAATACTGTATGGTCATAATACTGTATGGTTAATATTCTGTTTTTCAAAATACTGTTTTTCAAAATACTGTATATTCATAATACTGTATGATCAAAATGCTGTATCTCATAATAGGTTAGGTTGGGTTAGGAGGGGTGTGCACAGCACAGGGCTGTTGCGTACACGGGGGCCTGTCTGTCCATTGTGGTCCCCTTACAATAAGAAAGCAGAGATGCTCCTAAGCTAATGATTCAGATAGACTGGCTCATTTACGAACCAGCCTGTGCTATCTATGAATTTCCTCATATTTACCATTGAGACCTGCGCTAGATCGTCCAGTTCTCCAACAAACCTGTTTCCCAAGTAACAGAGGCGGCTTGTTTGGAGGTTTGGACAATCGCAGAGCAGGTGTTTAATGGTTTCTATTTCTTCTACATCCTGACAGCTCCTACAACAGTCGGGTCCGAGTACACCCAATCTGGTGGCCATTGTGCCAATGGCGCAGTGACCCGTTACTCAGCGATAGAATATACTGAGTTTCCTTTTCATTAATTCTAGGCCATAAACTTCTAGAGATAGCGCAATCGTTCCTGGTAATCCAGGATTTATTGATTTGCTCTTTCGTTATTAGGTCCATTTTCGTTTTAATTACGCCGATCGGGATGTCTAATCCCGTGTCTAATTGGCTACTACTGTTTCCATTCGACAATGATCCCTTCCTTGCTAGTTCATCTGCTATATCATTCCCTTCTATATTGCTATGTCCAGGAACCCAGCAGAGTTTGACTCGGTTAGTGTTGCAAATTTTGTACAGTATGCCTCGACATTTTGCCACTGTTTTGGATCTTATGGTCTCACTGGCTATTGCTTTGATCGCAGCTTGGCTGTCCACGAAAAAAGTGATCTCCGACGAGATCAGTTTTTTCTTGTATACCAATTCTGCCGCTTTATGAATAGCATAAATCTCTGCCTGAAAGACACTACACTCATCTGGGAGTTTATATGATTATCTAATATTAAGGGCCTCACAGAACACCCCCGCACCTGTTCCTTCTTCCATTTTTGACCCGTCAGTATAGAAGGGGATACCCTGTTCACTAATTAGTGAGTTGGGTTCCCATCCATGTCTTTCGGGTATTGAAATAGAGAAGTGTTTGTTAAAATCCATCAAGTCCACATCAAGTCCAGCCACTGTGTCATACCTTCGTTGGATAGACCCATGACCATAGGTGCTGTGCTTCCAAGAGCCCAGTTCTTTGAGTATCTCATAATACTGTATCTCAAAATTATTCATCTCAAAATGCTGCATGAGCAAAAAACACTGTATCTCAAAATTCTGTATCTAAAAACAAAATTATTTTTGCATAATTCCGTTCTTAAACTTACATTATAAAAAAACAAAAAGCAGAACTCGATTTAGGAATATTTATATCATTTATTGAAAATCCAAACAAATGTAAAACCAGAATACATACATTAATAAGTCATAAATAAGTAAATAGATAATAAGCAATAATATCTATAAATAACTATATCTATGTATTGTATGTAGAAATGCATTAACAAAAACAAAGTAATGACAAGTTACAACAAAACAAATCAAATTCCTTGTACATTAATGATAACCAAAGGAATTAAGTTAAGATTATAAGCAAAGCTTTAATGCTAACCTAGATTTTTTGTTATTCTTTTTAAGTAACCAATATGGTTTATATCATTAATCTTTCACATTACACGCCGTGCAATTTTTTTATTTCTAAGAACAGTTTTCTTCTTTTTACGAATATGTTCACCATTTGTAACCCTTTCCACTTGCGCTTTTGCAATTGTTTATGCAATTGTTGATTATGATCAAAACAATTCATGTAAAAATGTGAGATAGATACAAACAATTAAGAAGAAGAAAATGAGAGAGAGAGAGAAAATAAGAACAAGATATCATTTATTTTGTTTTAATGAATTCAAAGCCTCATGAATTATCATAGGTACATGTTATTGTTCAAGGGAAGTTTATCAGAATATTATGCTAATGAATTATTATTATGGTATATTCTTAAAAACAGTATTTTGTTTTCAAAATTCTGTATTTGAAAATGCTGTAAATAGGCTGAAAAATAAAAATCGTTTTGGTAATTTAAAAAAGTGCGCACTTTTTTACATTTTCAAAACGATTTTTATTTTTCAGCCTATTTACAGCATTTTCAAATACAGAATTTTGAAATACAGAATTTTGAAATGCAGAATTTTGACCAACCAGAATTTTGAAATACAGAATTTTGACTTACAGTATTTTGATCATACAGTATTTTGTACATACAGTATTTTCAAATACAGTATTTTGAGATACAGTATTTTAAATACAGTATTATGACCCATACAGTATTTTGACCCCAACCCATACAATTTTTAGGTTTTGAAAAATTAAACTTACTTTTTATGATTTTTTCCACTTTTTATGGTTAAAAATTCGTTTTTTTTTTTCAAAATCTGTTCATATATTTCTCTTGATTTTAAAACTTGCTAATAAAAATTGGCTTAAAAAAAAGTAAAATAGGAACTTACTTGTAAGTATTACCGTTATTTTTTTAAATATTTTTTCCGCTTTATGTAAGTACTTTGTCTATGAACTGCCCCTCCTCCCGCCCAAAAAATGCTTGAATTTAACTGTTCTACTCCCCCAATTTTTCAAACAAAAGTAACTTGAATTTATGTTTGTTTTCCTTTTTTTGGAAGATTAACTTTTTATTTAATTTCAAGTCAAGAAAGTATATAACTAACGAAAAACTGTAAAAAAAAATTTAAGGGAATTGTGGTTTTCTTGTCATTTTGATGACGACTAAGCATTATTAGTCCTTCGTGGCATAGGTAATGGTTAGTGTGTTTGACTGTCATGCCAAAGGAGTTGGTTCGATTTCCAGCAGTGTCACCTAAAAACAGAAATGTTTTTCCTGAGGTACTGCCGTTCGGACTCGCAAAAAACTGTAGAAACCCTCTATTCCTGCCACCAACACGCACATTTTCGCCATTAAGCCCCCCAAATGGTTTCCGTTTTCAATTTCTAAATTCTTTATTTAAAAGCTACCCCCTACTGAAAACCAAAAGCTTTTGCGACGTCTTGTTCATTTGATATTTGCAATCAAAGTAATTTTTTGCAGTTTCAACGCAATCCGTTATTTGCGAATATCTAACGAACGGTACATTTAAAAATGTTGCGGTCTTCAGTGCTGAAGAGGTAATGAACACACCTTTCCAAAAATGTAAAAATTTCATCACAAAATTTTTTCATGGACTCCGAAAAAAAGCATGGACTAGGTACCCTCTTGCCGTTTTTTTCAAAAAAAAAATTACTTTTTCTAAAATGTCAATGAAATAAATCATGACATACCTTTTTGGAAAGGTCAATTCAAATTTAATCAATAAATCCAAACCAAATTTTTTTTCATGGTCTGGTTTAGGAAATATTAACATCCAAAGTGATTTTACCGATTTTCTCCCACAAAGCTACCCACCTTAGTGTCTTTGGATGGCGATAATTCCTAAACCAAGCGCCAAAAAAAAAAAAAAAAATTTTTTATTAGAAATTTTTCAGAGCTTTCCAAAACTGGAAACCTAAACCTTCTAGCGTATCTGGTTCTCAAAATATATGCTTCCAAAGTTATATTTTATTTTTTGCGTTATTTGATTTATTAGCCTGAAAATGCCTTTGGATAGAGATATTTTCGCCATTCCAAATGGTTTCCGTTTTCAATGTCTAAATTCTTTATTTAAAAGCTACCCCCTACTGAAAACCAAAAGCTTTTGCGACGTCTTGTTCATTTGATATTTGCAATCAAAGTAATTTTTTGCAGTTTCAACGCAATCCGTTATTTGCGAATATCTAACGAACGGTACATTTAAAAATGTTGCGGTCTTCAGTGCTGAATAGGTAATGAACACACCTTTCCAAAAATGTAAAAATTTCATCACAAAATTTTTTCATGGATTCCGAAAAAAAGCATGGACTTCAAACTGCATAAAATTACTTTGATTGCAAATATCAAATGAACTAGACATCGCAAAAGCTTTTGGTTTTCAGTAGGTGGTAGCTTTTAAATAAAGAATTTAGAAATTGAAAACGGAAACCATTTGGGGGGCTTAATGGCGAAAATATCTCTATCCAAAGGCATTTTCAGGCTAATAAATCAAATAACGCAAAAAATAAAATATCACTTTGGAAGCGCATATTTTGAGAACCAGATATGCTAGAAGGTTTTGGTTTCCAGTTTTGCAAAGCTCTGACAAATTTCTATCCAACAAATTTTTTTTTTTCGACGCTTGGTTTAGGAATTATCGCCATCCAAAGACACTAAGGTAGGTAGCTTTGCGGGAGAAAATCAGTAAAATCACTTTGGATGTTAATATTTCCTAAACCGGACCATAAAATAAAATTTGGTTTGGATTTATTGATTGGGTTTGAATTGACCTTTCCAAAAAGGTATATCATGATTTATTTCATTAACATTTTAGAGAAAGTAATTTTTTTTTTGAAAAAATGGCAAGGGGGTAGTCCATGCTTTTTTTCGGAATCCATGAACAAATTTTTTGATGAAATTTTTACATTTTTGGAAAGGTGTGTTCATTACCTATTCAGCACTGAAGACCGCAACAATTTTAAATTTACCGTTCGTTAGATATTCGCAAATAACGGATTGCGTTGAAACTGCATAAAATTACTTTGATTGCAAAAATCAAATGAACTAGACGTCGCAAAAGCTTTTGGTTTTCAGTAGGGGGTAGCTTTTAAATAAAGAATTTAGAAATTGAAAACGGAAACCATTTGGAGGGCTTAATGGCGAAAATATATCTATCCAAAGGCATTTTCAGGCTAATAAATCAAATAACGCAAAAAATAAAATATCACTTTGGAAGCGTATATTTTGAGAACCAGATATGCTAGAAGGTTTTGGTTTCCAGTTTTGGAAAGCTCTCACAAATTTCTATCCCACAAAAATTTTCTTTTATTTTTACGACACTTTGTTTATGAACTATCGCTATCCAAAGACACTGACGTTTAGCGTCTTGAAATAAAGAAAACAAAATATATTTTGACTTTTTGTCAATATTTTAGGCCAAACATCAACAGGCTGCATAGAAATTGAGTTTTTACGAAGCATTAAGAAATTGGCAAACAAATTTATGATTTTGAGAATTTTTTAATCCATTTTAATCGTAGCCAATCTTGGATGGAGTTTGACGTTTGGCATTTTGAAATTAAGAAAAAAAACTTTTATTTTGACGTTTCGTTAGTATTTCGTGCCAATCAACAGGCTGCAAAGAAATCGATTTATTATGAAGCATCAAGAAAATGGCAAACAAATTAATGTTTTTGAGGGCTTTTTGAACCATTTTAATTGTGGACATCCTTGGATGGAATTTGACGTTAAGCGTCTTGAAATATTGAAGGTAAACCATATTTTGATGTTTCATGAATATTTCGTTTCAAATCGATTTTTTATGAAGCATTAAGAAAATGGCCAAAAAATTATGTTTTTATGATTTGAAATTTATTTTTAAGAATTTGACATTTAGTGGGGTCTCGAAAAAAGAGAAAATTGATATTTCGACATTTTACGTGATTTCTGTTATAATAAATTTACGTTTTAAAAATACTCTAGCGTACATAGACCAAAGTTATATGCAAGTTTTTGCTTATTTCTTTTCGGGCAAATAAAAATTCATGTTTTTTTAACATTAGAATTATTCTAGTTTCTGTAGCAAACCTTAGAAAATATGATAAAAAACAATATTTCTCTGTTTTATAAACAGTGTAAATTGGTTAAAATTAGTATTTTATTGCATAAGTTTCTGCTTTGTTATTTCTTTGGTAAGTTTTAATTTTAAGAGACAATGTTTGATCTATTATGCGAAATTTTTTAATTTTCCCAGTTGGAATCACTTTTCCATAGTAAATTTCAATGGAAATGGCTAAAAGTTACGTTTCCTAATGTAGATCATAAATATTTTTGCAACTTGAATGCCTTAATACAAAAATAAATATTTTTCTATATGCAAATTTTCTCCCAATTTTTTAATTTTAATTTTAATTAATTTAAATTTTTTGGGTTGCGTGTGAATTTTCTGGATGTAAAACATCGATCTTTATGATAAAAATGGCGTTTGAATTAGATTTTCCGTTCTTAAATAATCACAGACGTATTGATTTTATTCAATGCTTTGAAGTTTATCTTTTTTATAACATCTCAAAGGTATTATACATTTTAAAAGAATTTGATAAATAACTTTTCAGATACTTTTACAATGTTTTCGGAAACATTATTTCGCATTATATAATAGAACAGAAAAAGATAAAGTAACTATAAAAGCAACTTCGAAGAAACCTTATTCAAGTTATTGTAAATTGCTTTAAACTTTTATTTCTTGTTTTAGCCATGTAACAAAGCATAAGCATTTCTGCAATATTGATGTGTAAACATCTTAGCGATAGCTCCCGGTATGGGGAAAATTGAAAATCGAATGCAACGGAAATGGTTATATGTTCCGGTTTGAACAATTTTGTTTGTTGTAGGTAAGGTAAACTCGAATAGGTAACGTAGTTTTCGTTTGATACTTAATGGTTTTGGTATTTGCTAAGTGGAGTGAATTCCTTACACCCCGAATTGAATTGAATTTTATTGAGACTTTAGAAAAATTACAATGTTTACAATTCTATGATAAACTTCTTGGCAAAGCTATGTATACTGCGGCAGTATTGCCTGCTTTATCGAGCTAGAAAGGTTGCCTCGTGGCTTTCAATTTTATGTTTTCTTTGCCTGCTCAAGGGACATAAGTATTTCGGTTATGTGCTGGCTTATGGGTGCAACGGTTATACACATGTATACAGACTCGCTGAGCGGACAACGAGCGGACGCTGAGCAGATGCTGAGCGGACGCTGAGTGGAGGTGGAGCAGACGCCGAGTGGAGGCGGAGCGGAGGTGGAGTGGAGGCAGAGCGGAGGCGGAGTGGAGGCGGAGTGGAGTCGGAGCGGATGCGGAACGGAGGTGGACTGAATGCGGAGCGGAGGCGGAGCAGATGCGGAGTGGAGGCGAAGTGGAGGCGGAGTGGAGGCGGAGTGGAGGCGGAGCGAATGCCGAGCGGAGGCGGAGCGGACGCCGAGCAGACTCTGAGACGAGGTGGAGTGGATGCGGAGTGGATGCTGAGTGGAGGTGGAGCGGATGCTGAGCAGATGCTGAGTGGATGCCGAGCGGATGCCGAGCGGATGCCGAGCGGATGCCGAGCGGATGCCGAGCGGATGCCGAGCGGACGCTAAGCGTATGCTGAGCGGAGGCGGAGCGGACGCCGAGCAGACGCTGAGACGAGGTGGAATGGATGCGGAGTGGAGGCTGAGTGGAGGTGGAGCGGATGCTGAGCGGACGCTGAGCGTAGACGGAGCGGACGCTGAGCGGATGCTGAGCGGAGGTGGAGTGGATGCCGCGCGGATGCCCAGCGGAGGCGGAGAGGAGGTGGAGTGGATGCTGAGCGGACTCTGAGCAGAGGCGGAGTGGATGCCGATTGGAGGCGGATCGGATGCTGAGTGGAGACGGAGCGGACGCCGAGCGGAGCGAAGCGGATGCCGAGCGGAGGTGGAGTGAATGCTGAGCGATCTGAGTGGAGGCAAAGCAGACACCGAGCAGAGGTGGAGCGGATGCCAAGCGGAGGTGGAGCGAATGCCGAGCGGAGGCGGAGCGGACGCTGGGCAGACGCTGAGACGAGGCGGAGTGGATGCCGAGCGGAGGTGGAGTGGATGCTGAGCGGACGCTGAGTGGAGGTGGAGCGGAGGCGGAGTGGATGCCAAGCGGAGGCGGAGCGAATGCCGAGCGGAGGTGGAGCGGACGCCAAGCAGACGCTGAGATGAGGTGGAGCGGATGCAGAGTGGAGGTGAAGTGGACGCAGAGCAGATGCAAAGCGGACGCTGGGCGGATGCTGAGCGGACGCTTAGACGAGGCGGAGCGGAGGCGGAGTGGACGTGGAGCGGAGGTGGAGTGGAGGCGGAGCAGAGGTGGAGTGGAGGCGGAGCGGAGGTGGAGCGGACGCCTAGCGGAGGCGGAGTGAAGGTGGAGTGGAGGTGGAGCGGACGCCGAGTGGAGGTGGAGTTGATGCCGAGCGGAGGCGGAGCGGATGCTGTGTGGACGCTGAGTGGAGGTGGAGTGGACCTCGAGCGGAGGCGGAGCGGACGCCGAGTGGAGATGGAGCGGAGGTGGAGCGGAGGATGATCGGAAGCGGAGTGGAAGGAAGCGGAGTGGAGGTGGAGAGGATGCGGAGCGGAGGCGAAGCGGAAGCGAAGCGGAAGCGAAGCGGACGCGGAGTGGAGGCGGAGCGTAGGCGGAGTGGAGGCGGAGCGGAGGTTGAGCGGATGCCGAGCGGACGCTGAGACGAGGCGGAGCGGATGCCGAGCGGAGGTGGAGCAGATGCTGAGTGGACGCTGAATTGAGGTGGAGCGGACGCCGAGCGGAGGCGGAGCGGATGCCAAACGGAGGCGGAGTGAATGCCGAGCGGAGGCGGAGCGGACGCCAAGCAGACGCTGAGATGAGGTGGAGCGGATGCAGAGTGGAGGTGGAGTGGACGCAGAGCGGATGCAAAGCGGACGCTGGGCGGATGCTGAGTGGACGCTGAGACGAGGCGGACCGGAGGCGGAGCGGATACCGAGCGGAGGCGGAGCGGATGCTGAGCGAACGCTGAGCAGAGGTTGAGCGGACGCCGAGCGGAGGTGGAGCGGAGGCAGAGTTGAGGCGGAGTGGAGGTGGAGCGGAGGCGGAGCGGAGGTGGAGTGCACACCGAGTGGAGGCAGAATGGAGGCGGAGTGGAGGCGGAGCAGAGGCGGAGTTGATGCCGAGCGGAGGCGGAGCGGATGCTGAGCGGACGCTGAGTGGAGGCAGAGCAGATGCCGAGTGGATGCCGAGCGGATGCTGAGTGGGCGCTGAGCGGAGGCGGAGTGGATGATGAACGGAGGCTGAGCGGAGGTGGAGTGAAGGCCGAGCGGAGGCGGAGCGGATACCGAGTGGAGGCGGAGCGGATACCGAGCGGAGGCGGAGTGGATGCTGAGCGGACGCTGAGAAGAGGTTGAGCGGACGCCGAGCGGAGGTGGAGTGGAGGCAGAGTTGAGGCGGAGTTGAGGGAGCGGAGGTGGAGTGCACGCCGAGCGGAGGCAGAGTGGAGGCGGAGTGGAGGCGGATTGGATGCCGAGTGGAGGCTGAGCGGATGCTGAGCGGACGCTGAGCGGACGCTGAGTGGAGGTGGAGTGGATGCCGAGCGGATGCCGAGCGGATGCTGAGCGGATGCTGAGCGGAGGCGGAGCGGATGCTGAACGGACGCTGAGCGGATGCTGAGTGGAAGCGGAGCGGAGGCGGAGCGGAGGCGGAGTGGATGCCGAGCGGAGGCAGCGGACGCCGAATGGAGGCGGAGCGGATGCCGAGCGGAGGTGGAGCGGATGCTGAGCGGATGCCGAGCGGAGGTAGCGCGGATGCTGAGCGGAGGCGGAGCGGATGCCGAGTGGAGGTGAAGTGGATGCTGAGCGGAGGTGGAGTGGATGCCGAGTGGAGGCGGAGCGGATGCTGAGCGGACGCTGAGTGGAGGTGGAACGGACGTCGAGCGGAAACGGAGCGGAGGCGGAGCGGATGCTGAGCGGACGCTGAGCAGGGGTTGAGCGGACGCGGAGGTTGAGCGGATGCTGAGCGGAGGCGGAGTAGATGCTGAGCGGATGCTGAGCGGATGCTGAGTGGAGGCGCAGCAGACGCCGAGAGGAGGTGGAGCGGAGGCGTAGCGGATGCCGAGTAGAGGTGGAGTGGATGCCGAGCGGAGGTGGAGCGGATTCTGAGCGGAGGCGGAGTGGATTCTGAGCGGTAGCTGAGCAGAGGTGGAGCGGACGCTGAGCGGAGGCGGAGCGGAGGTGGAGCGGATGCTGAGTGGACACCAAGCAGACGCTGAGACGAGGCGGAGCGGATGCGGAGGGGAGGACGCTGAGCGGTAGCCGAGCGGAGGTGGAGCGGATGCCGAGCGGAGGCGGAGTGGAGGCGGAGCGGAGGGGGAGCGGAGGTGGAGCTGAGGTGGAGCGGAGGCGGATCGGACGCCGTGCGGAGAAGGAGCGGAGGCGGAATGGAGGTGGAGTTGAGGTGGAGCGGAGGCGGAGTGGAGGCGGAGCGGAGGCCGAGTGGACGCCGAGTGGAGGTGGAGCGGATGCCAAGTGGACGCTGAGCGGACACCGAGCGGACGTTGAGTGGATGCAAAGTTGATGCTGGGCAGATGCTGAGTGGACGCTGAAACGAGGCGGAGCGGATGCCGAGCGGAGGTGGAGCGGATGCTGAGCGGACGCTGAGTCGAGGTGGAGCGGACGCCGAGCGGAGGCGGAGTGGATGCCAAGTGGAGGTGGAGCGAGTGTCGAGCGGAGGTGGAGCGGAGGCGGAGTGGAGGCGGAGTGGAGGCAGAGCGGAGGCGGAGTGGACGCCGAGTGGAGGTGGAGCGGATGCCAAGCGGATGCCGAGCGGATGCCGAGTGGATGCAAAGTGGACGCTGGGCAGATGCTGAGTGGACGCTGAGACGAGGCGGAGCGGATGCCGAGTGGAGGTGGAGCGGATGCTGAGCGGACGCTGAGTAGAGGTGGAGTGGACGCCGAGCGGAGGCGGAGCGGATGCCAAATGGAGGCGGAGCGAATGCCGAGCGGAGACGGAGCGGATGCCGAGCGGAGGCGAAGTGGAGGCGGAGCGGAGGCGGAGCGGAGGTGGAGCGGAGGCGGAGTGGAGGCGGGCGGAGGGTGAGCGGAGGCGGAGCGGACGCTAAGCGGAGGTGGAGCGAAGGCGGAGCGGAGGCGGGGTGGAGGCGGAGCGAACGCCGAGCGGATGCGGAGCGGAGGCAGAGTGGAGGCGGAGCGGAGGCGGAGTGGAGGCGGAGCGAAGGCGGAGCGGATGCCGAGCGGAGGTGGAGCGGATGCTGAGCGGACGCAGAGCGGAATTGGAGCGGATGCCGAGCGGAGGCGGAGTTGAGGCTGAGCGGACGCCGAGCGGACGACGAGCGGACGCCGAGCACAACCTTCCTCTTTCGAGACCAAATCCAAATTCTCAGAATGCTCATCTTGAATGCTCATCTTGACTTGATTGGATGTCAGAGTTATTTCTCTGCAATTATATTTTGACAGAGATATTTGATATAAATTTTAACAGATCAATATTTTTTTGCTTTTTTTCTAGAAATTTAATTTTTTGTGTCCTATTTTGTATCCTTATGCCGGGCTTACACGATTGGAAAACTGGCAGTATAATGACAAAGGCAACAACAAAAGAATGGACAAATTCATTCTTTATGTCATTATACTGGCAGCTTTCCAGTCGTGTAAATCCGGCATTATGCTGCTTTTGATGTTAATCTCTGTAATCACGGTTGGCAATTTTTGTTTCTGATAATAGCTGCGTTTTTTTCCATGTCCATATGGATTTTGGCGAAAAAAAAACATCTGGACATTTCAACATTTGTTAACCTTTTGCATTGGTCTGCCATTTTGTTTTGAATTACCGTTTTTATCGGGACAAAAGTTAATTATCTGGACTTAGCTAACTCTATATGGACATAGTTGTTACTGTATTAAACATTTTAATTTTTGTGCTTTGTTGTCGTTTTTTTCACACAATTTTATTTGGGTATTCAAAAAACACAACTATTAAGTGTTATTTGCAGTTTCGTGATTTCAAATGTCATAACATGATTTGCCAAGTGGTGCGTTCTTTTATGTTTCTCTAGTTAGCTGTGGTTAATGTGTCAAAAAGAAGAGTTGCAATGTCATAGTTAAAAAGTTACTGAGAGTTACTTTTCATTTAGGAATGACAAAAGTTAAACCAAGATGGTTAAAAAAAAATTCAAAAAAATTTGGAATTAAAAATCAAGAAAAAATCGTGATTTTATTAGATTTATTGAAAAGAACTTTTATCAGCACTTCGAAAATGCATAAATTTTTCAAATTTAACTACAATTAACTTCAATCTACCACAAAATTCAATATTTTAGCAAAATATTTGCAATTTTATTGTATCATTCATTACTACCATATATTCATTTAATTTGAACATTTCTGTGATACATTTAATTATTTATTTATTTGTTTGTTTATTAATTGATTAATTAATTTACTTATCTATTAATTTATTTATTAATTAATTTATTTACTTGTTTGTTTTTCTATTTATTAATTAATAGCTAATAGATCGATTTTGGGATCTAAATACCATTATTTTTGACTTTGAGGTTTTAATTTTAAGATCCCAATCCCGATTTTATTTTATTCAACAAAAGTCTTAAGTAACGGTCGAGAATTTTATAATTTCTAGTCTCTAAAGCTTCTATCAAATTGAATGGCAGAGCATTCAAAGTTGAACATCATTTTAACTGAACATTTTTGTCAAAACTTTATGACTATGATTTTAATCTTTTTTATATACGATGCTTCCAAAAAATAAAACAGTATTGTATACCAAAATTTTCAAAACAATTTTCTATGGATCTTAAAAAAATGTTTCCATATTTGTTTTGGAAATCAAACATATAGAAAACGACATGATCGATAGTTTTGAAACTTGATACTTAAGAGTTTTTTAATACTTTCTAAAATATTTTAAGAAAAGATTTTACTTTTGTGAAAAAACAGCGGTATTTTACATACAAAAGTTAAAAAACGGTTAAAGAAAATATTTTTTTTCTCAAAAGTGACTCCTATGATTTTAATTAAATTTTTTCCGTATGCTTAAACTATCAAAAATTATAAAATTTTAATCTTAGCAACTATTAGTTGTACCTCTCATACAATTGTCATCCCTGCTTTTTTGTTTCCTAACTTCCAACGCTAACTATTTCACTCAGTTTATCCTATATCTGTCCTTTTCATTTTATGCAATCTTTTGTCTTTCTATTTAAAAGAAGTCAGTCGTTAACAAGTCGTCGGACAGTGAAATCGTTAAGGAAAATCCAATTCAATAAAATTAAGGAAAACATAATAATCTTGTGTCCTGTGTTTTTTTATTAAATTAATCTTTTGTGGACTCGGCTATTTGATGACACAATGGTTTTATACTTTGAACTTTCTAATTATCAGCAGAACGCACTAAGATTAATTTTTGTATAAAAATATTTCAAATAAGTTCAAATAATATTTTCAAAAAACTAATTTTTGGACTTTTAAAAAAGTTTCAAATTATTTTTTTGAAAATTTGATATCTTAAAAACAGGTTCAAATTTTTTTTTTTTTATTTTTTTATAAAAAATATTTAAGATTTGCATATCAACATTTTTTCTTTAAAATATTGTAAGAAGTTGAAATATGTATAAAAATTATTTTTTTTACAAACCACTCCAACGATTTTAAGTTTTTTTTTTCCATACAATCATATATGAGGCTGTGAGTGTAAAAGTGGCTTAACCCACTTTTTTATCATATTTTTCGTTTTGAATCGATTTTTAATACTATTTTAACTGAGTTTCAAGAAGTATATGTCACATTTTTGGAAAGCTTAGATATTTTAGAAATTAAAATTTTATCTTTGATGACTTTTGATGCATAAATGTTAAAAATTAAAATACGAGAAAAAATATCAACAATGCCAAAAATGAGTTACACCACTTTTGCACTCACGGCCTTATTATTGCTTTGATATGAATTAAATCTGAAAAACTCGACGCTCCACATCAAAACACCACTAAGAAAGCGATAAAAAAAAATAAAAAACCTGTTTCTACCTACATACCAGAAAATAAGAACGAATACCTACGCAAATAGACATCAGTTTCTAACTTTCATTCCAATCCATTTTAAAGGCTCCCTACATGTAAAGCATTTTCGGTTTTTTTTCTTGGCAAAGAACAGTCATCGAGAACAAAAGAATTTGTTTCTGTTTAGAAAATATGCGATGTGTATTGAACCTTTATGTAACGATAAAAACTTGTTTTGATCCTCTTAAGGTTTGAGCGACCTTATTGAAAGGCCCTTTAGCTCTGGTCCATCCCTTAAACTTGGTGTTACGTGTTGCCACACTCAAGTTGTTGTTTCGTTCAAAATTTTCAATGTTCATCGATGAACAATATCATTCGAAAACTGTTCTCAATTTATATGACTTTATTAATATAAAATTTAAGATTTTTTCTTAAAATACCTTTCCTCGAAATAGCAAATAAAACACTAGCATACGCACAGTAGTCACAGCTTTCATCGATGAAGTTTGAAAACCCCCAACTGTGTGCTTCCATAAATTTGAAGTTCATTCTCTGTTTTTTTTTCCAGAAAAACGTTTTAAGAACACTTATCCACTACTATTTCATGTAGTTTGCCATAAATGATATTTTAAATTTTCATCTGATAGGCACCTTCATACTTACATTTTTATTCATAACCAGGTGACTTCTGTGTATGTTTATTTTTGTCAGATTGTAGACTAAAGTCATATGTTTGTATAGATATTTGTATGCAAATGGGTAGTTCCAAATTCCTACTAAACGCAAGGATAATATAGGACACATTTTCCTATTATGCTGCTGCACGCCTGCAATGTCATGACATTTAGCAAGGACATATTTGTGGACTTACCTAGAGAGGGGAAATTGTTCACCCAGCCACAAGATTGAACAAATAAATACCGAACCATTGACCATAGTTTTCGTCTCGATTTGGATTTATCACAGCATGGGTGGGAAGAAGGGATGTTAAGTGTTGACTACATATCACACCAGCACATAGCTACATACATACATACACACATGCATATAATATTTGCTATTAAAACCCATGAAGAGGCACTTAAAGCCAAACACAGAGACAGAATGAAAATATTTGCAGGTACAGTAGAATCCGGAACATTTTAACATGTTAAAAAGAGTAACGGCATATCTTGGATAAGTGCGGCTGTTAACCACTAGTGTAGTAGTGTTGCATCACCATCGGAGAAATTGATTTTAGAATTGTGAGAAACCTGTGATGCTTTTTTGTTTCCAGCTGAGGTAGGTCAGCGGGGTCCAGCATATAACCGTAGAAAACAGTAAGACTCGATGTGTATAAAAGTTCGGAACTCTAGTTAGTGTCTATTATAAGGTCTCTTAGTTTTACTCTTAACAGCGTATTTCATATATTTACATAGGTCGGGATGCTTAACTATATGCTAACATGGTATTTCATATACTTTACAAATATAATCTCGACTTAAGATAAACACTTTATTTCATATAACCTACTGATAGAGCGGGCTCGCTAATCTGTGTGGATGCTTAAGACAGCGTTGTTTGGGACGTAGTCCCTAGTCTTCAAAGCAATTTAGACGGGCTCCCTAATTTTACCGGAACTATAGACAGCTTAGGTTGGGATATACTCCTTAATCTTAAAGTGGCAGCAGAACGAAGTTCATTTCGTCGGAGAAGCGGTGGGACGGGTTCCCTAGTCTGACCGGAGCTCAAGACAGCGAAGGTTGCGAAGTACTCCCTAGTCTTAAAGCAGCGGCAGAACAAAGTTTATTTTGGTGGAGAGATGGTGGGCGGGTTCCCTAGTCTGACCGGAGCTTAAGACAACTTAGGTTGGGAAGTACTCCCTAATCTTAAAGCAGCGGCAGAGCTCATGCTTTTTCTTTTTCCTTCTTAGAAACTAGTTTCCGCTCTCCTATTCTGCTTGCGAACAGCTCTGGTCCTTCTAAGCAGCGCCACCGCTTTGTACGCCTGTTGTTTGGCTGCATGTACTTGCCGGCATTTTTCGTCGAACCAGGGGTTTCACTGTGGTGGTCGTGCGAGGCCCAGTACATCAGAGACGGCATCTCTGATAGCTTCCTGGTAATTCTTCCACTGGTTCTCGATACCTGCAGTTGGCGGGATAGGACTATTTAAGAGGGCGCGAGAGACTCAATCGGAAAAGGACCAGGTGATTTCTTGCTACTCTAGTTGTCCGACGTCGAACTTCCTCAAAGTATTTCCCTGTTTTCGTTTTGATCTGGACATCCATAGTATTACCCTGGCTACAACGAGTTAGTGTTCCGAGTCAACGTTGGCTCCTCGGAACGTTGGGACATCTATATACTGCAGGAGTGCCTTCCGTCGATCGCAATGTGGTTAATCTGGTTGGCGGTTGATTGATCTGGAATTCGTCTCTTTGAGTATATCGAGATGCGGGAACTGCGTGCTAGCTACCACAACGTTTGACCCTGCTGCAAAGTCGATTAACCTGAGTTCGTTATCGAAGGTGGTGTCGTGCAGAGGCTATATCTTCCAATTTTGAACCAAAGATGTCTTCTCTTCCTAGTTTGGCATTAAAATCACCGAGGACAATAATTTTAATGTCATATTTAGGGCATTGCTCATGTGTCATATGTCTTGTTCAGGAGCTCGTAGAACTCGTCCTTGGTGTAGTCATCTTTCTCCTCTCGAGGGGGCATGCGCGTATGTGAGTCTAATCTTGGCGACTTTAGCCTTGATGCGCACTGTCATGAGACGCTGGTTCGCATAGTTGAGACTCAAGACTTATTGCCAAAGTCTCCCTCTAACGACGAATCCACATCCAAAAAGACGCTGCCCTTGCGGTCTGTGACAGTCACCGTAGTAGATGTCGCAGTCATTCAGTTTTCGTTTAAATAATATTATATAATACATACCTATTATTATAATATCGATACCTTCCTGTAAGAATGTATTAAGCAACATTTTCAAAATTTTAAATTAAAATTTTAAAAAATCTCTAACTTAGTTATTTATTTGTGTATTTTGTTGTAATAAACAGATTTTTAAAGGGATTTTGAGTTGAAAATCCTGTGCCAAATCTTTGTTTTTCATTAAATACACAAATAAATAACTAAACAAGTATTTATTTTCGATGCCTTTAATTTTTTTTTAAATGTCGCTTAATACATTCTTACGGGAAGGTATCGATATATATATTAGGGTGGTCGTTATAATCGGTTTTTTTGAGTTTTAATATTTGGATGGGCCTAAATCGCCTCTAAATTAAGAAAAAAAAATCCCTAATTTTTTCAGATTTTTATTATTATCCCCTATTGTCGCTGTAGGGGTAAATTAAATGTCCCTTTTTTTTGGAAATTCACGTAAAATCTGCTGAAAAACTCAGAGCAAGAAGGTGAGAAGTAGACAAGAAAAAAATCTTACCTGAGGGGGGTAATATCTCCCACCGCTTGAACGGGAGGGGCAATTTCATAAAATAATTGTATAAAATAGAGAAAAGATAATTAAAAAACAACGGGAACACTTGCAGGAATGTTTTGTAGCTTTTTAGAGAGCCAGACGTCCATTTTAATAGTTGATAACTAAATAATGTTCTTTGAATAAACAATTTCAGGAAAATCTGTTTTCAAACCTATAATTAAAAAAAAAAAAAAATGTCTTCAAAATGTTGAGTTTGAAACAATTTTTTGCCAAAACTGTTCATCAAAAAAAACTTAATTTAAAAACAAGCCGTAAGCCCACGTTTTCATTTGCAAGTAAGCTCGCGGAAGTTTCTTGCAATTTCTTCTGCAATTAATATCTTGCAAGAAGCCCGAGTTAAATGCCTGACCTCCATTCCGGTCATTGGCATGAGTACAACGTCGCCTTACCTCAACACATTTTGCCCCATCATCATTTATCAACCTAATCTATTTTGTAACTTAATATATTATAAATTTATTTTCAATCAACCTAAATTCTTTTTGTAACTTAATATAATATAAATTTATGCTGCCTCACAGTATTTCGACAAATTAATCGTATAAGAAAGTAGTTTGAATATAATGTTTTTGATTTGAGTTGTAAATAAACCTGTAAACATAATACCGAAGTAAGCAGCAATAAAGGTAGAACTATAACAGTCGGAAGGGCACTGAAGCTAATGTCAAAAACCAACGAAAAGTTGCTTTCCGTACCGAAAAAAGGGGAACACACCCATAATGTATTTATCATCTTTCTCTTTTTGGCATTCCTATTTCACCAAATGTCAGTTTTACTTAAGTGAGGTGCGCTCGGGAGCCTATGCAGAAAAAAAAGGGGAAACTTAATTTACCCCTACAGCGACTATAGGGGATGAAAATAAAAATCTGACAAAATTAGGGATTTTTATAAGAAGGTTTTATAATACAAATTCTATACCTATTCTACTGAAATAAATCAGCCAAGTAGAAGACTTATTATTGATTCAAAATAGCTTTTTATGACCTTTAGTCCTACAAATTGGCGTTTCGTTCGGCTTACTCACTTGAACTCATCAGTGACATAGTTTTTTTTATTTAGAGCCCATTTCGGCCCATACGAGATGACCTTTTTTAACGACCACCCTAATGTATGTAGTATACAGGGTATCCCAGACCTGAGTGGAAGTATCTTAGGGTGTGGTTCCTAGGTATATTCTAAGAAAAAAATTGTATTGGGGGAAAGTTGTATCTCCCCTCCCTGAGGCAGGGGGAAAGGTTTCTGAAACATTGACTTTAAATGCCAAAAAAAAAAACATTAAAAATTAACGAAAACACATCTAATAATGTGCTATAATTTGTTTGAAAGCTTATATTCCATTCTTGCATTTGGTTTTTAAATCCAGTTGTTTAAGCGAACAGTTTTTGAGAAATTAAATTTCAAGATACAACTTCCCCCCATACAATTTTTTTTCTTAGAATATACCCAGGAACCTCAACCTAAAATACTTCCATTCAGGTCCGGGGCACCCTGTATACATATACAGGGTGTCCTGTAAATAATGGATAACCTTGCAACTGGTTGTAGCAGGCCTTATGACCTTTCCAGAAAAAAATTAAAAAAAAAATATTTTCCCTGTGGTTACTATGTTATGATGTTTTTTCCAAAAGTTGTTAACAAGTACTACTTTCCTCGAATACGTGAACGCTACGACCATGGATGAACAATTTTAAATATTTTTATATTTTTGTTATATTCTAGAATAACTGTTGTAATAGATGGGTGGTAAAATTTAATAGTAGTTATTGCATTTTTTTTACTATAATTTTTTAAAATATTTTTTTCAGTACAAAAAAATATTTTCGAAAAAGTTTGACAACCTCTAATAAATTAAAATTGTATGAGAACATGAGTGACCAATTGCTTAAAAAAGTTGTCTATTTAATGCACTTTTCAAAATGGTATAACACATGCTTGTGTTTTAACGAAATAACCAAGAAAATTTGTCGATCATCTAAAGCTGCTTTTAACATTTTGGCAAAATGTCTATCAAAATGTTACAATAACCTCCAAATTTGGGTTGGACAAAGATTTTCTCTTTTGATGTGTAAGGGGGTTCAGTGCAAGTATAAAACTCGATTTTAGGTGTTGAAAGCCAAACCATTTGGCCACCATATTGGAAAACGAGTTCTGCAAAGTTTTCCATGGCAACTTAAATTATATTAGTCTTAGAAAAAAAAACTTTGGTACAATTTTGTAGAAAATTCAATTCTCTTCAATTTATGTTAACATACTTTTTACCCTAAAGTTCTAAATAAAAAAGTTATAATCAAAATTTAAACATTGAAAAAACTCATATGTTTTTGACTATAACTTTTTTATTTAGAACTTTAGGGTAAAAAGTATGTTAACATAAATTGAAGAGAATTGAATTTTCTACAAAATTGTACCAAAGTTTTTTTTTCTAAGACTAATATAATTTAAGTTGCCATGGAAAACTTTGCAGAACTCGTTTTTCAATATGGTGGTCAAATGGTGGGTCTTTCAACACCTAAAATAGAGTTTTATACTTGCACTGAACCCCCTTACACATCAAAAGAGAAAATCTTTGTCCAACCCAAATTTGGAGGTTATTGTAACATTTTGATAGACATTTTGCCAAAATGTTAAAAGCAGCTTTATTAGATGATCGACAAATTTTCTTGGTTATTTCGTTAAAACACAAGCATGTGTTATACCATTTTGAAAAGTGCATTAAATAGACAACTTTTTTAAGCAATTGACCACTCATGTTCTCATACAATTTTAATTTATTAGAGGTTGTCAAACTTTTTCGAAAAATATTTTTGTACTGAAAAAAATATTTTAAAAAATTATAATAAAAAAAATGCAATAACTACTGTTAAATTTTACCACCCATCTATTACAACAGTTATTCTAGAATATTACAAAAATATAAAAGTAGTAAAAATTGTTCATCCATGGTCGTAGCGTTCACGTATTTGAGGAAAGTAGTACTTGTTAACAACTTTTGGAAAAAACATCATAACATAGTAACCACAGGGAAAATATTTTTTTTAATTTTTTTCTGGAAAGGTCATAAGGCCTGCTACAACCAGTTGCAAGGTTATCCATTATTTACAGGACACCCTGTATATAAATAGTATTGTGTAACAAAATTTTCAAAAAAAATAATTTTTAGGAAAATTAAATATTTCGAAAACAAAATGGTCGATGTTTTTGAAACTCGGTTCCTTAGGGATATTTTAGAATAGTTAAAAAATGTTTAAATGTTTAATTTTTATGGTTTACGGTACCTTCAATCAAGGTGCGGATTGCATTATTTTTTTCACCTCAAACTATTAAAGGAGTTGTTTTAGCTAATATAAGTAACGTAATTATTTTTTTCTCATAATTTCTGCATATCTTGTCAATTTTCTTAAGCCCTAAGACTCTTGAATATAAGAGCAAGTACATTACATACATACATACTGGTGAAGTCATACATCTTATTTTAAATTGTTTAGCTGACATTTCGCTCAGCCAACATGCTCTTAAAAAAATATTATTATGTTTAATTTTTGGAGCCAAAAAACAACTTTCGAAAAGAACCTGCAAGCTATTTGTAGCTTCAACATGTCATCATAAGTTTACGCTTCAAAACAAAATTGACTTAGGTAAGACGTTTTTTCCCTGGACCCTTCAATGGAGTTTATCAAAATCTTAAGTTCGATTTGTTTACAAATAATGCAATTGCTCTATAAAACTTTCCTACTATTGTTATTTATTATATTGTTACTGTGAGCTAAATGCACAATTGGTTCAATTTTTCTCCATTATTTAACGAGAGGAAGCAGAAAATGTCATTATGGGGAAAATAAAACAAATCCTTGCAACCCTGTGAACAGCAGAATGATTTCCTGGCGACTATTTCATTTCCCTATGTACAATCTAAAAACATCCCTCGTTCGAGTTTGTGTTTGCTTTTGACTTCCATACGATTCGGAGTAAAAGCTTTTTGCATTTCAGCTCTTGTTGCATTGGATCAACCAAACCAACACACAAGACACAACCTCTTAGGGTAATCAGCCAGCATCAAGAGTGTTCGAGCAAGTTCGAGTTGTATGTTGCCAAATATAGAAAAAGAGAAATTTGATAAGAGAAATAAGTAAAATTTAGTGGAATAAGGATAAATGCATTGCATTTGGGATATTTTCAATGAGAATTTTGTAGCTACATAAACTCAATGGTTTTATGTCGTTCCTGCACACGTGGTGGAAATTCATTAGCAATTTATGCTTTCAGACTCCGTAACGGCTCTTTTGTGATTTAATTTTATTTTGTGATTAATCGAAAATTACAGAAAAAAAAAACGGTTTTGAGTAACGGTAAGTATTTTGAAAACGCTTCTTTGGACAAATGAGTGCTGTTTCGTTTATCAGAATAATAAAAAAAGAAAAAAATATTTAATTTGGCAGATTGTTTCAGGAGCATAAGAAAAAATGACATCAAAAATAATTATAGTACGGTCAGGAAACGAAATACTGTGCGTTTTTTTTTTGTAATCCTGTCACTTGGACGCCACTTTGAAAAATGGCGCCCAATCTGTAGCTCAGTCAGTAAACCGAAATTCCCGCATCTTTTATGGGGGTACAATATTTTTATATTTGTAACTTATTTATTTTAACATTCTAAGGATGTAATTTAGCTTGGGAGTCAGTTTTGTAAACCTGTCACTTGGGCGCCATTTTCAAAAATGGCACTCAATCTGTTTAAAATGGTAAATTTTGTTGTTACTCGTAAATTATTTGGAAACTTTTCATCATCAAAGTAACGATTTATGTCTTAAGAAAAAGGTTTTCAGTAGACGCACCTTCGGGTAAAATTTCTGTGCTAACACTTTTCGGAAACATACTTTTTTTGTCAACGGGTGAAACCTCCACTTTTTTGATCATTTTTAATATTTGTAACATGAAAAAAGTTACGGAAACGCCTCTAGATTCCAAACGCGTGTTGGAAAATATAATTGATGTTGGGTAGACGCACTTTTGGTTAAAATTTCAATGTTGCCACTTTTCAGGAAAATACTTTTTTGTATGCCAAAATGTGGGACTTCCCCTTTAGTTTTTAACGTGAAAAAATGTGTGACGGACGTCAAACATGTGTTGGAAAAATAACTACTGATATCTAAAATGATAAGTGTTAAGTAGTTGGACATTTGGGTAAAATGTCAGTGTTGCCACTTTCGGGAACATAATTTTTGTATGTCAAAGGTTGGGACTTTCACATTTTTTTGTAGTTTTGAATATTTGAACATAAAAAAGTCGTGGAAATGCCTCCAGAGACCAAACGCTGTCGTTGTGGAGTGGAGTTTCCACTTTTTTGGTAAATTTTAATTTTTTGAGGACGAAAAAACTGGCAACTTTTTTACCAACATGTCTGGATCTGGAGGAATTGATCAACCACTTTTCTTTTGTTGTAAAATGACAACAAAAGTAGAAATCTCACGCTTTGACATCAAAAAAAGTATATGTTCCCGAAAAGTAGCAAGACTGAAATTTTAACCGAAGATGCTTTAACTCAACGCCTATCTTTTACGACGTCAACCGTTATTTTTCTAATACACATTTGGCATCTGGAGGCGTTTCCGCAAATTTTTTCATGCTCAAAATACACTAGTCAACAATATTAAAGGAACACATTTTTTTTCAATTTTTGTTAGCGTTTTTTGAAGAGCTGTATCTTTGTGACGAGTGGTCGTATTGAGTTGAAATGAAAAGCATTTTACAGCTTTATGTTTTTTGTTTCGAGATTTGTTTGCAAACAAATTTTTTTGAAGTACCGTTATTGCGTTATTGCAAAAAATGAGACGAGACAACAAAATTATTTTGTTTTTATTTTTTTTGAAGGTCCTCATTTCTATGGATAAATTTGTTTGGGTCAATTAAATGTCATGATCAGATACTTTGTTTATTCAGCTTTAATTCAGTTTTTTTGTTGTTTTCGTACGATTTTTTTTGACATGGTTTATCTGACTTTGAATGAAAAAAGATACTTTAAGCATTGATTACCAATATCTCAGCAAATAATGACGTTATAAAAAATTCAAAGACAGTTTTGGAAATTTTAAAAAGCGTTTTACAAGATTTTTTTATGATTTTGTAGAAATTAATTTTTTTTACCGTTCACCGTTAGTTTAAAAAAAGTACTAAAAACCGACGTTTTGTGGTCTTTTCGTAAATCTTTTTTTTTCGTTGCAAATATTGATTGCATGTCTTGCGTTGGTATGCAAATTTATAGACTTTTAAATCATCAATATTCTTGTAATTTTTCAAATTGATTCATCGAACCGTTTTTCCTCACCAAAACTTCAAAGTCTTACAAACCAGGTAAAGGAACAAATTGTGTTGTTCCTAAACAATGCGTAGTCGTCATCAAAATGACAAGAAAACTGTAATTCCAGTGGATTTTTTTCACAGTTTTGCCTTAGCTAGATACTTTTTTGAATTGAAATGAAATAAAAAACAAAAAAAAAAAAAAATTCAAAAATTTTTCAAACAAAAAAACTTGATTTTTTTTAATTTTTTTTTGAAAATGTACTTTTTATTTCATTTCAATTCAAAAAAGTATCTAACTAAGGCAAAACTGTGAAAAAATCCACTGGAATTGCGGTTTTCTTGTCATTTTGATGACAACTTCGCATTGTTTAGGAACACCACAATTTGTTCCTTTACCTGGTTTGTAAGACTTTGAAGTTTTGGTGAGGAAAAACGGTTCGATGAATCAATTTGAAAATTTACAAGAATATTGATGATTTAAAAGTCTATAAATTTGCATACCAACGCAAGACATGCAATCAATATTTGCAACGAAAAAAAAAGATTTACGAAAAGACCACAAAACGTCGGTTTTTAGTACTTTTTTAAACTAACGGTGAACGGTAAAAAAAATTAATTTCTACAAAATCATAAAAAAATCTTGTAAAACGCTTTTTAAAATTTCCAAAACTGTCTTTGAATTTTTTATAACGTCATTATTTGCTGAGATATTGGTAATCAAGGCTAAAAGTATCTTTTTTCATTCAAAGTCAGATAAACCATGTCAAAAAAAATCGTACGAAAACAACAAAAAAACTGAATTGAAGCTGAATAAACAAAGTATCTGATCATGACATTTAATTGACTCAAAAAAATTTATCCATAGAAATGAGGACCTTCAAAAAAAATAAAAACAAAATAATTTTGTTGTCTCGTCTCATTTTTTGCAATTACGCAATAACGGTTTATTTATTTTTTTTATAAATTTGCATACCAACGCAAGCCATGCAATCAATATTTGCAACGAAAAAAAAAAGATTTACGAAAAGACCACAAAACGTCGGTTTTTAGTACTTTTTTAAACTAACGGTGAACGGTAAAAAAAATTAATTTCTACAAAATCATAAAAAAATCTTGTAAAACGCTTTTTAAAATTTCCAAAACTGTCTTTGAATTTTTTATAACGTCATTATTTGCTGAGATATTGGTAATCAAGGCTAAAAGTATCTTTTTTCATTCAAAGTCAGATAAACCATGTCAAAAAAAATCGTACGAAAACAACAAAAAAACTGAATTGAAGCTGAATAAACAAGGTATCTGATCATGACATTTAATTGACTCAAAAAAATTTATCCATAGAAATGAGGACCTTCAAAAAAAATAAAAACAAAATAATTTTGTTGTCTCGTCTCATTTTTTGCAATTACGCAATAACGGTACTTCAAAAAAATTTGTTTGCACACAAATCTCGAAACAAAAAACATTAAGCTGTAAAATGCTTTTCATTTCAACTCAATACGACCACTCGTCACAAAGATACAGCTCTTCAAAAAACGCTAACAAAAATTGAAAAAAAATTTGTTCCTTTAATATTGTTGACTAGTTTATTAGAAACTACAAAATAGTGAGAAAAAAAAGTGTGCTCCCAAAAAGTAGCAACACTGACTTTTCACACAAATGAGCGTCTACTTAGCACTTATCTTTTAAGACATCAACAGTTATTTTTTCAACACACTTTTAACGTCCGGAGAAGTTTCCGCAACTTTTTTCACGTTAAAAACTACTAACAAAAGGGAAGTCCCACATATTGGCATACAAAAAAAGTATGTTAAGTGCCAACATTGAAATTTTAACCAAAAATGCGTCTACTCAATACCTATCCTATTTTCAAAATATTGTAATATTTTCTCAGGTTCGTTAATAAAACTTATTTACGTTATTCAAAACGTCCACTTATTTATTTCGCAAAATAAAACACTTTACTTTTCTTACTACAAACAAAACGATTTACTATTCACCACTGAATTAATTCACAAACTTTACTTTTCACTTTTATTACAACCAACTTTATTCATCCACGATTAAAAACAAACTGTGTCGCTGCCGTTCAAACCTGTGCCTTTTATACTTGTTTTCCAAACTCTCGAAATAAGGAGAACGTTCTGGTCTCTGCTTCCAGAGCTTTCCGTAGGGGAAATTTCCCAATAATTTCCCTTCCAAAAGCTTTTATTTGACAGCTGGTAAATCTGCTATAATCCGGCAGATGGCGCTTCCTTCGTTTGAGAGTTCCTATAATTATAGCTAATAAGGGTATGTTTGCACTGCGACCGTAAGTTTTATTGTGTTCGTTTGTTTGCTTTTCGGAGTCGTTATAGTTAAAATTTGGAAAGTCATTACACTGCCCCCCTCTTAGGATTGATCGTCCCGAGCAAATCCATCACTTCCTTCACCATTATAACGATGTAAACGGTCGATGTGAACTACTTTTATTTTGCCTCTTAATCCTCTCCGAATGCGGTAGACGCCATCGTTTACTCGTGTTACAACAGTATAAGGGCCTTCCCAATTTTGTTGAAGTTTCAGTGACATTCCCCTCCGACGCTGGGAATTATAAAACCAAACAAGGTCTCCGCTTGGAATCCTGTCCTTGTTGCTTTTGTGTCGTATCGCTTTTTCATCCGACCACTTGATGGCTTCATATTTGCCCTTGTTCTTTCCTGAACGTCACTCAGCCTTTCTTCTTCATTTCCCTTATCACTCCGATTCATGGGGCCAGTCTGTTGAATTTGCACTATCCTTTCGTTGTTCTTCAATGCCTTCTGCTGAGTTTTGATTGTCAGGATACCGTCCATTGAAACCGTTGAGATGACATCTTTGGCATCATACCCCTTTGGTAGCTGGTACTTCCGTACAAACTGACGACTGATGTAGCCATGTTCATCTTCACGTTCATGATTACCTTCCACTACCACGCTGTTGCCAACAGTTTTGACCATTAACTCATTTGGCTTGAAATGGCTGACATCCATGCACACTTGAAATCCGTCCGTTCCAACTTTGTAGTTTTCTTTGGAATCACGCTTGTCACCCTTTTGACGGATAGGAGTTGACTGCAGCGGAGTCACTTTTGGGCGATATATATAGCTTCCCGAGTCATCCTTTGGGGCAGTCCTCATTTTCCTTTTACTCCAATCGTAAATGGGATCGGCTCTCAGTCGCTGGATGGAAACAACTTCCTTTTCTTTTTCATGCGTGTAATTATTGTAGTCTGGTTTCCATGGTCTTCTAGGTGGCAATCTGCATTGGCGTTGGAGATGTCCAGTCCTGTTGCAATTCCAACATGGAGGTTTTCTAGGTGGCAGTCTGCACTGGCGTTGAAGATGTCCAGTCTTGTTACAGTTCCAGCATCGAGCAGGTCCATCTCGCTGGTTTCTTCTTTGGAACGCAGTTCTCTGGCAACAACACTCCTCAACTCCTAGTTCTCTCAAGCGATGAACTCTTTGTGAAGCCTGTTCCGCTGCTTCCATAGTGAGTGCGAATGCTAGTGCTTCAGGAAGCGTGCGTTTGCCAGCAGTTCGAATTGCTCGCTGAAGGTTGATGTCAGATACAGCACGAACAAAGGCTTCTGTTGCGAATTGGTTGATGATTTCATCTCCTGCAGCTGGATATGCTAGGTGTGCCAACCGTTCGATGTTTGCTTGGAGTTGTTGCAGAGTTTCTCCTCTTTTCTGGACTCTCGAATTGAGTTGGACACGGAAGACTTCTTGCATATGGCCATCTCCAAAACGTTTGTCAATGGCCTGAACGAGAGCACTGAAGTTGCCATTTTTATCTGCTGGTATGCTTTGTAACAGCTCAGCAGCAGGTCCTCTGAGGGCAAGCGTTAGAGCTATGCATTTGTCTTCCTCATCCCAGCCATTTGTTGCTGCGGCTGCCTCAAACTGCTTCTTGTAAATTGACCAAGAAGTTTGCCCATCGAAGGTTGGTGGATGCATCTCTTTTTTCTTTGGACAGTCGCCAGAACTTTCTCGAACCTTCATTTTCTTTACTTTATGTAATTCCTTTGTAATGGATTCGATTTTATCTTCGAACTTTGCTTCTATTGTCGATAATTGTTTATCTACAGTCGAAAATTGCTTATCGACACGCTCGTTAAGAGTAATAATTCTGTTGTCAAAAGCATCCAACTTACTTTCGAGCAGATTTGTCTGTTCTTGGAATTGTTGAAGAAGATTCCTCTCTTGTTTTTCTAGAAGATTCTTTTGTTCTTGGCTTTGTTGCTCGAATCGTTCGAGAAGATTCTTTTGTTCACTACGTTGTTCTTGGCCTTGTTGTTCAAATCGTTCGAGAAGATTCTTTTGTTCATTCCGTTGTTCTTGGCTTTGTTGTTCTAGAAGATTCTTCTGCTCTTGACTTTGTTGTTCGAAACGTTCGAGAAGATTCTTTTCCTGACTATCAAATTTGGCAAGCAGCTGAGACAGCATGTTGGTCATGCCCGATGTACTTACTTGCTCTTGCTGTTCTTCCATTTCAATGTCGAATATAAACGTGTCCGGGTTTTTTCCACATCTTCTTAAATCTTCTTGCAGACGAATTATAAGATCATTCTTTGTTCCAGCAGTAGGAAGATCTCGCTTATTCAGTTCTGCCTTAAGTTCCACTAAATTTAAATCATTCAAAGATTTACCCATTGTCTCTTTTTTTTTTCACTTTTCACACAATAACTGAGTGCACAGATAAAACAAGTTTTATTCCACTTCTAACACCAATGTAATATTTTCTCAGGTTCGTTAATAAAACTTATTTACTTTATTCAAAACGTCCACTTATTTATTTCGCAAAATAAAACACTTTACTTTTCTTACTACAAACAAAACGATTTATTATTCACCACTGAATTAATTCACAAACTTTACTTTTCACTTTTATTACAACCAACTTTATTCATCCACGATTAAAAACAAACTGTGTCGCTGCCGTTCAAACCTGTGCCTTTTATACTTGTTTTCCAAACTCTCGAAATAAGGAGAACGTTCTGGTCTCTGCTTCCAGAGCTTTCCGTAGGGGAAATTTCCCAATAATTTCCCTTCCAAAAGCTTTTATTTGACAGCTGGTAAATTTGCTATAATCCGGCAGATGGCGCTTCCTTCGTTTGAGAGTTGCTATAATTATAGCTAATAAGGGTATGTTTGCACTGCGACCGTAAGTTTTATTGTGTTCGTTTGTTTGCTTTTCGGAGTAGTTATAGTTAAAATTTGGAGAGTCATTACAATATCAATTTGTATTTCCCAACACGCGTTTGGCATCTGGAGGCGTTTCCCCAACTTTTTAAAATATTAAAAAATGATAAAAAGTGGAGGTTCCACTCGTAAAAAATTTATAACTAGAACAGTAAAATTTCCCTTGGGAGGTAATAACAATTCCAAAAGTGTCGATAAATAAGTCAGTAAAAAGTGGATTTAGTGGATTTAAAAGTTGAGATAAAGTTTCGTTAAGTTTTAAGTGGCGCTGGAATTGGGTTGAATATAAAATTGAGTATAGCGTTTTACTAGTGCTTGCATTGCTGCGCTCATTGGCGTAGGGACGAATTTGTTATAAGGTGGGCAAACAATTAGGTCAGTGCTACATCAACCAGGTCGGTGCATATGATTCTTTAAAAAACTATGTATTTGAGCTTCAGCATGTATTTAATTCCCAAATTTGTTAAAAAGAGAACTAATGAATGAAGCCCACAGCGACGGCAAGAGTACTTCTACTACTACACACCGCATGTATATAAGGTTAGCAGGACATTTTTGGAAATTCAGGTTAAAAAGTATCCTATAACCAAAAGTATCCTGTAACCAAAAATGCAATATTTTTTTTGCCAAACTAATTCGCAATTAATTAGTTCTCAATAACCAACTTTTTTCAGCTCGATTAATTTCTTTTTTGGGAAAGTTGTCCTGCTAAGTTCATATAAAGTTAGCAGGACACCCATTTGTTCGCAGGCCTAAAACGCAATACAATTTTTTTTTCAACAACCAAATTTTTTCAGCTCGATTATCTTCTTTTTTGAGAAAGTTGTCCTGCTAAGTTCATATGAAGTTAGCAGGACACCCATTTTTTCGCAAACCAGAAATGCAATTCGATTTTTTTGCGTAACTAATTCGCAATTAAGTAGCAACTATAATGATAGGATACTTTTTGACCTGAATTTCCAAAAGTGTCCTGCTAACTTTATATACACGCCACTGAAGCCACATGGCTAGATCAATCCCAATACAGGTTTCGTTGCTTATCAATTGAATCGGTGTGGTGATCGGAACAACAGTACAAATACAAGTTTTGAGAAAAACAGTAACTACATAATGTCACAGAAAAACAAATATTATTGTATGTAAGTTTTCGAGTTCCCCAATATTGTGATGAATTAAAAGGCGTGTTCAGGAAAATGAAATTTCCGACGGCTCAGTGTCAAAAACTGAGCAAGCGAATCCAATATTTTCTTTCCTCAGTTATTTGACAGCAAAATGTGTGAGGAATCCTGTTCACGAGACTGATTACTGAGGGCTCTGAGATCACATATTCGTGAACTCGCCTAATAATTCATTAAAGTTTATATAGTAAAATGCACGACTGGGTCGCACGTACTTGCTCTTATGTTCAAGACACTGCGGGTTTAAGAAAATTGTATATAAAAACATGGAAACTATGAGAGAAAAATGAACTTTTGACAATTTGAGGTGGAAAAAAAGAATGCCATCTTAATTCTTGATTGAATATGATTGTATAGGAAAAAAGAATTTATAATCGTTGGAGCGGTTTCTTAAAAAATTAATTTTGTATATATAAAATTCTTATTACATTTTTTAGAACAAATTTTGGTATGCAAATCTAAAGTATATATTTATGTGTATATAAAAATAAAATTTGAAAAAAAATTGTCAACCCGTTTTTGAGATATCGAATTTTCAAAAAAAAATTGAAACATTTTTTTAAAAATCCAAAAACTTTTTTTTGAAAATTTTGAAATGCAATATTATTTAATCTTATTTGAAATTTGTATATAAAAAAATCATTTTAATCCGCTTGGCCAAAAACGAGAAAATTCAAAATAAAAAAATACGTTCCATGACAGGTACTATTAATAATTGCTAAGTGTGAAATTTTATAATTTTTGGAAGTAGATCGTACTATTTTTAGTATATCAAAAAAGTTTAATCAAAATCGTAGGAGTCGTTTTTAAGCAAAAAAATATTTTCCTTTGTGGTTTTTTAACTTTTGTATGGAAGGTACCATTATTTTTTCATAAATGTAAATTTTTTTCTAAAAATATTGTAGAAAATACTGAAAAACTCTTAAATATCGAGTTTCAAAAAAATCGATCATGTCGTTTTCGAAATATTTGATTTTCAAAAAAAAAATTTGAAACATTTTCTAAAAATCCAAAAAATATTTTTTCAAAAATTTTGGTACGCAAAACTGTTTATATTTTTTGGAAGCTTCTGTATAAAAAAAATAATTGAAATCGGTCGTATCGTTTTGAAGAAAATCAAAAATTAAAAAAATGGTTCTTTGGGAGGTACCATTAATAACCATTTTTGAAAAATGGTTTTCCACCCAAAGAAAGCCTTTACTAAAATAAATTTATTGAATTTTTTTTAAGAAAAGTTGTCGAGCCGTTTTTGAGAAAAATACGATAATGTAAATTTGCCTAAAAAAAATGTATGACAGGTACCGTTATTTTTGGTTCTAAAAAAAAATATGAAAAAAACGTGTCGGCAGAATCACCAAAAACCACTAAGTACCAAGTTTGAAGAAAATCGATTGAGCCGTTTAGGCTGTAGATGAACAGACAGACAGACAGACAGACAGAATTTTGCCACCCACTTTTTTGGTGTTCTCTATCATCGTAATATCATGTTTGGTTGTTATCTCAAAATTTTTTTTTTGCACGAATCCAAAACTTGCCTTATAGTACCTATAATCGCAAGTAAAAAAGTAGTATTAAGACAGAAAGACACTGTACTCATACTCTTCTTTTACTCAAAATGAATAAATCACAATTAAAATGTGTGTTCACTATTTTATTGGTTTTATAAAATGTTTATATACAAAAATTGACAGTTCTTTGAGTAATTCTAATAGCCTTGACCTTGAGTATCATAATTGGTTGTTTTTCATGATAAATGTAATATGGCAGTAAAACTTCAAAGCCTCTCCTGGGCCATATGCATGAACGGTAGTAAGTGCTTTTACTGGTAAATTTTGATAGTATTTACTAATTGTCATATGCATAAAACCGAAGTAAATACTGAACAACAAGTATTTACTGGAGGTAAAAGTATTTACCAGTTCCCGATGAATTTAGCCAGTAAATACTTTTAATGGTATGAATAAAAACTAGTAAGTACTTATTATTTCCATCACTTACTGCAAATTGTTCAAGTTTATAAAAACCAACTTGAACATTTGATAGTAAATACTTTTATATGCTGAAGGCAAAAATTCACAGTCGTGGGTCAAGTCTTAAAGCAATCGCATCACTTTATTTCTCAGAAAAAGTGGATCAGAAAAGTAGAAAAAGGACAAAAGGAGACATACCAAACGAATGGCTCACAGGTGTTTGTTCTATTAAGGCTAGTCGCGCACATGCAACTGCTACTGCAACAAAACAGTTTAGTGACAAGCACGGTTGCCGCTGTGCGACTTTAGTCGCACTTTGACCCTATTTACTGCTTCATGCGACCATTAGACGACTTTTTAAAAAACTAGCTCTTTTTACACTTTTTTAGAAATCTTGCGACTTTTCTGACCCCATCTCTAGAAAATTATAGACAAGGTAAAGTTCTTGGTTTATTTTTAGAAAAAAACTTTCCGATTTCTATTTAAATATATGAAGAAAACACATGTACCTAGTTATATAATATGATTTGAAATCGGCTTGGTTCATCGGGATCGCAGATGGTCAGTGGAATTGAATCAAATCTTGCTACCTCTATATTTTGAAAATCCAATTCGATTTTTCTATGTTCTGCACATAAACGTACAGTAACTGTCCAGTAATTAAGTTTTGAAATAATCCGCACATTTTTTCATATTTGCCTATATGGCGTGAATGTTCAGACAAAAACAAATTGAGGTATGTAATAATGAAATATGATGAAATTACAATGACGGAGAACCCCTAAAAAGTGTATGGCACAATTCTGTCTATATATTTGTACCTCAACCAAGCCCAAACCACTGAAAAGATTTCTTAAAATTTTGAAGTAATGATTTCTTGGTGATTTCCTAGAGGTTTCAGTTCAAAGTAACGGTGCCATACAATCGTTAAGGAAAAACTTGTTTATCTCAAAAACGGCTCTAGCGAAGGGTTACCATACGTCCCCCTTTTGGAGGGACTGTCCCTATTTTTTTATCTTAAAAACTATTTTGTCCCCCAAAACTGAAGACGTGGGAGGGGGACACATATTTCTTTTATTTTCTCATTAACGGCTCCAACGATTTTAATCAATTTTTTTTTAAGAACATTTAAGATGTTAATAATATTGCCTGTCAACATTTTGAAAAAAAGAAATTTTGAATTTGCTAAAAATTATTATTTTTTTGGAATATTCAATACGAGTATTTCAATGTTTTTCTTTTCTATAGTTTTTTTCTGTAATTACTTTGCCATTTTCCAAAGTTCTTAAGTTCCAAGCAGCTTGAACATAGGTGCAAGGTGTTTGGTGCAAATATGATACGGAAAACTCACGTCCATTTACATCAAGCTAGGGCCTAAGCGAGCTAACAGATTTTCTTCAAAATTTAAATATTAATGAACATGCTCTTAAAAAAAATATGCATAAAAGGTTTGAAGAAAATTGGTTAACGGTTTTAGGCTCTAACTCTATGTAAAGTGAACCGTGGATGTGAAGAAGCAAATTAATTTTTAGACTTAATATTTATACGAAAACTACAGATTTAAATTTGTTTGTGAAGGTGAGCAGAATTTGATTAAATATAGGTAAGAACTGATTTTTACTTGCGATATAGGTACGTTAGGGCAAGATTTGGATTCGTGCAAAAAAAAAAATCGAGATAACAATCAAACATGACACTACGATGATAGAGAACACGAGAAAAATGGGTGGCACAATTCTGTCTGTCTGTCTGTCTGTCTGTCCGTACCTCAACCTACAGCCTAAACCAGCGGTTCCCAAAGTGTGTTCCGCGGAACCCCAGGGAGAGTTTTCAGGGTTCCACAAATTTGTTGAAGTATAAAGAGTAAAATACAAACAATAAAAGAAAAAAAAAGAAAAAATTTCACAAAAAAAAATTTTAATTTGTTGTTGTTTCAAATACTAAAAACTTTGCCCTCAGAAGTACCAGCAGTCACCATCGCTATGAACTTGTTATGAAAATAATGCCAACTGATAAAAAAAAAATTCTCGGTGAAGCTGTGAAAATAGTAAATTTTGTAAAAAGTCGTCCTTTCCAATCGTGATTGTTTAAATTTGTGTGTAAAGATATGGGCAGTCAGTACGAATCGCTTCTTCTTCATACTGAAATCCGATGGCTTTCCAGAGGGAAAGCTTTATCCAGGTTATTTCAACTTCGTGATGAGTTAAATGTGTTCAAACTGGAAAAAATAGGTCTTCAACTGCAAACCTCTTTGATGTATTGCATGATGAGCAATAGATTACGTAATTAGCTTATATTGCAGAAATTTTCGAGAAGATCAACGATACTGCTACAGCTCTACAGGAAAAATCAATTACAGTATTTTTTACGAGAGACAAACTGGCAGCTTTAAAAAGAAAAATTAATTTCTGGTTTTAAGTCCAGTTAAATTGTGCTCAAAAAGGCACTTTGCGAGCAAATTGTTGGGTAGTTTTGATTTTGTCCTTCATTTATGTTTTCGGGGGTGCTGACTCCGAATCTGAGGTTTGCCAACAAAATTTCGTGACGCAACATGGAAACAAAAGCAAAAAATTATGTAAAAATGCATTTCTTGGGAGTTTTTCACGAATGTCTCGAAAACTACCGACTATTCGAAAATGACATCCAAGTACCATTGAAAGTATACACAATTTCCAATAAATCACTACCTATTCAAGGTTACTTTCTGCCACAACCCATTTGGACTCAAGCGCTAGTCGAAAATTGACGTATTTGTACAGTTTTTGAAAATCTACTCGAAAGCGCTAAGAAATAACTTTGTGTGACAAAATTTGAACTTTTGTCTGTAACATGAACCAAGATATACTTTTCTAATGGTTTTTGATGCGTTGAGTTCAAATCGTGCCTTGGAATTGTTCTAGCACGTTACGTTTTTGAGATATTCGAATCTAAGGGTTTAAAAAAAATGCATTTTTTATGCAAATTTGAAGTTATATTTTTTTCTCGAGGTAATTTGTTTCAAAAAAATGTTTATGTTCATTCGGAAGTGTGAACATTTTACTTCAAAATTCTTTTTGAATTATTCAAATACCTCCAATTCGACATTCCAGTCAATTTGTGCTCAAAAGGGCAAATTGTGGGATTTTTCGAATTAGGTAGTATAACGAAAACCAACGATTTCTCGAACACGAATGGAGGTATTTGAAAGATTCAAAAAGAATTTTGAAGTAAAATGTTCATACTTCACAATAACTATAAACATTTTTTCGAAAAAAATTACCTTGAGAAAAAATCCCCAAATTTGTAAAAAATGCATTTATTTTTAATTTTTAGATTTAAATATATTCGAACTCAGCGCGTCAAAGACCATCAGAAAAGTACATATATCTTGGTTCATGTTACAGACAAAAGTTCAAATTTTGTCACACAAAGTTATTTCTTAGCGGTTTCGATTGGATTTTCGAAAGCAGTACTAATACGTCAATTTTCGACTAGCGCTTGAGAGTAGCTGTCGCAGAAAAAAACCTTGAATAGAGATTTATTGGAAATTGTGTATACTTTCAATGGTACTTTGATGTCATTTTCGAATAGTTGGTAGTTTTTGAGCCATTCGTGAAAAACTCCTAAAAAAATGCATTTTTGCATCATTTTTTGCATTTGTTTCCATGTTGCGTCACGAAATTTTGTGGGCAAACCTCAGATTTGGATTCAGCACCCCCGAAAACATAAAGGAGCGAACAAATCAAAACTACCCCACAATTTGCATGGTAAAAATACAATATGACTGGACTATCTCATGTGTACAAAAGAACAATTTTCAGTGTTTTCCAGTTTTACATGAATTCTTGCAAGAAAACATGCTTGAACTCAGAGCAGATATTAGCAATGTAATTGCTCTCAATTTGGTTTGTCTCGAAAGACCCATGCTTGATTACTTTCCAGATACAAATACTAAAATCAAGTGGGTACAAAATCCATTTCTAATGAAAACCATCAAGCCTATGACCCTGAGTATACAGTAGGGTGTTTCATTTTTCCAAAGATGTGATTTTTGGCTGACTTTGCTCACGCCCCGAGTCTCAGTGATGAAAACAAAATGTATGCCAAATTTCAAGAAGATTGGATAATATTTAGAGGTTGCGCATTTTGATCACTTTTATCTAAAACTATCGAGTTTCTAGTATTGAAGTCCTTTGTACTCAATGGTTTCTCATGCACTTGCTTCATCTTCTGCAGGTTGAAGTGTGTCTACACGTAAAATCTAAGCTTCAATATATTAATTCGTGACATCCCTACCTGCAATTATTTTTTAAATAATTAATCTTCGAACTGTACTTTCAAACTTCAAGCATTATACCTACAAGGTTTACCAACTAGGAGGGCAGGTCGATTTTGAAATGGAATAAAACAAGTTGCATATGTGGTATTAACGAAACTCTTATTATTTTTGAAGGGCCCATACGTATGCTGTGATGTATGTAAAATATGGAATAGGAGATTGTTCAAAATATACGCAACGGATTCGGACGGTGGCATGGATCCGAGGCGTCGCAGTTTGAATGCCTTTGCTGTACAGTTCAGGCTGAATTTGATCGATGGCTTAAATAATTTTGATTTTGAGGGCATCAGTTGATTGTGGCTCATAAGCATAGACCTGCAACTTCAGAAAACCCCACGAAAAATTAATGGGGTAAAATCGCACGATCTTGGTGGCCAATTCACGTCCACTCCTTGAGAGATAACCCTATCTAACAATTATCGTTAACGTAGAATATCTTTTGTTACTGTGTGATACGTAGTGCTGTCCTTATTGAACAATATGTCGATCACATCCCTATCATCCAATTTTGGCCAGAAGAAATTGTTTATCCTCTATTGGTAGGGTTCTCCTTTGATTAAATTGACGAAATTGACTACATCGGGCTCACCTCTCCCCTTACCCCCCCCCTAAGTGACGTAACAATTTTTTGTTTTTTTTGAAGATCAACCCACCGTCAAGGGTGATGGGAACTAGAATTTTGTGTTCTTAGCAACCAAAAAAAAAACATTTTCTCTAAAAAAGCAAAAAATACAAAAAAAACGTATTTTTTGCCTACTTTTGAAAAAGTGATCAAAATGCGCAACCTCTAAATCATCTCCAATCTTCTTGAAATTTTGCAAAAATATCTTTTTCGTTAGAGAGACTCGGGGCGTGAGCAAAGTCAGGTAAAATTTTACATTTTATTTTGTGCCTTACAAAATGAAACACCCTAGTATACAGGAATACGAATCCCTGAAAGATCTGCAGATGCAGAGCTCCGCTTCATTAAAATTGGTATTTGATTCTGTATCATTAAACGAATTTTGGATTGTTATTAAGAATGAATTCCCTGAGCTTGCCAAGAAAGCTTTGTTGAATTTGCTACCTTTTGTTACAATGTACCGCTGTGGAGTAGGCTTTTCATTTTCGGCGTATACTTACACAAAAACCAAATACAGATCGAGGCTGGACGCTGCCCCAGATATTCGAATACAACTTTCGGACAAGGAAATTAATTTAAAAACAATTATACCTAAATCAAACAATGAAACAGATTCATTCTTCACACTGAATAAAAAATTGATTTTGAAATGTGTTGTTTTTCATTTTTTGCTATTATCAGAATGGGGTTCCGAAATATATTTCGGCATTGTTTAGGGTTCCACAGCTTAAAAAGTTTGGGAACCGCTGGCCTAAACCACTGAAGCGGTTTTCTTCAAATTTTGAACTTAAGGTTTTTTTGTAACTCTCCAGAGGGGAAATTGAATTTTTTTTTAGCTCAAAAAATAACGGTACTTGCCATACAACCGTTAAGGAAAAGCTTATTTATCTCAAGAACGGCTCCAACGATTTTTATAAAAAAAACCAGTGTATTATTGAAGATATAATATACCATTTAGTAAGAAACAAATCACCAAAAACAATTATTAACGGTACCTGCCATATAACGGTTTTTTTGATTTTTGATTTTCTCACTAACCGCTCATCCGATTTCAATGAAATTTTTTACACAAAAGCTTTATTGAAATATAAATAATACTGCATACCAAAATTTTTGAAAAAATTAATTTTGGATTTTTAAAAAAAGATTCAAATTTTTTTTTGGAAATTCAATATTTCAAAAACCGGTTGATGAATTGTTTTGAAATTTTAGTTTTAAATGTATATTAATATATACTCAAAATTGGTATACCAGTTTTTTTTTTTTGAAAAATGTTATATATAAAAAAAATTAATTTTTAAGAAAACGGCTCCAACGATTTAAATCTTTTTTGTTGCATATATTCATATTTTTTCAAGTAATCAAATGGAATTCTTTTTTTTGAGCTCTAAGTTATTTATCAGGCTGTTTATACAATTAAAAGAACGATTTAAATGCTTTTTATACTTTTTCTATAATTACTTGAATATTTTTTAAAGTTCTTAAGCCCCACACAACTTGAACATAAGACCAAGTACGTGCGATCCAGTCGTGCATTTTATTTGTTATGGTCAGTTATCAGATTTTTGTTTTTGTTATTTATCAAAAAATTTCTTAGTGCGACTTTTTTTCCCTCGTGACCCTTTTTTATGCGACCTTTTCAAATTCCTCAGCGGCAGCACTGGTGACAAGTTGACCGATGAGCGCGCACATGGAACTCCACAAGCAATTGCAACGAACCTAACCAACACACCGACAATGTTTATTAAAATTTTCTACACCATACATGCAAAGAAAAATATTATCGCCTTTTGTCCTATTCTTTTGCTCAGCATATAAAAGAAAAGATAAATTTGTTCTCTTTCGCACAGAGAACATAAGTCACTTTGGAAAGAGCAAAATTCAACGATGTGGTAAAATATCTGCAACTATTTGGTTGCATGTGCGCGCAGTTACATATTATTTTATATGACACAAATTGAAAAACCGATTTCAGGCAATCGTCCAGTTTGTGGCAAAACACAAACTGGAAAGTTGCTCGAATCGACGACTGAATAGTTTCTGCATGTGCGCGCTGTCCCATATGAGTCAATAGGATTCATTTTTGCAACCAAACAGTTGCGAAACTGAAAGTTGCATGTGCGCGACTAGCGTAAAAGTAATAATTCTGCAAGTTTCTCTCGAGAGCAAAAATCACATGTGAACACAGTTATGAGATTAGCTAACAAAAGTGCTATGCGAGAGAACCTCTCAATAGTTTTCTAATGAAATTATTCTCAAACAGACACACACTTTAAGCCCATAAGTAGGTACAAAACAAAATTGTTTACAAAAGAAGAATTGATAAAACGGTAAATTATAAAAGAAATTCAAAACAAACAGCTTCCAATTCCACGTAAACACATTTATTCAGTATATACTACCAATTTTGGGTGAATCAGTAGTATTTACTTGGATGAATTCAGTATTTACTACTAGTATGTGGTTACTAGTATAAACTTTATTTTATGCATACCAAACACAGTAAATACTATGGGGCGTATTCATAGGGAATTACTAAAGTCGTGATTTCTTGATCTATAGGTTAAGGCTTGTTGGTTAAATAAACACAGCTCTTATTCATAGTCAATTTCCCAGCTGTGTTTAGTAGAACCCCAGGTTAAGGTTGTGTTCTACTACAATTATACTTCAAATGATGACAGGTCAAAGAATAAAAAAACAATACACTTATATTTCCAAAGTGTAAATTTTGTGTGGTCCTTCCTCATATTGCGTGTCGAAAAAAGTAAAACAAACAAAACCATTAAATTAAAAATCCAAAAAAGAAACTCGAACAAATATTCTAATTTTAGATAAACAACAAAGAAAATATAAAACGCGAACGCCAGGAAAACTAGTCGCTACCAGAGAAGGAACTTTTTTCTTTTCTATTCTTCTTTTTTTTTCTATTTTTCTTTCTCTTGATGGCACATTTTGCAGTTCGCTTAATAACTCAAACTCATCTAAAATATCTATATCTTCTTAAATTGCGGTATAAATCGAGATTTTTCTGGATGATAAGTTTACCTAGCGTTTATTTGATATAAATTACTTGTTCAGCTTTTAAATTCACAAAAAAATCAAATTTGACATTTGGCTGTGATAATAACTACTTAAACAAAGCATTTCCTATGTTTAAAGTTAGACCACAGGTTTAGCCCTAAGCTTAGGTTTAAATTTATTTATGAATAGAGAGTGTTTAGCAAACATCTATGAATTTGCCCCTATAAGTTTCAGCTTCTACTAGTAGTACTAGTATTTACTTCAACCTTTTACTGGTAGTAGTAAGTACTTCATTTTATGCATATGCCCCATTATTTTGTATTATTTTCTTACTTTATAAATTTTTGATTTTATTGTATGCATAGAAAATGGTTTTTTAACCTTGCAGCTTGCAGTTGGCAGCAGCTATTTATTTTCATTAATTATTATTTGGTTTTAGTAATTCAGTTATTTAAGTAATAACGCAACATCCTATGAAATAGGTTGTTTTTATATAGTCGGGATATTCAGTGCGAAACGTAAAATCCCATACAAAATAGATACAACGGAATCATAAGCCAAAAATTATTTTTTATTTGTCGACTGGTTTACTAGTTATATAATATTTCTATAAAACCTGGGCCACCAGACTCTGAAGCCTATAACATGCGTTTTCCTTTGGAGGTGGCGAGGTACTTGCAAGTACTTTGCCAACTTTTTTCAGTGGAACACATCAAACTGCTTTCCCATGTAAAATGTATCTACTCGCACATGAGAGCATGTGCAGTTGGTAGCACTAGATTAGGGTTTTTATCTACTCATAAGTACTTTGCCAACTCCAAAGGAAAACGACTAACATCATATTCACTCTTGCCCACTAAGCATGGTTGTAGTTTGAGAGTTGTAGGAGGTCACTATAGGCCCATAGGCGCCCGCAGGATTTTGTCCAGGGGAGGGCATCAGACACCAAACCAATTTTGACATATGTACATATCGAATTTTCGAAAAAAATGGGTATTCAAAAAAATTTTTTTTTTTTTAATTTTAATATGCAATATAATTTGAGCGTTTTCGAAGTTTTTATAAATAATTTCATTTAAATCCTTCAGTCAATAATGAACAAATCCAAAATAACGTTCTATCTTCTATGGGAGGTACTGTTAATAGTTATCCAGCGTAAAATTATTTTATATATAATAGTAGACCGCACTTATTTAGCCACACAGGCATTTTTTTCGAAGTTTTTGTATAAAAAGCAAGGTTCATAGAACAATAAAATATCATTCGTTCGCTCGCCATGATCTGTTCTCTGATCATTCTGCAGTCCCAGACATGCAGTTCGGTTTCCGGGAAAAACATTCCACCCTGCATCCACTCCTGAAGTTTCATCACGACATCACCACAGCCTTAAACAGCAATCAAGTTACTGTCGGATGCTTCCTGGATGTCGAAAAAGCATTCGACAGTGTATGGATTGAAGCCCTTATCCATAAACTCCACATACTAGGCTTTCCCTTAGCGCTAATTAAAATAATATTTTCTTTTCTTTCTTCCAGGAACTTTTTCGTGCAACTGGAAACCTGCAAATCGACAGTGAAGAGCATCAGGGCTGGAGTTGCCCAAGGGTCGAAACTTGGACCACTTCTATATAACATCATGACCTCTGACCAACCAATTTCAAGTGAATGCGAGAACCTTCTCTTTGCTGATGACTCACTTACATATTGCTCATCATTCTCTCCATTGATAGCTGTCCAAGCAGTCGAGGCCACATCCGCAAACTCTTCAAGTTTTACATCAAATGGGGTATCCGCATCAACTCATCCAAATCGGAGCTTGTCTGCTTCAGAAAACCAGGGGGCAGACGTGGTCGCTCAGCTGGAAGCTGTAGAAACATCACCCTAGCACTCCCAGACGGAACTAGATTAGCAGCCAAACGTAGCGCCAAATACCTAGGCATCAACTTCAACGAGCTGCTGAGATTCAACCCACATTCACGGACTGTCCTCAAAAAAGCCAATTTTGCTTTCCACCGCCTCTACCCGCTGATGAAGAAGAAAACTGGGCTAAGCCAGCAGACAAAAGTTTTAATCTATAAGCAACTCCTGAGACCAGTCATCAGTTATAGCTTCCCAGTTTGGTCCACCATTTCCAAAACGGCTATGAAGGAACTCCAAATATTCGAGAGGAAAATCCTGAGGATCTGCACTGGGCTGTATTTCGATCGTCAACGGCGTAAGCATTTCAAGAACGAGCAACTCTACTATGAGGCTAAGGTAGTCCCCCTGGACAAGTATTTATTGCTATCTGCCGATAAGCTGGTTAGAAACATCGCCAACCACCCTAATCAACTGATGAGAAGGATGACAAACCAACAACGACACCCAGCACCAAGGTACATAAGTGCTATGAAAATCCTGGATATAGCTCCAACAGCCAACGATGAAGCAGTACCCTTCTACTCTGACCCAGGGTCAGCACATTATCGTGGCTAAACACCAACTCTACCCCCCACCCTTAATAAATATACCGCCACTGGACAACCGGGATTGAACAACCCGAGGACGACAAAGTCAAGCCGACTTTTATATTAAGTTTTTACATATATTATAAATCTATGTAATTTATATTTTATATTGAATCAATGTATAGCGTTAGGCCCCTTATGTGCCAACAAAATCTTATTATTTGTCAATGTATCTTATATTTATAAATTATCTTTTAAGCCAATTGTAAATAGAAATGTTCAATAAAACAAAAATTGAAATTGAATTGATCATTCTGCAGTCATACTCACTATGAGCGAAAGCCTTGTCAAAATTGAAAAACCACCCAGGTTAACAAACGGTAAAACCAACTGGGAAGGATTTAAGAAAGATATCGAGGACAACGTTGAATTGAGGGTATCATTACAAACGCCTCTTGAGCTTGAAGACGCAGTAGATACCTTTGTTGATATAATACAAAAGGCAGCGTGGAATAACACACCTTATCAAAGGGTTACGCCGCGCTATAAAGATATAAAATATCCGCAGGAAATAAAAGACTTAATAAAAGATAAACGAAAAGCACGTAAGAAATGGCAGCGAACCCGTGCTCCTCAACACAAAGCTCATTTAAATCGCTTGTGTAATATGCTAAAAACAGCGATATCAGATTTCAAAAACCGTGAAGTTGAAAATTACCTTGAAAGCTTGTCAGCTGGGAAAGAATCCAACTACTCACTTTGGAAAGCTATAAAAACAACGAAAAAACCAAAGCTTCCAGTACCCCCGATTAAGAAAAGCCAAAACGAATGGGCTAAAAGTGACAAAGAGAAAGCGGCGGTATTCGCCGATTACCTGGAAGAAACATTTAAACCTTCCGATGGGCAAGCACTCAATGAAAATATTAATATGAGTTTTAGCTCAAGTGAAAATTACAGAACCAGAAATGCTACGCTTGCTGAATTGAACAGAGAAATAAAGAAGCTAAAGTCTAATAAAGCTCCGGGGTATGACTTAATAACAGCGGAAATACTAAAAATGCTTCCTAATAAAAGATTAATTAACCTCCTTTATATAATAAATGCCGCTCTAAGGCTAGAATATGTTCCAAGCCAATGGAAAGTTGCGGAAGTCATAATGGTTTTGAAACCTGGCAAACCATCTCACGAAAAGAATTCTTACAGACCGATTTCGCTTCTTCCAATAATATCGAAAGTTTTTGAAAGAATACTACTCCTGCGCCTGCAGCCTATAATAGAAGAGAAACGATTAATACCTGAACATCAGTTCGGATTTAGAAGCAAGCATTCAACAATTGATCAAGTGCATAGAATAACTGACGTAATTGAGAGAGCTCTTGAAGAAAAGAAAATCTGTTCGATGGTCTTTTTGGATGTGTCGCAAGCGTTTGACAAGGTGTGGCACGAAGGCCTCAAATTCAAATTACGACAAGTTCTGCCTGAAGGACTTTATAAAATTCTTAACGAATATCTAGAAAACAGACTTTTTCGTGTAAGACACGGAAATGAATATTCTAATTTCAAAGAAATAGTGGCTGGGGTACCACAAGGTAGTGTTTTAGGTCCAGTTCTGTACCTTCTATTTACACGTGATATACCTCAAACAGAAGACACTTTCGTAGCAACGTTTGCTGATGATACTGCAATACTAGCAGTAGGCAAAACGATTAACGAAGCTACGATTAAATTACAAAATGCTCTTAATAATGTTAATGAGTGGACAAAAACATGGCGAATAGCGCTAAATGAACAAAAGTCAGTCCACGTGGACTTTACGTATAAAAAAATAAACAGATTGCCCGTCTTTCTTAATACCGGTCGTGTACCATTTGCGAATCAAGCAAAATATCTGGGAATGACTCTAGACGCGAAATTAAAATGGAAGCCGCACGTAAAAAAGAAATGCGAAGAATTAAAAAGTAAATTAAGAGATATGAACTGGCTACTCGGTAAATATTCCAAGCTTAGTATTGATAATAAGTTGATTTTATACAGGCAGGTACTTAAACCTGTCTGGACTTACGGTATACAACTCTGGGGTTGTACCTGCGATACAAATTTAAATAAATTACAAACGTTTGAAAATAAATTGCTTAGGTCATTTGTAAATGCACCGTGGTATATAAGAAACGAAGATCTTCACAGGGATCTCGGGATTCCTACGGTTCGAGACGAAATTAAGAGTTTCGCGCGAAAACATAGAAATCGGCTAATCCAACGATTATTGACATTCTTGACGAGTCGAATTTAGTACGCCGTCTGCAAAGAACAAAACCTTCCGACTTGGTGCGGTGAACACAAAACCGCTTTAAAATCGCGGAATAAGCAGAAACTTTCAGCGGAAAGTTACCTGCAACACGTTACTTAACTTCGTTAAAAATAAATTGCTAGATAAGTTTCAACTTAGTTGCAATCGGGAAGTGGAGGTGGTTTTAGTGTAGTAAGAATCTCACACTTCTATGAGCACGCGTTTTCCGGTCCTCATAGAGCCTGATGCAGGTTTTGCGCCTACCCACGGTCAAAAAAAAAAAAAAAAAAATTCGTTCGCTCGTGAAAAAATCAAAAGGGAATGTTATTTTTGATTCGAATAAAACAAAATTCATTTTCACGATCGAACAAAAAATGCTAGAATGTGGATCTATAAAATATGATTCGTTCCGAATTTATTATGCGAGAGCTATTGAAGATCCATTCACGAATCTTTGAAATAAGAAATAAAAAAGGAATTTTACAAAAGGAAAAAGTACAGTTTCAAAAAAAAAAGTTTCGAAATCCTTTGACCTTGATAGATTTCAATGAAATCGAATTGATTTATTTCAATGAAATTGGCACATGTCATGGTGCCATTTTTTGAAACACACCATTTTAAAAATATTCGTTTCTGTTATAATTCTGTCAAATACAAATACAAAATTCTGTCTCTGCTATCCTGTCAATTTTATTGAAATCACTCAAGGAACAACTAAGTTGATATTTTTTAAAGCACCTTGTTTTGAAAATATTTTGTATTTTTTAATTCTGTATAAGCCATCACCTGTGTCAATTTCATTGAAATCTTTCAACACAACAACAACGAAGATATAGTAGGTACTTTTGCATTTTCTGGAGAATAAATGGGTATTCATAAATCTGTCAAAACTTGTATGGAAAATTTGACAGATTTACGGAGTTTACAACTTTACTACGTTAATGAATAACCTTAATATCCTACTCATACTCATCCATATTTGCGTTTGCCTAGAACATTTACCCGTAGGCAAGTTATTTTTGGTTCTAAGAAAAATGAAAAAAACATGTGGGCATGTTTATGTACCAAGTTTGAACAAAATCTATCGAGCCGTTTAGGCTGTAGACGAACAGACAGACAGACAGACAGAATTGTGCCACCCACTTTTTTGGTGTTCTCTATCATCGCAATATCATGTTGACTATCTCAAATTTTTTTTTGCACGAATCCAAAACTTGCCTTACAGTACCTATATCGCAAGTAAAAATAAAACCCCGTTTCTTTAAAAATTTACAGGACAGAGATATATTATGCCTGTTTGGTAATGTGAAATTTTCACCAAGTTTCCCAAACTTGGGTTTTTTGCTCCTATGGTTTGACCGCAAATGTAAGTAGTAAGTAAGTAAATAAATAAAAGTAAGTAAGTAGGAAATTTTTGAAATAGCCTTTGAAAGCCTATTGGTCGTACTCAACTAACCTAGGTGGCAAGCTTGTCAAATTCGTAATTTGCATTCCACTTGCCTCCCACTTGCTTTCCACTTTCATTCCACTTGCTTGTCTCCCAACTTGCTTCTCAACTTGCTTCACTACTGGCTTCAAAAATTCCATACCAGTTGATGAGGTAAATATATTTTTTTTTAAGTGCAAGTTGACCATAAAAAAAAAAAAAAAAATTCTGCGGCACTATAGGCCCCTTTCACACGAGGAAACTGAGTTGCTAGCAACTTTCAGTTCCAGGGTGTAAAGTAGAGAATATCAAATAGTTAAAGAAGCCAATCCATCGTACGTTTCACCCTCCAAAACCCATTTGCTTACATTGTTGTATTTTTAATTTCATTTCGTGTCGAAGAAAAGATGTGAATTGCAACAACAGCCGTTTTCCTTTGGAGGTGGCAAAGTACTTGTGAGTAGATGAAAACCCTAATCTTGTACTACCAACTGCACATGCTCTAATGTGCGAGTAGACACATTTTACATGGGAAAGCAGTTTGATGTGGTCCATTGAAAAAAGCTAGCAAAGTACTTCGCCACCCTCAAAGGAAAACACCTAACAACAAGACCTGTGCTGAATAAATTGCTGAATGACGAGTTGATTCGATGTGTGCGTTTTGTCATTGCTTTTCACTAAAGCTTTGCAAATCTAATACATCATCTGTTCGCTTCAGCTTGTAGGCAAATCAAATTGAAAGCTGCGGATTGGCTCCTTTATTTGATATTTTTTGGTGAGAAGGGCAGGAGAGAAAATGGATGAACAAAATCTCCTCGGTCGAGTATTTGAAGATATTTTTTTGACATTTCCTTTCACACCTAGGTTAGTTGAGTACGACCAATAGGCTTTCAAAGGCTATTTCAAAAAATTACCTACTTACTCACTTTTATTTATTTACTTACTTACTACTTACATTTGCGGTCAAACCATAGGAGCAAAAAACCCAAGTTTGGGTAACTTGGTGAAAATTTCACATTACCAAACAGGCATAATATATCTCTGTCTTGTTCATTTTTAAAGAAACGGGGTTTCATTTTTACTTGCGATATAGGTACTGTAAGGCAAGTTTTGGATTCGTGCAAAACAAAATTTGAGATAGTCAACATGATATTACGATGATAGATAACACCAAAAAAGTGGCAGGCACAATTCTGTCTGTCTGTCTGTCTGTTCGTCTACAGCAGTGTTTCCCAACGTGGGGCCCACGCCCCACAGGGGGGAATTTGAAGGGGGGCAATTTTAAATTCTGATGCATTACAGCCGTTTTAGATTTCTCTCACTTTAGAAAAAGACAGGATTCAATCTGACTTGTTCAAAATTTATCTTGTGCAAACTGTGAACGTTTTGTCCACCCAATTTGTAAAGAACAATTGAGGACCGTTTTTTCAAAACTCAACAAACGCCAAAAATCCGAAAATGAGTTATGGGTATCAAAATTTTTGGCTTCAAGAGGCGCACAAGATGGTGGAATAAAAAAATAAGAAAACTGTACAGATTTAATTCCAAAAAATTTTGAAAGCTGAGCGTTTTCGCAAAACTCAACAAACGCCACTGAGTTCTTGCAAAACTCAACAAAAGACACTGAGTTTTTGCAAAACTAAACAAAAGCTTTTTGTCTTAAACGAACGGTTTGTGGCTACTAGTTCAGTTAAGATAAGAATGCATTGATGGGTTATTGAAGAACCATAATATTTATGTAATTATTATATTCATCGTTCAAACATAAGTTTATCGTGCGTTTCGAAACTTATAAACGCTGTTTATGTATCTATGTATGTATAAGACTGCGCCTATTTTTTTTATTATTTTAATTTCTTTTGCCCTTGCACCTTAAAGTTAAAGCTAATAAAGAAAATCTATTTAAAATTTTAGTATTCGGATAACGTTTACATGTGTTGGGCAACACTTGACATTTCCCATACAAAATAAATAGAGTTTTAAGTTTTTATTCGAAATGTTGGCCAAAGTGTAAAAAATTATGGAAAATCTTTAAACCTCATTGTTTTGCTTCTTTTTTCTACTTCCATCACCCGTTGCGTAGTTTATGTATGCACGGAAAGAATTCTTGGATCATATCACGAAAAATGAGCTGCAAATTACGAAAAATGAATCCCGATTTATACCTTGGCTCCGGATTTCGTAATTTACGACTATTTGTTTGCAATTTGCAAAACTGAGCAAAATGAAGATATTGATACTCAAAACTCGTAAATCAACCCTCTTTTAGTATCAATTATTTTATCGAGAGAAAACAAAAATGGCGAACAACAAATCGCAATTTGATCCAAATATTCCTCAATTGCACAATTTGTAAATTTGCAAAAAAGATTTGTGACCACCACTTTTATTTCGTGATATTGCCACTTGGAAAGATCAATCCTGTTCTACCCTTTATTTTGCAGGTATACACATTAAATTTAATTTATTTGAAATAAATACTTTACGCTTGCCTCTACTTGGATTTGAACTCGCAACCCTCCAGTTGCGGAGCGGGCATGCAACCACCAGGCCAATTTGCATTACAGATCGTTGGTGTCACACATTGATGATGAGATACCTGCCATGTTGTGGTGCTCTATCTCTTCGAGAAGTAAATTGCGACAAGAAAGTCGTGATTTAGGATTTTTTTGTTGGTGATTTGCGACTATTCTCATGGAGTTGCAAATTGCGACAGAAAAAACGTAAATCAGTGATTGTGCATTATGTAAATTACTAAATTTTTATCGCAAATCAATATATTTAAATGCTGTTTGTGATATTATTCCCTTGGAGAGTAAATTAAGCCAAAAAAGTTGTATTTTGGTATGAAGAGTACAAGCTTGAGTCATGGATTTTAATTGCAAGTCACGAAGAAACAAATTTTGTAAATTGTTACGTTTTGAATGTGAAATTACCAGTTTTTGTATTAATTTGGGAACAAAATGCCTTGATTTACGAATAAAACATGATTCGTAAATTGCAACCGCAAATTTTTCAATTGGTGGTTTTTCAATTCTCTCCGTGTGTCTGTTCCACAAGAACGTACAACTTTCAACACCTGACAGACAATCCAGTAAGGACTAAACGAAGTTTAGTTTTTTTCGTTAAGGGCACTATTAGCCAAACTTGGAACAAAACCTTCATCCGTCTTCGAAGGTATTGTAACAAAACTTTGTCTCTTTTGGATTCTGGTGCTTTTCTGAACAAAACCACAATCACGGTGGTTGTCTTGTGTTTTTGAAAAAGTCAATCTTTTTACATAATAATCAATCGAAGTTGAAGTTAAAGATAAGTTCGAAGAGATATATTCGACAATCAGTAAAGGAAAGCTACATAAAGTGTAGGTTATACATTAACCGGATTTTCTATTGAGAAAAAGGTGCATGGAGGAGGGAGGGGGGTAGGGGTGAGCAAGGGGGATATTTGGCTCGTGAGCCCTGGAGAGTACCATGCTAGCATTTTTTTTTTAATGTTGCTATGGACTTTTCGCAGACTCGTCTTTTTGTGTCTGTATCCATGATCTCTCCACCCCCATTCTGGGAAATTATGCTCCCCTTGGAAGATACCCCCCCCTCTCCCCGGGAAAAGTTCTATGAGTGCATATGAACAACCAAGAACAGTTTTCTAAGCGTTTTTGAAATCTGTAAGTTTGAAGAAATCCCGAAAAAATAAAGTCCCGAGCTAATAGGTGGATGATATCGTGAAACTGATAGATTTTTCGGTTATTTTAGATAATACGTACAAGCTCAACAAAAAAATATTATCAGCCAACGCAGCCGAGTCTCCAGAAAATATCGAAAAACACTTTGACGTTTCAAAAGATTTTTGTATTTAAGTTACCTATTATTTTGAAAGGGCTTTTCACTTTTATATAATTTATTTATTTTCCTTATATTTATTTTAACGTTAATATGAATTTATTTTATTTTTTTTGTTAAATTTATAGATTTTATATTATTTTTTGTATTTATTTATTTTATATGAAAATTAAACGTTTTTGCAAAACTCAACAAAAGCATGACTTTGTTTCGTTTTGAAAAAACGCATGATTTTTGGGTTCAAAATTTTGGTGAATGCTTTGAACAAATTCTAACGGAAATGAACCTGCTGATGAGATATGCAACGAAGAAGAGTTCTGCAATAATACTTTTCTAGTATTGTCATTTTTATTCAAATAGGAAAGAAAAAACCTTCTCCTGAAAAATTTGCAAAATGGATTTGTTGAGTTTTGCAAAAACGGTCCTCAATTGGAAGACCATGAAGAACTGTTTGATTTGTGGAACTTTTTGATTAAGTAACAAACCGGATATAAAAATTTGTCAACTTCAACTTCAAAGAAAAACAAAACTCTTGTCGAAACAAAAGCGAAGATATTTGCTTTCGTTACCTTTATTGATAAGTCGGAGACTTATACATATTTACAACCCAAATTTTGACAGGTTTCATTAGCTCGAAAAAAGTGAAGTGAATGATACCGCTATAGATGTAATTGTTGATCATCTGGAAAATGTATAGCTGGATTAGTGATAATTAATTCCTTAAGATTCCTTCCTAGTTTTTAATTATTTAAGTTTTTTATTGAACAGTTCAAAGTTTCGAATGCTAAATATTCTATAAATATAATGCTGTGGGGCATAAGAATTTTGGAAAATTTTTGATGGGGCGTAGCACAAAAAAGGTTGGGAAACACTGGTCTACAGCCTAAACGGCTCGATAGATTTTCTTCAAACTTGGTACATAAACATGCCCACATGTTTTTTTAATTTTTTTAGAACCAAAAATAACGGTACATGCCATACAATTTTTTTTGCAATTCTATATAATCGTATTTTTCTCTCAAACGGCTCGAGAAAATTTCATAAAAAAAATTCATTAAATTTATTTTAGTAAAGGCTTCCTTTGGGTGGAAAACCATTTTTCAAAAATGGCTATTAATGGTACCTCCCAAAGAACCATTTTTTTACACTTTGATTTTCTTCAACACAGTATTTTTTTTAACTCGGTATTTAAGAGTTTTTTAGTACTCTCTAAAAGATTTTTAGAAAAAATTTTACATTTATTAAAAAATAACGGTACCTTCCAGACAAAAGTTAAAAAAACATAATGGAAAATATTTGTTTGCTCAAAAACGACTCCTACGATTTTGATTAAACATTTTTCATATACTAAATTTATTACGATCTACTAACAAAATTTTGCACTTAGCAACTATTAATAGTAGGTACCTGTCATAGAACGTATTTTTTTATTTTGAATTTTCTCGTTATCGACTAAACGGATTTAGATGAATTTTTTTATATACAAACAGATAAGATTAAATAATATTGCATACCTATGTTGTGTGTAACACCTAAAACCAAAACAAAACTATAAACAAATATAAACAATAACAATAATATGAGCTCGACGCATATCGACCTACATTGGATTTTGTTGAAAATGATCAGCCGTCACCAAGCGATACCATCGTGCATTGAACTGATCATGTTACACATAGTCATAGTCGGTCGCTATGCGCCGAATGCAATTGAATATTGATTTTGTTTATGACTGTAATTATATATGCATCACATTGACTGATTCGGAATGCCTTTGAGGAAATATAACCGAAAGTATATTTTGTCAAGTGGACATTTAATTCTTACGTCATGTGGGGTAATATATTGTAGGTCATAAGTAAAATAAATAAATAAAGAACTAGGCTAAGAATATCTTTATATGAAAATTGATTTTGTATAGATCTAGTCGTAAGTATATCTTTGTATGAAAATTGATTTTTGTATAGAACTAGTTGTAAGTATAAATAGAAGAAAATATTGAAAATAAAATCAGTCTAAGTTAAAACCTTAACTGCGACTCTTTATTATTAATATCGTGCATCTCGATGCTCGGATAAATAAGCGGCTTTGCATTAAAGCTAAGAAATTTGTTCCTTCGAGAACCAAGGCTTCCTCGTCAATCATAACATGGCGATCCTGCAAGTCTGAACCACGATCTATAATAATTTTCAAAAATACTTTTTCGCTATCCTAAAACCTAAAAACAAAAGTCAGATAGATAACCACACTACCAATAGTTTCCAAAAATATTTTTTTCGCTTACTTTCAAAACAGTCAGATAGATGACCACACTAGACGAAATAAACGAGATCTTTAGAAAGTGGGAAGAACTCACTGAATACCGTCCAACGACAGTAGAACCCAGAGAGTACCCAAGGTATACCCCTACCCCTAAAACCGCTGGACCGAAACCACTATCTATAGAAGAATATAGAAAACGTCAAAAAAAAAAGAAGAAAGACGAAAAGAAACAAGAAAATAAACAAAAGAAGAAACGAGGAGGCCGCAAAAGACAGTTCCAGAGGAAGTGTGCAAACCTTCAGAGAATAGTCAACATAAGCACTGGAGACCAGAAGCAAACACTAATTGGTGAGCTGAAAAATCTGAGAAACAATGGGTGGCAAAAATTCCAAGGAGGAAATCATAAATAATGTAGCAGCAGCATCTGCAGCATCAACATCATCAACAACAACAACAACACCTCTAGGCGACAAAATAGTATACTTAAATTTCTTTCTTTTAGTAATCATAATTCTATGCAAATTGAATGCCTATTACAAAAATTATTTAAGGAAACATGCCTTAAAAACATGTTAAAAAAAAAAAAAATATATATATATATACATATACAAATAATATATGGAGTTTGTTAATTTAAGAAAAGTACTAGACAATTTTAAAAAAGCACCTAATAGGACATATACTAAAGAATATGTACAAAAGGTTAATAAGCAAATTGAACAAACATGGTCAGTAATACAAAACACTGCTGACCTAAAAGACATTACACAGATAAAACAAAAATTTGACTCGTTAGTTATACAAATTAGGGAATATTTAAAAGTTAAAGGTGAAAACGAAAATTTAGCAACTATAGAAGAAGAAGAAAATATACAAAATATAGACACAAAAATAAAGGTAGAAAGCACAATGGCAAATTTTGATTTAGTAACAGCAACCAAGGTGATACCTGAATTTCAGGGTAGTCAAAAAGATCTAAATAATTTTCTAGGTTTGATAGAATTCTATCACGATACTTTAAAAGATACAAACCAAAAAGAAACACTTATTAAATTAATTCTGGCTACTAAGCTATCAGAAAAAGTAAAAAATAAGATCCAAACAGAAAATACACCGAAAACCTTTGATGATCTTCGACAAATTTTAAAATCATCATATAAGTCAAACAAAAATGCTTTTAGATTACATAGTGAGATTTCACAAAGTTTTCAAGGAAACCAAAATGTTTCAGTTTTTGCTTCACGAATAGAATACTTACCAGCATCTTTGAATGATTTACAAATTTCGGAACAGGGTCAGACATACAGAGAGACAATAGTCAAGCTGAATGACCAAATAGGACTAGCAGCATTCAAAAATTGTTTATCAGAACCTTATAAATCATTGGTAATGGCTGCAAGACCAGCCAAGCTTGCAGAAGCAGTGCAAATTGCTTTAGAAGTTAGTCCTCAGCATTCAAGCCAAATAATGCATTTTAATAGGATACAGAGAGGTAGAGGTAGCACCAGAGGAAACTTTAACCGAAATTATTCAAATACAAACTCTTCATATCAGAACAATAATAGTAATTTCAACCAATACAGGGGACAAAATATTAACAACAGAAACAGATACAGAACACAAAATTATAATGACAGGAACATTTTTCAGGGAAACGGATACGTCCCCGACCGACAAAACCCGGGGCCCACATCCAGAAAAAGATAATTTACATTAAAAACTCTAACAAAGATACAAACTTTATAAAATTAAAAATAAAAGGCAGAAATCAACCAATTATTAATTAATAGACACAGGAGCAGATATTTCAATAATTAAGAATAGCATAGTCAGTAATAATTACAACATAGAATATGATAATAATTGTCAGATAAATGGAATAACAAAAGAATCTATAATAACAATAGGAATCACAAAATTAAATTTATGGTTTGAAGATAATGAAGTTGAACATAAATTTAGCATAATAGATAGTAAAATAAATTTAACCGTTGATGGAAAACTAGGAAGAGATTTTTAAATAAAGTATAATTGTAAAATTGATTATGAGACGTGCACATTAACAATTTCACTAGATGGAGAAGATATAGTATTGCCAATGAACATGAATACAAGAGATATTAATTATAATATAAAACTACCGCCAAGAACAGAGATAGTTCAAATGATAAATATAGATTTAAAAGAAGATAGCATAATACATGGAAAAGAAATTAAGAAAGGGATATTTTTAGCAAATGCAATTATTCCAAAAGAAGGAAATAAGCATATAAAAATACTTAATACAACAGAGAATGAGGTCACTTTAAAACAAATTTCGTTAGGATTAGAACCAATCTCTAGCTACCAAGTACTAAATTTTAAAAACAGTTTAGAAGATGAAGATAGATTTAAACGAATACAAAATGGAATAAAGGTAGACAACTTAGATAATAATGCAAAAGAAGACGTTTTTAGAATATGTAAGCAATTTCAAAATATATTTCATTTAGAAGGAGAAGAATTAAGTAAAAACAACTTTTATGAGCAAAAAATAACATTAACAGACAAAACACCAGTTTATATAAAAAATTACAGGTTACCACATGCAAATTTGCATGAAATAGTGTTCTTCTATTGACAAATTACTGGATGAGGATATCATTGAACCATCAACAAGTCCATATAACTCACCATTGCTAATTGTACCAAAGAAAAGCACAGGAGAATTAAAAAAGTGGAGTTGTAGATTTTAGGTCTCTGAATAAAAAAATAGTTGATGACAAATTTCCATTAACCAGACTAGAAGATGTACTTGATAAATTAGGAAAGGCTAAATATTTTTCAACTTTGGATATGACAAGTTCATTTCATCAGATACCACTAAATCCAAGATCAAGACCATTAACAGCTTTTTCAACTGATTCGGGACACTTTCAATTCAAAAGATTACCTTTTGGGTTAAAAATATCAACAAATAGCTTTCAAAGGATGTTATCAATTGCATTAAGTGGTTTGCAAGCATCCGCATTCTTATATCGATACCTTCCCGTAAGAATGTATTAAGCGACATTTCAAAAATTTTAAAGGCATCGACAAAAACCTCTGGTCCAGTTGTTTATTTATGTATTTAAAAAAATAAAACGACTTGGAACGGGATTTTCAACTCAAAATGCCTCTAAAAATCTGTTTATTACAACAAAATACCCAAATAAATAACTGGATAAGAGGTATTTTAAAAATTTAATTTAAAATTTTGAAAATGTCGCTTAATACATTCTTACGGGAAGGTATCGATATGTAGATGATATAATTGTGTTTGGTTCAAATCTTAAGGAACATAATAACAACCTAACAGAAGTTTTTAAGAGGTTACGTAAATATAATTTGAAATTAAACCCAAGCAAATGTAACTTCCTTCGACCGGAAGTAGTTTATCTTGGACATCTTATAACTTCACAAGGAGTAACCACAGACCCGAGTAAATATAATATCATAAAAGAATACCCAAAACCAGATAATGCAGATGAAGTTCGAAGATTTGTAGCTTTTTGTAACTATTACCGTCGTTTTATCAAGAACTTTGCTGAAATTGCAAAACCTTTGAATCAATTATTAAAGAAAGACCAAATATTTAGCTGGACACAAAGTTGTCAAAATGCTTTTGAAAGCCTTAAAACAAAATTAATGACACCTCCAATACTAAATTATCCAGATTTCTCGAAACCATTCATATTGACAACAGATGCATCAAATTATGCATTAGGAGCTATTTTATCTCAAGGAGAAGTAGGAAATGATAAACCTATTGCCTATGCAAGTAAATCTTTAAACAAAGGTGAGCTTAATAAAGCAGTGATAGAGAAAGAATTACTAGCTATACACTGGGGAATAAATCACTTTAGACCTTACCTATACGGTAGAAGATTTATTGTTTATACAGATCACAGGCCATTAGTTAGTCTTTTTACTCATAAAAATCCTTCATCTAAATCAGTGTTTTTCAAACTGTGGGTCGCGACCCCCTAGGGGGTCGCCAAGTATAACTAGGGGGTCGCGGTCGTAAGCCATTAGGTACAAGGTACTAAAGAAATTTTCTTTTATTAATTTTTCAAGCATTTTTCTATTGAAGGAAGATAACGTGAGTTCACATATGTAGGTATGAAGTGGTGAATGGCACTAACAATGTTAAAGCCTCTTTTGCCAGCTCTAGATATTTTCCTCTTCTCTTGTCCTTATCCAGAAATTATCAATGGTTTTTACATTGAATTCAGAGCATACCATCTGCAGCTATCTATAAGATTTTCTATCATCTTTACCGATGGAAAATAGGCCAGATGAAATGATATATTCAAAAAAGGAATGAGTATCTATCTCTGTCCATTTCCACCTTCAGAATAGAGTTCTGGAAAGTCAGTTAATAGTTTTTTCTCCTAATTATGCAAGCGCTCATGAGAGAAATGTGAGTGCTTACTGTCATGGCATGGATTCATCTGATGAAATTTCGTCGAGAATTTTCTGAACCCAGGGAAAAAAATCATAAATTTTTTTGCAAGTACTCTGAGGAGTCCTCTGATTTTGTCTTTTGCAGTAAAAATGTTTTCTTGTTTTTGTCTCCCTTGGAGTTGTATCAAGATGTTTAAGCAGGCAAAAAGATCAGCGAGAAATGATAATTTTAACAGCTGAGTGGGGACAGGAAAATTGATTTGATTGTCTCGATTTTGAATCTTGTACAAACATCAATTATTCAGCTTTTAATTCCAGAACTCGTGTCAATTAATCCGAGAGCCCACAGCAGATTTCGGGTGTGAGTGATAGTAAAAAATGAAGTTTGAATGCATTGAGGGTAATCATGTTAGCCGAAGTTGGTTTTCACCCTCGGATCACACATCGCGGAATCCGAGACCATTTGAGTGTTTCGTCCTTCCTTCCTTTCCGTTTAAAAAATGCAAAATTCTAAGTGAAAAACGTTTTTTTTTAACAGTCTGGCAGGGTGAACTAATATATACTCAAATGATCTCAGATTCCGTAATATGGGATCCGAGGAGCTTATCTAGAGAGGAATGAAATTCAATTTCGGCTTACAAGATTGCCCTCGAAGCTGCATTCATATTTTTTTTCGATTCACTGTTTTATTATTAACTCGTGTCAATTAATCCGAGAGCCCACAGCAGATTTCGGGTGTGAGTGATAGTAAAAAATGAAGTTTGAATGCAATGAGGGTAATCATGTTAGCCGAAGTTGGTTTTCACCCTCGGATCACATATCGCGGAATCCGAGTAGTACGGGGTAATTAGATTTCATTGTATGGAGCTCTGAGAAATAATTCAAACATGCAGTTTGACTTCGATATTCGAAAGGGTATTAGTACACGAGCCGAAAACCACATTTTTCACAATTGCACCTAGAGTCATTTGGCCGCCATTTAGTTTTTAACGGTTTTTTTTTGTTATCAGACGTAACTCACGCATTTTTGAAGCTACGAAAAAAAATTGTGAGACAAACTTGTAGAAAATTTAATTGTCTACAAAATATGTTAAGTAACTTTTTTCGATAAGTGCTTTTTTTAAAAAGTTATACTGCGTTTTCTTAAAAAAATGAGGGGTTGTTTTTGGTATATTCATCATATCTCATTTTTTTGTTCTAAAAATAAAAAAAATGTCGAAGTAAAAGTTATAGTCCCTCCAATTATCTATATTTTTTGCCTTAACGGTTTTGTTATGCGGCTTACGGTTCTCGCCCTGTAGCGCATATTAGAAGTAGAGAACTTTATAGAATCATATATTTTTAACTACCCCGTACTAGAGACCATTTGAATGTTTCGTCCTTCCTTCCTTTCCGTTTAAAAAATGCAAAATTCTAAGTGAAAAACGTTTTTTTTTAACAGTCTGGCAGGGTGAACTATATACTCAAATGATCTCAGATTCCGTAATATGGGATCCGAGGAGCTTATCTAGAGAGGAATGAAATTCAATTTCGGCTTACACGATTGCCCTCGAAGCTGCATTCATATTTTTTTTCGATTCACTGTTTTATTATTAAGCCCCCGGTTGTGGACAACAAGACTTTTTTTTATGTTATCAATCACATCCAAAATCAGCTGTGGGCTCTAAATCTAAATATTATCTTACCTTTTGACAACCATTTGAGCTCTGTTTGACAAAGATTTTGATGGGCTCGATTGATGTATGTATATAAAGTTAGCAGGACACTTTTGGAAATTCATGTTAAAAACTATCCTAGCATTAGTTGCTAATTAATTGCGAATTAGTTACGCAAAAAAAAAAATTAATTGCTTTTTTGGTGAAAAAATGGGTGTCCTGCTAACTTCATATGAACTTAGCAGGACAACTTTATCAAAAATAGAGATAATCGAGGTGAAAAAAGTTTATTATTGAGGACTAATTAATTGCGAATTAGTTACGCAAAAAAAAATTTAATTGCATTTTTGGTTTGCGAAAAAATGGGTGTCCTGCTAACTTCATCTGAACTTAGCAGGACAACTTTCTCAAAAATAAAGATAATCGAGCTGAAAAAAAGTTTATTATTGAGAACTAATTAATTGCGAATTAGTTACGCAAAAAAAAATTTAATTGCATTTTTGGTTTGCGAAAAAATGGGTGTCCTGCTAACTTCATATGAACTTAGCAGGACAACTTTCTCAAAAATAAAGATAATCGAGCCAAAAAAAAGTTTATCATTGAGAACTAATTAATTGCGAATTAGTTACGCAAAAAAAAATTTTATTGCATTTTTGGTTTGCGAAAAAATGGGTGTCCTGCTAACTTCATATGAACCCATTTTTTCGCAAACCAAAAATGCAATAAATTTTTTTTTTGCGTAACTAATTCGCAATTAATTAGTTCTCAATAATAAACTTTTTTCAGCTCTATTATCTTTATTTTTGAGAAAGTTGTCCTGCTAAGTTCATATGAAGTTAGCAGGACACCCATTTTTTCGCAAACCAAAAATGCTATAAAAATTTTTTTTGCGTAACTAATTCGCAATTGATTAGTTCTCAATAATAAACTTTTTTTAGCTCGATTATCTTTATTTTTGAGAAAATTGTCCTGCTAAGTTCATATGAAGTTAGCACGACACCCATTTTTTCAAAAACCAAAAATGCAATTAAATTTTTTTTGCGTAACTAATTCGCAATTAATTAGTTCTCAAAATCATTTTTTTTTTTAATCGTTTATACACATTTTTGAGAAAGTTGTCCTGCTAAGTTCATATGAAGTTGGCAGGACATCCATTTTCTCGGAAACCAAAAAAGCAATTAATTTTTTTTTGCGTAACTAATTCGCAATTAAGTAGCAACTAATGATAGGATAGTTTTTAACATGAATTTCCAAAAGTGTCCTGCTAACTTTATATACATGATTGATGTTGCTTTTCAAATAAAAAAAAGTTTTATTATGAATGTGGGGGTCGCCAGAATGTTTTTACTAACAAAGGGGTCGCGTACTCAAAAAGTTTGAAAAACACTGATCTAAATTAACTAGAATTAGAGTAGATTTAATGGATTACGATTTTGATATAATTTTTAAGCAAGGAAAGATGAATACGAATGCTGATGCATTATCTAGAATAAAGTTAAGTTCAGAAGAATTAAAAGAAATGATACCAGTAAACAATATAAATGTCCTAACAAGAGCAATGAAGTTGAAAGATAAGGAAGATATTAGTGAAAGAGAAGAGAAAATCCGGAAATTATACCTCCAGTGGAGACTGTTTACCTCCACATATGGGAATGCATATCTATCTCAGACACAAGAAACATTAAGAAATTGCAATTTGAAAATATAAAGAATTCAACGGGGCCACCAAAAGAAACAATATATGCAGTTAAATATATAATACATGTTGGATACAATGATAATTCTCTATCAGAGTTAAAATTGATTTTGAAGAAATTGTTATCCTATACAAAACATGTGAAAATAGAAAAGCTAGCGCTAGCAATGAATAATGAAATATTTAAAACAATATCAGTGCACAAATTTAAAAAAATATTTACAGAACTGCAAGAGAATAAGAAAGAAAATTGTCTAGACATTATATTATACAATTCACCAAGAAGAATAGAGCATGCGAGTGAGATGAACGATTTAATAAAAGAATATCATGATGACAAGTTAGGAGGACATATAGGTATTAGAAGATGTATAGCGAAGCTTAAGCAGAAATATGTATGGAAGAATATGAATAAGATGATTAGGAAATATATAAATAATTGTAATATTTGTAATGAAGTTAAAATAAGTAAATACACTAAGGAACGATTCACAAGGACAGAAACACCAAGCACATCATTTGAGGTGATAACTGTAGATACAGTAGGACCATTGAGACCATCAAATGGGTATAGGTATATTCTTACAATTCAATGTGAATTAACAAAATTTGTTGAAGCGTTTCCATTAGTCACGAAAGATGCCTGAACGGTCAAAAGGCTATTTAACCGTCAACCTAGGATCTCTATTTTTTCCTTTAACGACTAGGATAGGAAGGTCCTGGTTGATGCGTTTTTCTTCGACTTAAGAAAAACGGTAGCGAAAGTTTCAACTAACAAATACGCGAAAATTAGCGAACTAGCAAATTTACGATAGAACAAATAGATATAATTTTTTATATCGTTCGTTTTGAGTAAGAAATTATGGCTATCAAGAAAACCATAAAACTCTAGCGAAAGGCGACAAGATTTATTTAAGCGAAACGGCGAGTAAAACAGCGAGATTTTCCCCTAAGGGTTTTAATACAAAAAGAGATTTATTTTAAGTTTTTACAAGGTATTTATAGATAAAGTTTTCGTTAAGTTTTAAATGAGAGAGAATTTAAAGGCGAATTTAAATAATAAATAATATGGCGATTGGTATAATTTTGAGCGCCAGATTTAAAATTTAAAAATTATATAATTCAAATTGTATAACAGTTTTGTTCAAATTAATTTACATTATATTAAAAATAAATAATAGGTTTTCGGCTCCAACATTCCGCCTCCTTTGAAAGGACTTCCTTTCAAGATGGAATCGCTGCTAATTTGCGAATGGGTCTTCGAAATTCTCCACGTGATGTCTTTACATCGGCGACTCTGACACGACCATCAGGACCTTCGATAATTTTTGTGACTTTTCCCAAAAGCCACTTTTGGGGTGGTAGGTTGTCCTCATGGATGATGACTAGGCTGCCGATTTCAACATTTGGGCTTGACGTAGTCCACTTTGAACGCCCTTGCAGTTCTTGGACGTACTCGGATGACCACCTCTTCCAGAAATGAGTTTTGACGGCATTGATTCGCCGCCATCTTTGAAGATAGCTTATGTCGGAAACTTCAACAGCTGGTTCCGGAATCGCTTTCAGAGATGACCCAATGAGTAGATGCGCTGGTGTTAGGGCCTCGAAGTCGTTGGGATCTGTCGACATTGGTGTAATTGGCCTCGAGTTCATTATGGCCTCGATCTCAACAAGTGCAGTCGTCAACTCTTCAAACGAAAGTTTTGCGTTTCCAAGGCTGCGATAAAGATGACCTTTGGCTACTTTGACGGCCGCTTCCCAAATTCCACCGAAGTGGGGTGCCCTGGGGGGTATAAAATGGAAATTTATGGTTTGATTAGAACAGAAATTTACAATGTTTTCTTGATTAGCTTTTTTGAACAACATATCGCGTAGCTCTCTAAGTTTTGACTGTGCGCCAACAAAGTTTGTGGCGTTGTCACAATGAATGTCTCTAGGGAGACCTCTACGATCTATCATCCTTTTTAACGCTCCTATAAAAGCATCAGATGAAAGGTCCGACACTGCTTCCAAATGGACTGCTTTAGAAGAGAAGCAGACAAAAACTGCAACATAAGTTTTGTAAGGCACTTTACCTCGAATTTTGTAGTAGGTGTATATAGGACCACAAAAGTCTACTCCACAACATAAAAACGGACGCGATGGAGTTAATCTTTCTACAGGCAAATCACCCATTACCTGCTCATATAATTTTGGTCGATATCTTGCACAATGGACACACTTTCGAACCGTCCTTCGTGCCAAATGTCTAACATTTACTATCCAAAATCTTTGTCTAGATAAAGCTACCAGAGCTTTTGCACCTGCATGGTAGTTTGAATAGTGTAGATGAAGAATGAATCCTTTGGTAAATTCGCAATCATTTGGAAGTAACAAGGGATGCTTACTTTCCTCAGGTAAATTCGAATGTTTCAATCTCCCACCAACTCTCAACAAAAGTAAACCATTTTTATCTTCAATAAAAGGATTCAACCACTGTATTGCTCCTTTGATTTTCGAATTTGACTTGATTGCTTCAATTTCTTTTGCAAAATATGTTCTTTGAATGACATTAACTATGATAAGTAATGAATAATCCAACTCTTCAACTGTCAGATAATCACTTGGTGGCGGTAGCTTTCTCAATCGATTGAGATACCGGGCAACATATCCGAAGATTCTAACGATTTTGGTGTAAGAACTGACTCGATCGATTATGTCAAGATAATAGTCTTGTTCTTTTTTAATACAGCTCAAACCGGTTTTTCTTTTTTCCAACGCAAGTTCCTCTTGAGAAGGTAGAGTTCCTGATGCAGTTGGCCAATTTTCCTCCTCTTCGACTAAGAACGCTGGGCCTTTGAACCAAATTGAGTCCTTTAGCTCCTCCACAGTACATCCTCGAGACACTATATCGGCTGGGTTGTCAAGGGTTGGGACATGTTTCCAAACCACCTCCTTCGTTGTATCCTGGATTTCCGCTACTCTATTACCAACAAAGGTATTTAATTTCGAAGAATGTGTAGAAATCCAGTGTAACACAATCGCGGAATCAGTCCAAAAACAGGCTTTTGAGTAAGTTGTACCAATTACCCTTTGAATTTTTACCCAGAGTTTTGCCAAAAGATGTGCTGCGCACAGTTCTAAGCGAGGTAGTTGCTTCTTTTTCGCAGGTGCAACTCGGGATTTGGCGACTAATAATTTTACAGTTACTGACCCACAGGAATCCGAACTTTTCAGGTAGATGCAGCATCCATACGCCTTCATAGATGCATCTGCGAACCCATGGACTTCAAAGCTTTGTTTATTTTCAAAAAAAACGTATCGGGGAACAACAAGATTTTGAAGCGAATGAAGATCTTCCATGAATTGACGCCAGTCAGTATCAATTGCTGATGGAATAGATGCGTCCCAATCCAGCTTGTCTATCCAAAGCTGCTGCAGTATTATTTTTGCGCGAATTATAATTGGGCTAAGCAATCCCATTGGGTCGAAAAGTGACGACGAAAGTGAGAGAATTGATCTCTTGGTATATTTTGTATATATTCGATGAGGTTTGTACGAAAAACTAAACTCATCAGCACTAGGATTCCAAGCAATGCCTAAAGTGCTTGTTAAGTTGGCTTCAGTAAGCTTGATTTCTTTGTTGATAGTTTCCTCGATTAAGGAAGCATGGTTGCTGTTCCATTTAGAAAGCTCTAATCCAGCAGAATTCAAAATTGAAACGACTTCGTTCCGTTTTCGAGTTAGAGTTTCTAAATCGTCTGCACCAGTAAGCATGTCATCCACATAGAAGTCAGACCTAAGACATGCGGCTCCTAGACTACAACGCTCTTGATTGTTATCAGCCAAAAACTGAATACAACGAATTGCCTGAAACGGAGCAGATGACGTTCCGTATGTGATAGTGTTCAGCTCATATGTTTGTATAGGGACTTTTTCATTTTCTCTCCATAAAATGAACTGAAACCTTCTATGCGATGGATGTACAAGGACTTGTCTGTACATCTTAACTATATCCGCAGTTAAGGCGTATCGATAAAGTCGGAAACGAAGAAGAATAATGAGAAGTTCATCCTGTATTGTAGGACCAACCATGAGTATCCCATTTAGTGAGATTTGCGATGATGTGCGACAAGATGCGTCGAAGACCACGCGTAATTTCGTAGATACGCTATCAGGTCTAACAACACATTGATGTGGTAAATAATAATGTGTATTTTCAAGATTCGGATTGCGAACAAGCGACATATGACCTAGAGCTTCATATTCCTTCATGAATTCTGTGTATTGCGATCTCAATGATGGGTTTTTGGATAATCTACGCTCAAGAGATAGAAATCTTCGAAAGGCAATGTCGTAGGAGCCTCCAAGACAAGCAGGATCTTTCTTAAAGGGTAATTGGACCATAAGGCGACCACTAGGAAGAATCTCTGTAGTATTTTTGAAATGATCCTCACATTCAGTCTGCTCTTCAGACCATCTCGATTGAAAACCTTGAATTTCCTCCAACTCCCAAAATTTTTCTAAGTACTTATCCATAGAAGTATCCATAGTATTGATGAAGCACGATTTCCGCTTTTCCTCGTACTGTGATTTGTATCTACCCGATACAATCCATCCTAGAGCCGTTTTTTGTAATGATGGAAGTCCATCGCCGAGTTTAACCTGACCTGTTTCGAGCAACTCAAAGAATGCTTCAGCTCCTAGCAACAAATCAATTCGAGCAGGTTTATTAAAACTCTCATCTGCAAGCTCTAAGTTCAAAGGAAGATTCCAACTACCAACGTTAAGCGCTGCTTCCGGTTGGTAACCCGTAATAGTGGGTGCGACTAAAAATTCTAACGAGACTTCAAAGTTGCTATACCTTGAACGAATTGTAGTTTGTGTTTGATGTTTCATTCTTGTTTCAGTTGTTCCGATGCCTACGATATCAACATTCTTTTTATCCTTTTTAAGACCAAGCGAATTTGCAAATTTCTCATTCATAAAATTGACTTGAGAACCTGAGTCGAGTAAAACCCTACCCAACTGAAAACCTCCTGAAGAATCCTTAACAAGAACCAACGCTGTTGCTAAAATAACTTGACCTTCAGGAACACGGTCCCTTTCCAATGCAGAATGCACTGCAGCTGAGGCATTTGGGTTAGGAGCATGATGTTGTGGATCATCAGCACTAGAAATAGGGTTTGTAGATTGAGTTCTATGCAAAAGGCTGTGATGTGACTGTTTGCAAGTCTGGCACTTAAAATGCGATGGACATTTAGACACGTTATGACCTTTTCCTAGACAGTTTAAGCAGAGGCCTAATTGTTTCGATTTCCAAAATCGATCCATTACCGACAGCTCCAAGAATCCTTTACAACTCGTAACTGAATGGTTTTTGTCTCCACAAAAGACGCAAGACCGTTGGCTAGCAGCAAGTGATGCTTGTGGTCGATGGTTGCTTGATGATGGCCTTAGTTTTTTCACTGGTTTTAAAGCTGGCTCCAAGCGAGTTTGTTTGCTATCTCTAGCCTCCAGGAATTGACATCGCTTACTAAGGACGTTTGCACACTCTTTCCATACAGGCAGCTTCTTATAGTCGAGCTGTTCATCCCATTTAGACTGTGTTTCTGGGTCCACTTTCGATATAGCAATGTGAATAATAATGGCGTTACAAATATCCTCAAACGAACCTATCGAAAGTAACGAGCTAAACAACGCAGAAATATTGTCAACTAAACTCCTCAACGAAGCAGAAGAAGCCTTTGGAACCTTAGGTAATTCAATTAGCTGTGATATGTATTCCAGAAAAATAAGACAGTCATTGTCGTAACGCTCTTTTAGACTAAGAAGTGCCTTGGGGTAATTTGCTTCCGTAACTTGAAAAGATTTAACTGTGCCGAGAGCTTGGTCTGTCAGACATGACAACAAATAATTAAACTTTTCAATTTTTGTTAAGCTTAAATCATTTTCCACAAGGTTATTAAATGAATTTATAAAATTTTTGTACTCCGAATATTTCCCACTGAACTTTGGTAGACGTTGCTTCGGAAGATGACTGGTTGGATGCGGAATGGATAACGTCATATCTGCGATACTACTTCGCCTACCACTTCCCAAAAGCGAAAGAATTTTGGTTTTTGCGGTGATATATAAATCCTCTATTTCACCTCGACACAAATCATTGGGAGCTAAGATTTCTATTTTAGTTTGATATACTAGAATTTGCTTAAAGTATGATTCTAAAATTCCAAGTCGACACTCAAGCTCAGTTGCCGTTAAGGAATTTGCATTAGATTCAACATAATTCTTTATACGAGATAAGCTTCCCTTGGAGGAAGCTCTTTGTTGCCTTAATTCTTGCAATATTTCCTCACCAGACTGTTCGGTTGCCATTGAAAATATTCGAAGCAAGATTCTTAAAACAGCGACAAAATAATCAACGAAAATAATTTAAATATTTAAAATATTTTAAATCCAATTAAAAGATGCGAGATGGCAACTCTGTTACAACTCTTATGATTACTTTAGTAAATTTTATTTGCAGTACGATTGTAATTCAAACTGAATAATATTTGGAAGCTTTACAAATTCTTTAAGATGCTTGAAGCGATGCGAAATTTTGAATTTAAATTGCTATAATTCAAGCGAAATCCAACAGAAAGTCCAAGAAATTGATTTTTGTTGGGGTTAAAAGGCGAAAAAAATCAACTGGAATACAAAGCTTACTCAGTGCAATGATCGTGCAGCAAGATCTCCCGCGACGACGACGACGGTGACAACGAATACAAAAAGCTCTAACAGTGGTAAGATTTAGTGCGTGGGCGAAATGAAGATCTTTGTACTGAAGTAAGGTGTGTAGTGTGTGCAGATTGTGGATTCTGAGAGAACGAGAGAGTTCGAAAACGAGAAAACGAGCGACGATGAGATGATGGCTATGGTGTGGTGGATTAGAAGTTCGAAATAATTATGTATATTCGGCAATTTGCAGCGAAAGCTTTTCTGCAATGTTTTTGTAATATACACAAAGTGGAACGTAAATTTTCTCTATTGTGGATTGTAAAAATATTTTTTCTGGTGAAAGCACCACAGGTAATGCGGATAGGTGCTTGATCAGCGAGCGAATTTTGATATGCACAATTGATTTAATTTTAGTTTTTAGGTTTTAAAACGAATTATTTTTATAAGATTAACGATATATGTTGTTCAATTTATAATAAATATATAAATGTATTATATTTTGGTCAATTTGCAGGTCTTATTTATGCCGAAGGTGCGTTTTATATTTTTAAATCTTAGTTTGAATTTTGATTTGAGTTTTTAAATTCGATTGTTTAGCATTAACGCACATTTGAATAAATTTAGACCAAATATACCTTGGTGAGAGATGCTATACTTATCTCCCACTATTCTCCCACGATTTCTCCGGTGTTCCTCAAGCTGGTGTAGATTCCCTTTGGATGTCTGATGAGGGTTTTTGGCTCTCCTTTCTTCTTTCTCCTCGGATTTTCGTCCACTTCACCAACACCAAGCACTCGCGAAACCGAGACCGAAACCGAAAGCACGACGAGAGAATGATTTTAATGTCTTGCACTTTTTTTTTTTTCGTATAGTTTTTAGTTTTTTAATAAGTTTATAAGTTTATAGTTTTTATCACTTTAGTGCAATATAATTTTTAACCGTACAAATTATAAAGAACCTTTGAGGTTTTTCTTTTTCTTTACGGTTTTATGTGGGTTACCGCTTTTAAGCCCGTTGGGCGCCAAAAAGCGACCTTAGATATACGAATTTCACGATGGTTACTTCTTCAACCACGTTGGGCGCCAAAAAATGAACGGTCAAAAGGCTATTTAACCGTCAACCTAGGATCTCTATTTTTTCCTTTAACGACTAGGATAGGAAGGTCCTGGTTGATGCGTTTTTCTTCGACTTAAGAAAAACGGTAGCGAAAGTTTCAACTAACAAATACGCGAAAATTAGCGAACTAGCAAATTTACGATAGAACAAATAGATATAATTTTTTATATCGTTCGTTTTGAGTAAGAAATTATGGCTATCAAGAAAACCATAAAACTCTAGCGAAAGGCGACAAGATTTATTTAAGCGAAACGGCGAGTAAAACAGCGAGATTTTCCCCTAAGGGTTTTAATACAAAAAGAGATTTATTTTAAGTTTTTACAAGGTATTTATAGATAAAGTTTTCGTTAAGTTTTAAATGAGAGAGAATTTAAAGGCGAATTTAAATAATAAATAATATGGCGATTGGTATAATTTTGAGCGCCAGATTTAAAATTTAAAAATTATATAATTCAAATTGTATAACAGTTTTGTTCAAATTAATTTACATTATATTAAAAATAAATAATAGGTTTTCGGCTCCAACAATGCCATTTCAGTAGCAAAAACTATTGTAGAGAAATTCATTTTGAAATATGGTTGTTTTAGGAAATTGAAAACAGACAAAGGTACAGAATTCACTAATGAACTATTAGTAAACATCTGTAAGCTACTCAAAATAGAAAAAGTCACCTCAACACCATATCACCATGAAACCTTAGGCTCAATAGAAAGAAATCATAGAGTTCTAAACGATTACTTAATGACAACAGACGGAAAAGACAACTGGGAAGAATTACTACCTTACTACACCTACACATACAATACTACACCACACAGTTCTACCAATTACACACCATTTGAATTAGTATACGGGAAATTATATGCTTTACCTTGTGAGATCATTAAAAATAAAGAAAGTATTTATAACATTGATAATTATGTAAATGAATTTAAATCAAAGTTACATTATGCACATAATAAAGCTAAAGATAACTTAGAACGAATTAAGAATGAAGTATGTAATAATCAATCTAATGTAAATAAATCAAACTTTGAAATAGGAGATTATGTTTATATAAAAGCAGGAAATAAAAAGAAACTAGATAAACCATTCAAAGGTCCTTATAAAGTAATTGAACAAAAAGGTCCAAATAGCATTATAAAAACTGAAAAAGGAAATAAAGAAGTACATAACAATAACTTAATAAGAGCCAGAAGTAAATAAAAGCAAACAGAAACTACATATGTATTTAATTATAAATTCTTTTCTTTACCAAAAATCATTTAACCTTCAAAATAATTTTTTTTTCCTCATTTAAAGATACACAAAAAAAAAAAAAACATTTTTTTAAAGGGTGAGGGTGTTGTGTGTAACACCTAAAACCAAAACAAAACTATAAACAAATATAAACAATAACAATAATAGTACGGGGTAGTTAGACTTTTGCTGGGAAATAATTCAAACATGCAGTTTGACTTCGATATTCGAAAGGGTATTAGTACACGAGCCGAAAACCACATTTTTCACAATTGCACCTAGAGTCATTTGGCCGCCATTTTGTTTTTAACGGTCTTTTTTGTTATCAGACGTAACTCACGCATTTTTGAAGCGGATCTCAGATTCCGTGATATGGGATCCGAGGAGCTTATCTAGGGACGGTGGAAGCCAATTTCGGCTAAAACGATTAACTTCGAAGTTGCATTCATATTTTTTTTTTCGATGCACTATTTCTCGCAAAGGCCCCAGTTGTGGACTGCAAGACTTTGATTTTTGTAATAGCCTTTAATGAAGCTTTCGACGCCTGTACTTCTTTTTTTGCTATCACTCACACCCAAAATCTGCTGTGGGCTCTCGGTCTATATAGCCAATTATGATACGAATATAACAAAACAAAATTATAACAAAAATATAACATCCAATCCTATACGGATTTCTTGAATATACATACATATATGCGCTCCAGAAGTATACCACGTAAGAAAAATATTGAGGCAAAAAATATAGATAGTTGAAAGGTCCTACCTGCAACTTTTATTTCGACATTTATTTTTTCTATGATAAATTGAAAAAAAAACCTTTTTTTTCAACAAAATGCAAAACAATTTTAAAAAAGTACTTATCGAAAAAAGTTACAAGAAACATTTTGTAGGAAATTAAGTGTTCTACAAGTTTGTTCTACAACTTTTTTGTCTGGCATAAGCAAAAAGTGAGTTACGTGCGAAGATATAAAAACGTTAAAGACAAAATGGTGGCTAAATGACTCTAGGGGCACTTGTGAAGAATGATGTTTTCGGCTCGAGTACAAATTTACTTTCGAACCTCGAGGTTTCTATTTACCAGCAGAAGTCAAGTAGTTAAAAATATATGATTCTATAAAGTTCTCTACTTCTAATATGCGCTACAGGGCGAGAACCGTAAGCCGCATAACAAAACCGTTAAGGCAAAAACTATAGATAATTGGAAGGACTATAACTTTTACTTCGACATTTTTTTTATTTTTAGAACAAAAAAATGAGATATGATGAATATACCAAAAACAACCCCTCATTTTTTTAAGAAAACGCAGTATAACTTTTTAAAAAAAGCACTTATCGAAAAAAGTTACTTAACATATTTTGTAGACAATTAAATTTTCTACAAGTTTGTCTCACAATTTTTTTTCGTAGCTTCAAAAATGCGTGAGTTACGTCTGATAACAAAAAAGACCGTTAAAAACAAAATGGCGGCCAAATGACTCTAGGTGCAATTGTGAAAAATGTGGTTTTCGGCTCGTGTACTAATACCCTTTCGAATATCGAAGTCAAACTGCATGTTTGAATTATTTCTCAGAGCTCCATACAATGAAATCTAACTACCCCGTACTATAATATGAGCTCGACGCATATCGACCTACATTGGATTTTGTTGAAAATGATCAGCCGTCACCAAGCGATACCATCGTGCATTGAACTGATCATGTTACACATAGTCATAGTCGGTCGCTATGCGCCGAATGCAATTGAATATTGATTTTGTTTATGACTGTAATTATATATGCATCACATTGACTGAACATTCGGAATGCCTTTGAGGAAATATAACCGAAAGTATATTTTGTCAAGTGGACATTTAATTCTTACGTCATGTGGGGTAATATATTGTAGGTCATAAGTAAAATAAATAAATAAAGAACTAGGCTAAGAATATCTTTATATGAAAATTGATTTTGTATAGATCTAGTTGTAAGTATATCTTTGTATGAAAATTGATTTTTGTATAGAACTAGTTGTAAGTATAAATAGAAGAAAATATTGAAAATAAAATCAGTCTAAGTTAAAACCTTATGTAACTGCGACTCTTTATTATTAATATCGTGCATCTCGATGCTCGGATAAATAAGCGGCTTTGCATTAAAGCTAAGAAATTTGTTCCTTCGAGAACCAAGGCTTCCTCGTCAATCATAACACCTATCAAAATTTTGTGACCCAGTCGTGCATTTTATTTCTTTTGGAGTGGCAGTCAGATAGAATGTTAAATTTGTGTCAAAGAATGAAGAACTGTTTCATTCAGTTCAATATAAGAATAGTTTGTTTGATTTGTAAAACTATTTGTCCTAGGAAGATTTAACAAGATTAATTTCTAATCTTCAAGATTTAAGACATAAATTTGTATGGTATAGAAGATTTGAGGTAAATCTTCTTAAATCCTGTACCTACGTTCTGTAACTCTCACTTCGATAAAATCAGTCGAGAAACGATGAAAAATGGAACAAAACTCATGCATTTTGTTTCAGTTTTCATCGTTTCTCGACCAGTTTTTTCGATGCGAGAGTTACAGAACTTAGGTACTGGTTTAGTGTTCGGTGTAAACGTAAACGTAGTATAAACGTCAAACTCATGAGTTAGGCTCTTATGAAATAAAAGTAACTCACAATTGTTTTTATTTTGGAGGCAAATACACTCCACTCCAACTTCAAGCTGTGAAGAAAATATCCATGTTTCCAACAATATCGAAACTAAGGATATTTTCAGACATATTTGGCCTGATCCATAGTAAAAAAATGCATGCAAAAATGTGGTAATGCCAGGGGGGGGCAAACCATGAACTCAATAAAGAAGCTGTAAAGAAAATGTCCACATTTTCCAACTCAAAGTTAAAAGTTCAAGTGAGCTCAACTCCATGATTGCGTTTCGCATTTTATTATAATTCGGTCACTCCACTTAAACAGAAGAATTTCTTTTCAAATTATCTTCATATTCAATTATCACATTTTCCAATAATATTGAAACTAAAGATATTTTCAAGTACGTTTGGTATGATCCAGAGCCAGGGGGGGGGCAAATCATGGAGAAAAGGCAAAGTAATTGTTAAAATTCAAAGAAAAAAATTAAAAATTTCTTAGTTGTGTGGTATTGTCCAGAGCCAGGGGGGGCAACTGCCCCCCCTTGTCCCCCCCTCCGGGCGCCTATGTATAGGCCACGAACTTTCATGTGTCATGGCAGAAATAATTTTTGTTAATAATATTGTAATTACATTTACAATTGAGCATTAACTCCAGATAGCAGTGATTGAGTGAAAAAACAGTGTAAATCCCAGGATTTATACTGTTTTTCCACTCAGGCTTTCAAATGTAATGTTATTTTGCTGATTCGAAGGTTTACGTAAGTAGAACATTTTGGCATTTTCAGCTCATAATTCAATTTTTGGCACTTGTACTGTTCTTTCACTCACCGATTCAGTGACTAGCATTTTTATAAACACACCCAAGCTTGTTATTATTCAGTCGGTTTCTTTCTGCTGAAAAATTGTATTTCGATCAAATGGTAACCAATTGACCTAAAATCATTTTTTCCGTAGCATTAAAAAATCTAAAAATATCAGATTTTTTGAGGTTAATTCATCCTAATTGTATTGATCCCTATCAAACACTGGCGATAGAGTGAAGACAACTCGGTATAGATTATTATTAAATTCCAGTTATTCGATTTGGTTTGACTGCTACAGAAGAAACAGTACATTCAGACTTAGTTGATGCCCAGCTGAGTTGATTCATACCGAAACCAAGCCATAAGCATTGGCAGTTTTCGAAAACGTCAAAGCAAAGTCAATTTGATCGTCAAATGATCGTCATTTTTGGCGCAGATTGCAATCGTCATATGCAATCGTCCTGTCTTGCACAAAAACGGTTTTATGAACGTTATTCAATTTACTCGCAAATGCTCATTTTATATGTAGGTATCTACGAACCAAATCGTTCTTTGGTTTCTCAGCTGCGAAGCTGCACTGCAGATGATGCTTTCGAACATTTGACCTTATAGCAGTTTGCTTTAAAGAACATTCTGCAAATGCATTTTTGATGCAGATGACGTTTTCGAAAACGGTGACGCGACGTAACCAAAAAAGGCGATTTTTTTAACTTTTGGCGGTTACAATTATTTTAATAAAAATCTCTATACTTTTTTCTTGTTTCTATTTTTTACTGAAACCTAACATTTATTTTTACTTGCGATATACATACATATACATACATACATATGTAGGTACTATATGGCAAGTTTTGGATTCGTGCAAAAAACAAATTTTTGTGATAACAATCAC